>JAQFJA010000003.1:1996861-2013418 GCA_029874485.1 Naso brachycentron
CTAAATCAAGAAAGGTCGAAGTTTCCTCATCAGTCCACACATACTTTGTGTTTTCGTCTGCTGCTGCAGCCATTGCTTCGCCGGTGCAAAAGACCACTGCCACCAGAGTGACATTTAAGTCACATGGTTTCTAAATCCATCCTTCATTTGCAAAATCTGTTTCCATTGCACTTGTTCACATTTACCCTTTGTCGATACGGCAACTTTTCCACTTTCCTCAAGCGCAAAAACTTTTTTGTAACATTTTAAGATTTTTTAGAATTTTATGTGTTTCCATTCAGATATTTTTATGCGCAAATCAGAAAAGGAACATAAAAACAGGCTGATGGAAACCCAGTTATTGTTGTCCAGTTTAACATCATCATCAGGGATATCACTGTTCAGCCAAGTCTCAGAGAGTGTAATTACGTTAGGTTTTATTACAGGTAAGCGAGGCTCTTAAAAGGACGATTTTGGATGGTAAGCTCCTAATTATTCAGATGAATGACATGCAGACCTTTAACAGTGTTCATTACTCAAAGATAAGAAAAAAAAGCAACTGATAGGCAGCAAAATATCCACATGAGTACATCACAAGTCGCAGGGAGGACATGTGACAAGAAGACTGGCTGTTGATTGGAGCAGGCAGAAGATGAGCGACAAAAGCTCAGACACAAACACAAACTTTCACATATACACACTAAACAAAACTATAATAAAAAAGCGAGATTCAGTCTGCAGGTATAGCAAGGGATGGAATGATTGCATTACAAAATAATGAGGAATTTCGGGGGAAAAAAAAGAACCCACAATCATTCACTTCCAACATAAATAGGCCTTACAAGAGAAAAAAAACTATGGATATTGTCAGACATATCAATGTGACCATGACAGCAACAAGCCTTAGTCAATATCATTCTGCCATTATTTGAGCAAATAAAAGTATAACTGGCACTACAAGGACTTTAGCAGTTACAAGAGTTAAAGCTTTTCATTTTCAGTGACCTTAGAATAGGTTCATATTTTCAAGCTTGAGTCAACCAGTAAATCAAGCCCCCTTCTTCTTGAGCTAATTATAAGCTATTGAAGCTAAGGACAAAACACTGTCAGATTTACTGCTGCCTTAGCATACGACTAGAGTCACTCCCCCCCCTCTCAATTCCCTCTCTAGCCTACTGAGACCTTAAGACTAAAGACTGATCTGAGACAAAGGATTTGGACAGCCCACCTCCAGATTTACAGTACAATACGATAGACACACTGTGCCGAGGCTGACATGGCTGTCTATCTGCTGGGGATTTATGGAGTGTGTTAGAGTGGAGTGATGTGAGTAGTGTGCTTAGGAATGACACACATACTTAGGAAAGTGATAGAATGATAGGAGACAATGTCCTATGTGCCCGATTCATAAAAGTGTCTGCTCGCCTCAACACTCGCAATCAAATGCGAAGGGCTACAGTGCTGTAGTGTCATACACGCACACAATTCAATGATCATACCAGTTCAGCTGTGTCCTTTTCTTGCATGCTGACCTGATGAAGCTCACGACTTAATTTTCTCACTTTGATAGCCACTCGTCTCTTTTTACTGTAATCCTATACTATGCGATATTTTAGGGAGGCATCAATACTGACATAATAATCTCACAGGAGCTCAGAACTTCTTCAACTAACAATACCCAGGTTACTTTATATCCTCAGGTACACAAGAGTGCAAGCACATAAAATACCCATTAGTGCAAACAGCAATAAATGCTGAAATCTGAAAGCAACACCAGTTAATAGACCCCTGCAAGTGAAGGAAGTGACAAGAACTCAAAAGAACACATCAATAAATTAGCAGAATTTTTGAAATAAAGTGCTGGTGACTTGCAGAGTGCACAGTATGAATCATAAGAATGCCAGATCTCTCCGTTTCTCTTTTAGCGTTTTCGGTCATGGTACTTTAGTATATCAAGCATATTTTTGCATTTCTGCAGTTACCGTTCTGTTAAGCCTGATGGGCCAACGCACAGAGCGAGGTTTTTGCAGGTTTTAAAAGCCCAGTCAGCCATTGTTAACATCTTTTAAAGAATAATGACTTTTGAATTACTGAAATTAATCTGATAAAAGGCATTATTCAATCTGCATGACACTAGCACTATGTAGAGACTATTTTTACCATGAAAATTTACTGTATATGACGGTGGTAAATGGACACCTATATAAGAAGGCACGCTCACCAGAAAACAGGCACTTTAACTTTTTATTGTAGCCTGCACAGAATCTGGTAACATTTCTCATAACTGACCAAAGGAATGATCAGCTACGGTGGAAAATAAGAAGCCAGCTATCTAAATGTGTTCCACGTTGTTCTTAACTAATAAAAGAAGGATGATGAAAAACTGGAGCTCTACCTGAAATGAAACCTGTTAACAGAATCTGGTGCTGAACCCTCGGTTTTGATTATGAAGTTCAGACTGGAGCTTTTCAGTTAATGTAGTCACTGTCAAAAAGAAATTCTGCCGTAAAAATAATGCAAGTATAATGTCTGTGAATATTCTCATTCATCCAGGTCATTGTTCTCTCTGGGCAAATTGAATCGTAGGCAACTGGACTTGTATTGTATGTATATTGTATAGTCTTCCTAGACAAATACAAGTCCAGTTGCCTACGATTCAATTTGCCCAGAGAAATGCAAGTATAATGTATTACAGGGTATATGAGACAATCTTTCAAAGAATTGTAGGTCCGGGACAATAGATTTTAAATCATTAAGTAAGTTGGACGGGCATCATAAACATTTGTACAGTACAAAAAAAATGAATATGAGAGCTGCTAATAGGTAATATGATGTTCAGCTGTATTTCATTAAAGCAGATGTAATATAAGTTCTACCAACAATTTCATTCTGTACAGAGGAAAAGTCACACCAGTACTCAGTATTGACCAACTTCTAAGGTTTAGTACTTTCCAAATATTATCTGTAAAGTCAGTGAATTTCTAGCACACATTTCAATCTCTTCTGAGGTCTCACACCCAGGATAACAGGGACTAGCTGCCGCCCCTACTTGGCCATGATGAAAACAGCGTGACAGTCAGACGTCCTGCTGGGAAGACTGATGAGAGCATCCCATTTGCAACTCCACAGCCAAGTGAGCTGCTTCCAGACAGTGCACACATGCACATTTGAGCTTGTGTGTGTCTGCACACACTGATTTGCTGTGCGTGCGTGTATGTGTGTGTGTGTGTGTGTGTAGACAAAGTGATTAATGAAGGGTGAGATCAACACAAATGTAGTGCTTGTGTGTGTTGCATGAGAAGTTCTCATGTAAAATGATGGCATTCACAAGGTACGGCAGAGGAAACAGAGGACAGTGTTAGTCAACTGCATACAAACAATGTATGTGCATATCAAGTGCACAGCAGAATATACAAGTACACTAATCTCTAAGCACAGAGGCACCATTACTATTTACCTTGGTTTGCAGTCAAACTGTACTAACCAGAACATTTCCACTGCTTACCGGAACTAAGTGCATAAGTCTCTATGCTGTTTTTCATTGCATTTACATCATATGATTATAGGAGTCATTTATAAGCTGGCCCAGTCACATAAAAAAACAAATTAAAATAAAATCCCTATCAAAAAGCATCCAAAATCCCTCAGCCCTGGGCCCAGTTGGCCCATCTGAGCCCGGCAGCAAGATATAACCATATAGCCGGCCTCAGAAGAGCAGTGTGACGGAGTGATAACACCACGAGAAGAGACGACACTCTGTAAGTACACCAAGAGGCTGTGAACATGGTGTGCCAGCTGTGCCCATTATGAGCTCTGAGGCCACGTTTTGAGGCCACCGAGCGATGGCAGCTGACCTACTTGACCTCATTTCCCATTAATTAACACATGGTATGCCATCTCCAGCCAATTAAGATGACCACACTCTCAAACGCAGAAATGGAGACACACAGAGAGAAGAGAGGCAGAAAGACTCACTTACCTGGCCCAATCAGCAGACAGAATTACAGCTGAAAACCCCTGGTGGCTATTAGCTTGGCCCATACCAATTAAGACGCTAAGCGAATCTTGAGTGCTTTGGAGATTGAAGCCCACTGTGTATAATGCCTCCTAACCGTAACACGACACTGAAAATGATGTTGGTCCCATTTCCAGCATAAAGCATACCTTCTCACCCCCCCTTCTCCTATTACAACCTGAGAGTCTTCAATTAGAGCCATTTGCATTTTGCTAATATCATAATTGTAGCCACGGTCATTAATAGAAAAGTGGAAAATGAGCGTAGTAGTCAAGGCTTAATCTAAGCTGGGGGAGAACAGCTATCTTCCTGCTAACCCCCTCCTTCTCTGCTGACGAGTGGAGACGACAGTATTAGCTAGGCCTGTCACTGCACGTGGGCTGAGAGTTATTAAATGTGACCTGGATTTAACCATAACTCAATAACTAAAAATAAGGAAGCCATTAAGAGCCATTTGTTAATATGGAGCTGTGTTGTTGGTTCTCCAATCACTTTAAAGCGCTGGAAAGAAAAACAAGCCCTGTTCCATATAGCAGAGGTTTTTTAGTCATACATACAACCCGGTATATTAATCTTACTTTAGGGAAACACAAGAAAAATCTAAATATCTGTATGAATAACTTCATAATTATTTTTTCTTCTGTATGGCTTGAGAGTCGCTTGCAGCTGCTGTTTTTTGACTCAAAACTCTACTGAGTTGTAAAGCAGTAGTTACAATGTTTCTTATGTATTGTAGCTTCAAAAACAACAGAAAACAAAAAGTCACAGTTTTGATACCTAGATTTGATCTTTGTGAAACAGGCTTCATCAACCAGGAACTCTACAGGCAAATTACTTTCATAGTATCGTGGGACTATGGAAGTGGGGGGTTGGAACATTGCTATGTTGTTCATTATGAGAAAATAATTATCTGATTATCGCTGGAGTCTCACTGTAATTTAGCATTGGTGGTAGTTTGCAGTTGTAACACTAGTAACAGCTTTATGGACCCCCATGAAAACCAGATAATAAACTTAGTGAGATAAATGTGGTGAAAATAAAGATGCAGGCCACTGTTTTGGGTTTTTTTGCAAGGAAATTAAGTATGCCTGAATGCTTCTATGGCAACGGTGGAGATGCAGTGGCCAGTCACGCCTTCTAACTTGCAACATTTTTTTTGTTTTTTAAAAATCTATTATTTTTTCTGTTTTATTTAAGATTACGATATCCGACATATCGGCCAATATTCTACATATTATATTTTGAATGTGGTTATCAACAATGTGTGACAAAGATATGACTGAACAGTAAACACTTCACTCAATACCAATTAAATAATGGAACACCCTCTGCTGGACAAACTACGTGATAACGCCATTTTAAATTATTAGTCCAACTATTTTTTCCAGCCCTAAAAAACAGTTTTAATGTTGGCACTTATCGGGAAACATACAAATTGATACCAGTAAATCTGAAATAGGCTAATATCGGCTGATAATATCGGCAAACCGATACATCGATTGGGCCCTAGTCTGTGTACAAGAACAGTAAAAGTAATTAGATAATTTTGACTAAATTAGCCTTTTTAGACTGAGGGTAATGTTTTTAATATTTCCTAATTTCTATACGAAATGTTTAGCTGCTTATCAAAACAATATTCTGGGGATAGATAAATAATTAATAAAAACATCGTGTATTGCATCCCAAATGTGTGAGTAAGGAGGAACGGGTTTAGATGGTTTAGACTTTATATTTAGTTTTGAACATAAAACACATAGTGAAGTACTAGTGAATTATCACAGCTTATTAATTGAGATTTTTCTTAAATGCGTTTTTCTCCGTCTCCACCCCTTTCTCTCACAACATTTAACGGCTCGGCGGCTTGTGTTCTTTTAAAAACTTGTCCCATTCACAGTGTAAGTGTTCCTAGTGGTTACTTACTTGTCCCACCCAAGGGTCTCCATTTCAGAGATAAGCTGAGAGTAATACTGTGGAGGCGGGATAGAGCGGCACACAGGAAAGCTCTTCAGACCGACTTCCTGCAATGGAAGAAAGAACACTTCTTATTTTGTGTGTGGATGACCGAGCACATCATCACAACTTCAACAAAAAGCAAACAGTAAACAAAATAAATACAACAAAACTGAGTCTGGGTCAGCAAGTCTTATGCTTTTGTTCACCTTACGCACGTTTCATAAATCTAATTTAATTTTAATATGGACGTGTGTGACTGACAATCAAGGCTATTGATAATGCCTGAAGGGTTCCCATTTACTTCCTATTCATACAGCAACAATGTCAAAGTGACCGTGCTAACCACTGTGTCACTTTCCTCCTTACCAAGACAGTCTTCAGCTCCAGAATGAAGCTGACAAGATCAGTCGACTGCTGCAGCCTCTGTGAGAAGTCAAATGAGAGAAAAGACACCCTTGAATGGGAGGATAATGAAGTGACAGTGTCTATTTTTTTTTTTTCTTCTAGCCAGCCATTCAAATCAAACACAGTGTTTGTGATTAATGGGGACTGCCACCAGCTTTAATAATTAATGATAGCTTAAAGGCTGTGAAAATAATGAACTTTGCAGCCCGGGGTGAAATATCAATCTCATCCAAATAACCCTGAGGGGCCACATAACAAATAGGGACATTTTCCAGGCGATGTTAATTAAACAGTGAAAAATATTTTTCTCTGCTTGTGAGTGAGGCGAGTCTGATGGGTGACAGAGAGTACAAGTACGGCACCCGGAACAAAGCACCGAAAACAAAGGAGCCAAAACGATATATCAAAAAACATAAAACGCAGAATAATCAACCTGATGCCAGTTAGAGTTGGCAGACACAAGGCAACAAAAATTAATATTACATAAACTGCAGCAAAATGCAACACAAGGTTTGGTGCCGCATGCAGAGTTTACCTGCTTGACTATGTGCTCATATCCACGCAACAGGTGCTTCAGCTGCCAACAGCAGTGCAGTCTGCAAGAACAAAATAAGTTACAACAAATAAGTCGCAAACAAAAGATATATTTTCTTTATGGAGCAGCTTTTAGTGGGCTCAATCCCTAAAGACATACTTGATTGTAATTTAGGATTTAAAAATTTAAAGGAGCATCATTCCTGATATCAACAATAAATCCAGGCTAGGTATCTTGTTAAGAAAAGGTGAGATGATCATTTGTACCTGGCCCGTTTAAGCTGACGGTCTGCTGGAAGCTGTATTCTCATTCTGAAGTCCTGCTCCTGTGGAAAGTAACGTTAAAGAATAACTTAAAATTACATGACAGGACAAAAAACAATATAATTCTTGAGTGTCTTGAGTCAGTCTTAAAATCCACTGAGAAAGTCAACAGTGTAAAGATTCTGTGATTACTGAGGAAGGTGTAGATCGAGGACAAAATCACGTTGCACCACATCTGAATCATTAGTATCACCTTGAAATCAGTATAAATCAAAGAACTGAACAAACTTTCTATATTACTGCGGTTTGTAACGTTACAGTTGCTTCGCATAGTGTTGCTCATATTATGTTTAGCTAACGTTAAAGCCAACATGTAACAGTAACGTTAACGTTAGCTTTGTTATGTTGCACGTCAATTAAAAAATAAAAAAAAGTTGACACAAATGTTTTTATCCGGTGCCTGAGTGCCGCATTTAACAGCAGTTCGTCGACTTTCGTGAAATGTCTAAAGTTTGTGAATAGTCCGCATGTTTTATTTTAACACTGTGAGGAGTCATTCAATGGATAAATTTGAGAATATAGTTTGGAATACCGTTAACGTTGGCTCACTGACGTAAAGTCGCTCACTTACCCGGATTGTAATGAATCCGTCATAGACAGTTTTCTCCTTGTTCAGAGGCAAAAGCAGTGGGTTTTCTTTCACCAGTAAACTCTCCATCGCAACACCGTTCACCTTGACATCGACTCCTGACTTTAAACAGTCTTTGTAACGTTAGTCAGCCACCAAACCAGGAGGACTGCTTCCTTAGCTCACGCTAGCAACCCTGACAGGACCTGACAGGACAGGCAGGCGGTGATTTCAACATTTCACTTTTAAATAATTCGGAATCCTAGAACAAAGATTTGAACCTAGATTTTTCGACTAAGGCTGTTATATCGTAAACTGTACCAATGAGTCATTTGGTGCGGTAGTCAGGATAGTTTGAGAGGCTGAAGTTTCTCCGTCGCGCCACAGAAAACAAAACCTGTGACGTCATTCTTCTTCTTCGTTGGTTATTAGTCGCAGTTTGTAACCAAAAAGCTGTTTTACCGCCCACGACTGGACAGGAATACACACACACACACACAAAGACAAAGAGACAGACAGACAGACTGCACTTTCTCTGCAAAACTTTCTTAACCGTACTTTGTAATTTTTTAAGGTTTCAATGCTTTGAAAGTTACCATTCAGCTGAATACAACTCTGCTGAAAACACCTCAGCAATTCTCAATGAAAAAAATTAAAGCTTTGTAGAGTAGATTTACTTTTCATGTGCAAGTGTTCATGTTCTTATGTCCACTTCCTGAGGTGAATAAAAGAAGCTTTGAAGAGCTTTAAGAGATTTTATTTTATTTATATGTTAGTGCCTTTTCTTTCTCAGAGAAATAGAACAATATTTTGAAACTGCACTGATTCTGTTTGAAAATTTTTTATTTTTGTTCTTGCCTGAACTCTTTTTTCTGGTATTTCACAGCTTATGTGCAGGGAGTTCGAGGGCTGCTAATGTGTGGGTTAACTCTAGGATTCCTTGGTGTTGTACTTTGCTTTACTGGGATGGAGTGCACTTACATTGGTGGAGCAGATAAAACCAAGGACAAGCAGCTTTTTGCCGGAGCTGTGTTTCATTTTGCTGGAGGTGATTTCAGAACAAAATGAGTTTGTCTCTGTAAATGACAGAAATGTTTTGCCCTCATTTCCTCTTGGTATAAACGAAACTTCTACTCACAGGTGTGTCCGATATCGCTGCTTACTGCTTATACATCAACAGGGTCGCCAGAACAACCTTTTCCGAAACTTTAGCACCAGGAGTTTTACGGTATTTTTTGTCACACTGATGTTCATTGGCATGATTGTTTTAATCATAAAAAAATCACCTTTAATTCCACACTATATATTCTGATGTATTTTTAATCCATAATGACTTCTTACATTTTATGTAATCACAGGTATGACCTGGGAACTCCCATATTTCTAGGATTGGTGGGATGTTTTTTAATCTTTGTAGGGGCTGTGTTTTATGGTGTGACAGTCTGCCGAGTAATCTTCCCTGAAAGGTACATCAATTCATCAGATTTTAGCCATTTTCCTGTGATTGCTGAGTTGTTAACTTTGGCACATTTCGGTCTTGCAGTAAAGTGGTTTATGCCTATGGAGGACGTACATACATGGCCCCTCGCTCCGGAAGAAGAACCCTGTACTCCGGATACTACAAACCCTACGGATCTTACTACATGGCCTCCGGACGATCCAGCAGCTCCAAGATCTCAGATCTTTCAAAGACAGCACCAACAAAAATGTCAGAGAGAGATGCATTTGTGTAACAACTTCAAGATCCAACACAAGAAGACAGCAGATTCCAACTTGATAAACTCACAATCAACACGTGTCTCAGGCTGTAAATAGGACAAAAAGCCTCTCAGCTTCCTCTTCAGTGTATCATAATTTTTGATGTTACATTCTGTTTTTACTTATTGTTGCAAATTAATATCCTATAATACAATTAAGTGTGTCACAGGAATGAATTGTTATATGATTAAACAAACTTTCTCCACATAAATTTAGTGGTGTGCATATTTTATGTGTATTACCTAGCAATATTTATCATGACAGGCTTTGTCTCTGGTCAAGATCATCATAGACTAAAAAACCTTTTACCCAGTATCTGCCTTGGCAGGGGCAAAACCAGCCTTAGAGGGCATATTATACATGTTTTGGGTCTTTGATTTTGGACTCCTATAGAGCAGCTAAAGACAGTTGACCACACAAGCCGTAATCCGCACAGCAGAGTCTGAGTGCAGCAGAGTCTGAGCGCAGCAGAGTCTGAGCGCAGCAGAGTCTGAGCGCAGTGGTGTCTGAGCGGTGTCTGAGCAGAGCAGGGGATCAGGCGAAGCGCTGTGTACACGGGGCTGGCATGCATGGGCATGATATAGGGAAGTCCAGCATGTAATAGAGTTTTAAAAAAAATAAAAAATCCTCCTGAAACATAGCTTGCAGAGCCAACCAAAATAGTCTGTCAGGCCAAATGTGCATACCACATTATGTGAAGCTTTGGCATTCTTTAACACAAGTATCCAATATTGTAACAGCATTTATGGGTCATGAAAGATGGAAAAGCATAATAGCTCTCCTTTTAGACTATTCTCATTCTGGCCGCCACCTGTTTGATCTGTTGTCCTCCAGGAGTCACTACAGGTGCATCATAACTCAGCCTAACAGATCTAAATAAGCTTCTGCTTTCCCACAGACATTAGAATACTGTATTCCAATACATGGCTCCATGTGCAGTAAACTGACTGTCATTCCTCTGGTTCAACTGAAATAGTTCACCTTCTGTTGCAAAAGTGACATTTGTCTGTAAATGTTCTCATTCATCCAGGTCATAGTTATCTGGGCAATTAAATCAAAGGCAACAGGACTTAGTTTAAGGTGCTCAATGACACCCACTTAAACACAGATAGTGGAAGAGTTTCAGTATTGGTATTACTGGATCTAAGTGCTGCATTTGACACGGTCAACCACAACATATTACTTGATCGGCTGGAAAGCTGGGTGGGACTTTCTGGTACAGCACTAAGCTGGTTTGAATCCTACTTAAAGGACAAGGACTTCTTTGTGTCAATAGGCAACTACACATCTGAGCAAAAAACAATCACATGTAGTGTTCCCCAAGGCTCAATTCTTGGCCCTCTGCTGTTTAATATCTACATGCTTCCACCGGCTCAGATTATGGGAAGTTACAAAATAAGTTACCATAACTATGCAGACAACACACAAATCTACATAACCATATCACCAGGGGACTACAGTCCAATACAAACATTACGAAAGTGCATTGATCAAATCAATGACTGGATGTGCCAGAACTTTCTTCAGTTAAACGAAGACAAAACTGAGGTGATTGTTTTTGGTGCCAAAGAAGAGCAATAAAGAGTCAGCACTCACCTTCAGTCAGTAATGTTAAAAACCAGACCAAGCCAGAAATCTGGGTGTATTCATGGACTCAGACCTGAATTTGAACAGCCACATTAAGACAATTACAAAGTCAGCCTACTATCACCGTAAAAATATACCAAGGATAAAAAGACTCATGTCTCAGCAGGATTTGGAAAAACTTGTCCATGCATTTATCTTCAGTAGACTCGACTATTGTAATGGTGTCTTCAAAGGGAGTGGATCGCATCAGTCCAGTTCTCAGGTCACTCTGGCTTTCTGTCTCTCAGAGTATAGATTTCAAAATATTACTGTTGGTTTATAAAGCACTAAATGGTTTAGGGACAAAATACATCACTGATCTACAAAATTACGAACCATCCAGACCACTCAGATCATCTGGCACAGGTTTACTGTGTGTTCCTAGACACAGAACTAAACATGGTGAAGCAGCATTTAGTTCCTATTTACCAAGTATCTGGAACAAACTCCCTGAAAACTGCAGATCTGCTGAAACCCTCAGTGCTATTAAATCAAGACTGAAGACTTTTCCGTTTGCTACTGCCTTTTATTAAGTTATTAATTCTTTACTGCACTGTAACTTTTATTCTGGAATTTTATTACTCTTTCTATCTGTTTTAGCTGTTTTTATTTCCTTCCTCTTGTTTTTAAATGACTTGTTTTAATATTGTGTGTTTAAATATCATTTTATTGTGTGATTCTTTTGCATTTTTACGCTTGATGTAAAGCACTTTGAGTTGCCTTGTCGCTGAAATGTGCTATACAAATAAACTCACCTTGCTTTGCCGTGCCTTGCCTTGCCTAGATATATGTCTATGAAGACATTTCACCTTTTATCCAAGGGGCTTCATCAGTTCATGCCTCATACCTCTGTGGAGGTTAAATCTAGTCCTAAATCTAGTCAAGTTAAATCTAGACCTAGTCTAGTGTGACACGCATGAACTGATGAAGCCCCTTGGATAAGAGGCAAAACATCTTCACAGACATATAACTAAGTCCAGTTGCCTTTGTTTTAATTGCCCAGATAATAATTACATTTCTTTTGGTGCAGTACTTATAGTACAACACAGTCTTATAGTTGTATGTAGTTACATTTTTCTCATCTCCTTTTTCTGCTTATTACTATTATTTAAATGTGTCTCTGTTTTGTAAATGGCACTAATCAGAAGTAGCACTCCTAATTCCATCATATTTTGTACACTGACAATAAAGGCTCTTTATTCTATGAAATTCTGTTCTTGTCTATAAGGTTTTTCTTTGTATAATGGGTGTTCCAATGCTTCGTTCATATTCTTCCACTCAGCACACCATCTGAAATGAGTGACAAAGGGCACACAAAACCAGACCCATACTGGTAGGTTTACACATGTCATACTAACAACAAACAGATTGTCTAAGTGACCTTCACAAAATGGAATCACAGTTCAAGGCAAAACATGTGATGATGTACACAAACCACATTCAGCCTCTTGCGCATGTTTCCATTCACATTTGGCACCTGAAGCACTTCCAGGTAGACGAAGGTGGACAGAAGCTGTTGTGCCATCGCTCGGATTTGATTTTTCTCCGTCTCCAGGCTCAACTTCAAGGCCATCATGAGTTACAGGACTGTGGTGATGTACATGGAGATCGGCTGCTTTGTGGTCTGTGTGTCTGGATGGATCCTGGTCTGCTCCACCATGCCCACAGAGATCTGGACCTGGTCAGAGGTGGACAGCATCGTTCTGACCACCTCAAACTACTTCTCCAACCTGTGGAAGGATTGTATATCTGATTCGACTGGAGTCTCTGACTGCAAGGGAATTCCATCAATGCTTGCACTGAACTGTAAGTAAAATATAACTCAGCACAAGGTGGGATGATAATTAGTCTTTTAACAGCATGTGCTTAACTCTGTTTTACTGTTCTTGGACAGGGGATATTCACATGTGTCGCGCTCTCATCATCATCTGCATTATCCTGTCTTTCTTTGGATCAGTTCTGGTCTTAGTGGGAATGAAGTGCACTAAGATCGGGGGAACAGAGATTGCTAATGCGAGAGTAACTTTTGCTGGGGGGATGAACTACCTTATTGGAGGTAATAATGTGAAGGGTTTTTTTCTTTTTAAAAATTCACATTGCAATACACTTTGTGGTTAATCCCAGAGATTAAAATCTGCTAATTATTTTAGGGATGTGTTCTATGACTGCTTTCTCCTATTATGGAAACAAAATTAGAGCTGAATTTCAAGACCCTCTCTTCAAAGCTCAGAAGTAAGTTAAGTAGACATTTTAAAGGATGCATAAAATAAATCAGCATTTTTTTTTAACTAATGTCTTATCCTTGTATTTATTACCAGATTTGAAATAGGTGTTGGTGTCTTTATCGGCTGGGGAGGCTCCACCTTACTTGTTGTTGGAGGCCTTATTTACAGTATCTTTGCAGGAAGGGAAGGGTGCCAATCGAGGTAAAATACTGCTGCTGTATCATTGATTTTTTTCTCACATTTCTATTATTTACTCCTAATCTACCCACAGGGGAAAAAATGACCATTTTTATTTTGATCCACACCTCACAGCTCAGACAGATTCCCTGCCTACCAGCTCCCTGACCCCTACGCAGCTGTTCCAACGAAGAAGAGCATTGCATCTTTGGCTCCTTCAGAAAGAAGTGAGAGCAGAAAATCGAGAAGCTCTAGTGGCAGCAGAGTCAGCAGCATGTCTGGGATCACCACGTCCACCAAGACGTCAGTCACGGAATATGTGTGACCTCAAGGTGGAACTTTTTCTGTGTTTCTTTTCTTTTCTTTTTTTTTTTAAAAGGAAAAGCTCAACTGTTCAAAACAACATTAACAATTACTCTGTTCAATTAATGTGTCCCTGTTAACGGAACTCATCATCAACATCATTCATTTTGTTATTTGCTCTTGTGCTTTGTGTCAACTTTCTCAAAAGCGCATGCAAGTTTTTTGTTTGTTTTTTTAGGCAAACTGAATGTTCAACAAGATCCATCATTTACATTTAGGCTAAGATCATAAAATAAAATACATTTAAGATGACTTATAAGGACACAAAACAAATGTTGATGATATAAAGAAGTTTTGCTGTTAAAACCATGAATTGTTTCTTGAATGTTATTTTGTCTGAGCATGTTTTGGTAGACTTACATCATGTTGTGTTATTACTGTGAGATAAAATGGCTTAACTGTAGATGTAGATATTACTACATGAACACACGTTATATCACTATGGGATGTTTTGAAATTTGCAGTAAAACAACATTTTAATATTGATTATTAACGGAAAGAAAGGATAATTTACTGCAAAAACCAAACAAGATTTTCATACCACAGTTATGAGATAAATGAATGTCAAGATGTTTATGTGATACTTTTCTTTCAATAGACATTCATTGTCTTAATATTTTTTTCCCAAATTTTATGAGCCTCTGACTAGTCACATCTGAACAAAAACCTCATTTATCCTGAGCAAACATTCCTCTACACTGAACATTATGAATGCAACTGAAAAAATATTGGTGACAAGTCTGCATGAACAGTATGAATAAACATGTCAGTTTTGTGAGAGGATACGCGTTCCTGCAATTTCCATTTCAATATTGTACCTATAACCTCATTCTCATGGGTCAAGTTACAGTAACTTTGCATGCTGGTTTTACATGCAAAATATTATGACAAGATCTTAAAATATGAAAAGGCCTGTAAGCACCTCAACAACTATTGAATTGCACCTAGTTTTATCTAGTTTTATTTTTTTATTCATCATCAGGATTAAAGTAAAGTGGGGTACTTCTGCTCAAGGTCCGTTCTTACATCTTGAAAATGCAAGTACTTCAAAAGTATTTCCTTTTTGTAATGTCACTTTAAGTCTTACTTGAGAAAATTTTTACATTTTAGAGAAAGACAATAGACACCATACTTCACCTGATTCATCTGATACTAAAATAACAGAGAAGGATTTCACATACAAAATATATGACAAGTTTATATGTGTGTATGATTATAGTAGTCTATAGACTACCCATAAAGCAAACCTGTGATGTAGCCAAAAGCATCATTAATGATGCTCCCATTATAGCCTACAAAACCCTGACAGTAAGGATACATTGATTACTGAGACTGTACATTGTAAGGATCTTTGTGTTATAGAAGTGCCACTTTTAAATAATCTAAATATTTCTCCCACCATTGCTAGACATCTTCTCCTTAATTTAGATGTGTCATGTGTCATAAGCACTAAAGCTACGTCACAGTTGGCTACACATACATACACACACACACACAAACACACACGTTTGTTCAGCTATCTTCATGTTGCTTTTACATTGACTTCTATTCATTTGTACAGCGTAACGCCTCGCACCTTAACCATAAACTTAAGTTTTCACCCTAAAATTTTATGTTGAAGTTGTGGGGTCCCACATTTTCCCCAAAAAACTGTCAGACCCCACACTGTGAGTGAAAATTTAGGTTTGAGACCCCACAAGCATAGAAAAACAAAGACACACACACAGACAGTTGGGACAGTTTTGTGCTGCCGTGGCTCCTTTCTGTTGAACCAACGGGGGTGGGCGGGGTTTTCCAAACAATCCAGCCAATCACAGTCACCCACGACCGGTCGGTTTCCTTCGCCGCTTTGCTGTGACAGGGATAGGCAGGAGCAATGCTGAGCAGCAGTCAACACATGGGACTGTGGAGTATTAGGTGAAACGTCAGTTATATTAACACTGGCTTGAGTTTGTGGGACATCCAGATAGAGCCTGCTGGTGCAAATCTAACCATGGTTTCCATCGACCTTATCACTCACAAGATACTGACCTACATCCCATATGTTCTTGTTTTGATTGATCTGAGATATGAAGGTAAGAAGCTCAATAACTAACCTTAATGTTGCAGCTGTTTCACAGGAATGAAATCACCACTGACGTTAACTGAGCTGAAGTTTGACGGCGGTCCAGACAGCATGTTTTCAGTAGACTAACGTTGTGTCATTTATGCCAATGGCAACTTAAGCTAGCATAATCGATCACTGATGGCTAACTTTAAGCTAACGTTAGCAAATCCGTTATATCGAGGCAGCCTATGTTTTTAGCTCATTGGCGGGTAACAGATAACCTGTTTGCATTAGCCTCAAGGTAATTTACGTAAAAACTAGCAAACATAAACAAACAACTTCTTCAGAACCCAGGCTCATAACGTTAGTGTCTTTCACGTAAGCTAACAAAGAGTTAACTGACAACATGCACACAGAGTGACAGCTAGCATAAGTGTCAAAGTCATCTCTGCAACTTTACTGATGTGGTTGACGTGTTTCCGTCTGTCATTCGTTGGTAATTAACGTGAATGAACACACTGGCGTACTGTTCTGTAGTAGGCAGCGATAATATGTTTGATATGTTTGTTTTTTTGTAGGAGTG
>JAQFJA010000003.1:2082377-2095136 GCA_029874485.1 Naso brachycentron
TGGCCCATCATTAGCTGTAATATAGGTCACCCCAGGCTTTGTGAGGCTCCAGCCCCATTTGCATTCTTGATTCAGATGTAGCACTCATAGAGTGACTGTAGGTAAGGAGGTGGGAAGCAAAGGGGGAAGGTGGCATCAGAAGTAAAGGCAAAGCTTTTATCACTTTTGATGAAAGGATGGGGTCAGTCTGGATACATGCTTAAAAGGATCAGGGTGTTTTCCCAGTGGTCTGAAGATGAAACTCCAAAATATGCTGGTTGAAATGTACAGTAGGTAACTTGTCTCTTCTTTACTTCATTTGAATATAAGAGAAAAGATGAAGAACTGCATGTAGACTTACTGTTCGTGTCTTATTCCAAAAAAGAATCACGTTAAGGTAAATATAAATAGACTTTTGAATGAAATCCAAAGATATAAAAACAGGAAGAAGACCTGTAGTTAGGCAGCCCCTAAAGGCAATAGCCATTCTAGTCTAATTCAACTCAGTAAACTTTGAGTTTTAATGAAAGACTGTGAAGATTTACTGACCCTGCACACCCCCACATTATGTCATTACAGAGTAAAAACTTTACGATGAAAACGAAAAGAGTTGACAGTGTGAGATCAAGACATGAACAATGCATTACTTCATGATATGTTATTTATGATTTTTAATTGCAACATTGTAAAAAAAAAAAAACTGTTGCTTTGTCATAATCATCAAAAGTATTGAATTGTGTCTTACTTCTGCTTGTGTTTACCCCATTTGTTCCTCATCTGTTGTATATAACTGTTCTTCCTAAATCTCACTGGTGCATTTTATGTCATATCTTTTCTCAGTTATCCTCCAGCTAAGGTTGACAGTAAAGCCCTCTACACATGACCAGTTGTACCAGCTTTATGCTCCTCAAGAAGCGCAGTGCAGATGCAAGGTGAAGTGTACACAGCGTACATTTCAAAAGAACCTGAGGTAGCTGACAATACCACTGTTAACTATTTGCCTATTCAATAATCTGAGGGCCCAATCTGACTGCTGACATTCTGACAAGCCAAGGTCTTCCTGCCGAGATGATGGTATGATTTTAAGTCTGTGTTTAACAGTTCTTAGAACTTTCTGAAAGAACTTTTCATCCCTCACAGGTTGCTTTTGGGTCATGTGACAATTGACATCCTCTTGGTTGTGACTTGAAAAGGGCAGAGTTGAAACTGGAGTGTAGTGGCAAGGCATGAAATATGATTGGTGTGAAATGTCTGAGCTAGAGTTGCCCCAAGTGAAGACTTTGCTTCACTATTTATAAAACGACTCATGTCACTGCAAATGAATTCTGAAGCTGATCATAATAAGGACTTGAAATGAGAAATAATACCAAGCTGCTAAATATCCCCTAGAATTGCCGCCATTTTGGAGAACTCACCTCATGAATTACATCCAGTGCTAGCATTCACTGCCAGCTTGGGTGCATAGTATGTTGAAATTCAATGCTTAAGATCAGACTTCGATTCCATTCAGACCCAGGTAAATGTGTAGAGGTACCTTTCAGAAAAGTGTTCCTATAACATAACACATGCATGCACAGGTCCATTTTTAGCACTCTAAAGTCTAAAAGTCCTCAGCAGCACACCAGCTCCGGCCACGGTGTTTAGTATGCAAAGGCAACAAAGCCTATTGACAGCTTTTTTTCCCCCTCCTTGGCAAATTACACGTTTCCACCTTAATTGTTATTGGAGATGTTATCATGAAGCGGATGCAGCCTTCGCTTCTTCTGAACCATCAGTGGTGAAGGGGGCAGAGGAGAGGAGTTATGCAAAATACGGCCTATGTATAATTAATGCCTCCACCCTAAATCCCCCACCCCTGCACACACACACACACACACACACACACATGCACACACACAACCCTTCCATCCTCTTTAGGATGGACAGCTGGTGCCAGGGTGTCTTTTTGACCTCGAAAGGCCGCAGTGTTAAATGGAGATACTGAGGGTAAGATGGGAATGGGAATTGATAAAAGGCAGACACCGCAGACAAGACATACACACATTTATGAAACAACACAGACCTAAAAGTGGCACCACTATAACATGAAAGCAAATGTACACACTTAGTATTGCTTCGATTCATTACAACACACTATATCTCTAACATAACAGGGCTGCAAACTTGTTGCAATTTAGTAAAACTTCCAGTTTCTTATGAAAACATGGCAATGACATGTATCATAGAGCCAAGCGATTTTATTTGAGTGATGACACCTTGTTGTTAAGGTGCTTGACTAGTAATGCAAATTGAGGTAAGCCCTGTTGTTGTCAGTTGCTGCTACTTCACACAATTGTGAATGATGGTCAAGCCATATAACTTGGAATACTTGCTGAAAATGTAATTGCTTCCACATGCTTCATACACATTAATGTGTGCAACAGGAACAATTTCACAAGTTTGTGGATAGCCCCTCATATACTGCAGGGGCAGACCTGAGGAGGACATGTGCAAGGCACCAGGGCGAGAAAGAATGTCTTCATGACTGTTCATGCATGTGAGAGGGAAACAAACTCATATAACCTGTAAGAGTTTGTTACTAGCATCTTTTCTTTGTAAATTAATCTGTTAATACTTTTTTTTTTTTTTAACTTTTGATCACTAATGTCAAGTAATTGTAAAACATGTTCTCCACAGTCCACTGTGACATCCTTGAGTTACCAAACAAAGTCAGTGACAATGGACCGTGGAGACACACACAAATTCTCACTTTTGTCATTTTTTGCTTGATTTCCAAAAGTATAAACTTGTATCAACAAAACATCAACATAAACATGTATCATGTTCCTCTATTTTCAGTGACATCCATAAATCTCACCTATAGCAGTGTAGCAATTGTGTTTTAGGGAAATGAAATCTCATTTTATGTATTTCCTGTGTAATTTTACATGTATTCCCTTTAACAATACAACTAGACACATCTCCCAGCCAGAGTTGTCCCCTTGAACAGGAAAATCGAGATGAAGTGACCATGACCATGATCACCATGGCTGATTTTTCTCATCTTTTTATCCTTGCGAGGACATTTGCTGGTACAGAAGTAAAAGAACACAAAACACACACTCACAGGCGCACACTGACTTTTGCACTCTCTTGTCAGTTTACTTACTGTACTCGCTATCTCTCCATTAATTGATCTAAACAGGCTCAGATTATCTCAGCTCTTATGCAAAAAAGCCAGACTCACTGCCAGCTCGTCAAGATAGCAGAAGGCGAGACAGACAGAACTTTGGCTGAAACTCCTTCTGCGTCTTAATTCCTGACGGGAAACACATTAATATCCCACCGGCCCCCTCCCCCCCACCTCTTATCTCCACCCTGAGCCTCTTTTGATGTCCCAACTCTAATCAACTCGTCTGGGCCGATGAATGTGTGGCTGACACGGGACAATCGTTTGGATCTAAATCGTTACATCTCCACTGACATTACCGTGGCATTTTTGTCGTGGCAGAGGTAAGGAGAGTGAGGAACGGTTCACGGGGACCATAATTCTTTCTGTTGGGAGGTGTGGAAGGAGAGGGGGGGGGCATATTCATATTAGTGTGGAATTAGGCCCCTTTTAGATGTGCAGGAAATCCACTGTTGGCAAGGAGAGCGCTGGAGTCCACACGCGTCCTTATCAGTGACGATGTAGGCCCTATTCATACCGACTGCTATCAGCATAATTCTTTTTGACATTTCAGATAAGCATCTTAACGGAAAGCTTCCAACCAGGCAGATGGGGGAGTTGTCAAAAAAAGAAGAAGGATTCCTACATATTTACTACTAAAATATCAACCTTTTAAATAGGTCTCTGGATTTGACTGTTATCTGTGAACCCTCATCCTACCTCCGCCTGTATCCCTGTTAGGGCCAGGGGTTAGACTGTGAGTGTGTATGTGGGTTTCTACTTATGATTTGCTTCAACACATGCAAACTCACAGTGACTGTGTGTCTGTGCTGTGTCAGAACATGCCATAATACCATACATTAATCCTATCTGCTCCTAATCTGCTAATATTTCCTGGAGAATTATCTGAGGACACTGTTTCATATGCAAATATGCCAGAAAAATGGGGTAAACACAGCGCTCACTGTCTGGTGGTAAAATATCTACTAATATCTACTATAGTGTCGGTTGGACAGATTAGGCATCTGCTGCATATCCTGTTTGAGTTAGGTTGTGGCTGGAAGTAAACAAAAACAAATTATCCATGGATTATGGATCAACCTCTAATCACCGGTCAGCAAGGACAAAGGCCGATACTTCAGATTAGCTGGCTATAAGATGCTCAGTTATAGCAGAAGTCAAATACAAAAGTCTATCATGATGCATTCACTGTGAGCAGAATATTAACAATAAAATAATGTGGGGTGCCTGGTGGCTCAGTTGGTAGAGCAAGCGCCCCATATACAGAGGCTATGTCCTCGCACAGCGGACCCGGGTTCGATTCCACCTGTGGCGCTTTGCTGCATGTCATTCCCCCTCTCTCTCCCCTGTTTCCTGTCCACTCTTCAGCTTTCCTGTATATAAAGGCACAAAAGCCCAAAAATATCTTAAAAAAAAAACAAAAAACAATGTCGCTGATGAGAAACCAGAAATTAAAGGACTACAAAAAGCAGATGTTAAAATTTAAAATGCTAGAGTGCTAAAGCTGAATTACAATATGCTGAAAGGCTATTGTGGAATATTTGCCCAGTGACACCAATGAAAAACTGCCTACCTCAGCTTTAAGTAATCAACAAGTGGACAGAGGGAGATTTTTGTGATTTGATCAGCTGCTTGCACAGATTACACTTCACACAACACCAGAGAAAAGTGACTTCAAGTTTTAAAAAAGACATTGGAAAAAAAAAACATTTTAACTTCTGGCTCCCCTTAGCCTCCACCAGTCCCCACTGTATCAACTTCCTCTCAACAAATTGTATTGATACATCAGTTCAGTGAATGCACTCGTGATTCCCTTGAATTGGCGCCGCACTCAAGAGGAAACAGCAAGCTGCAAACCTCCCCATCTGAACATAAGTCCAATCTGGGTTTGCATGAAGCTAATGGGACATGAAATTGGCTCCACTGTGCGGGAACTTCAACTTCCACCAATCAAAAGGGGAACCCCCTCGGGCAAATTCAATATTTGGTCTTATTACACACAGAATCATGTCATCCTGTTTTACATTCATGATCTCACTCATTGAGAGTCGGTAAACTTCTGGTAGATATGAGGGTGTGATTTAGTATTAATATGGAGTGCTTTAAAAATTGATGATTCACTGTTTGTGTAATAAAAAAAAAAAATCCCAGTATTGCAAAACAGCATTGAAACCAAGATTGGACACTTCCTATTGTGACATAGTGTGCATTAGAAATATTATTGAGATATAAATTCTTGATTAACAAAGACTGACGCTTGAATCTAACCTAATATTTGATTAAAGGTCAGTAAAATTGATGTTAAATATCAAAATGCAAGTTTAACCCCCAATTCTACTCATGATATATTATTACATGAATCATCTAAAGACAGTTTATCTCATAGAGTGCCAAAGTCCCGCCCCTTCCGGTGGACCCCATGGGACCTTAGTACGGAAAAATTATGAACGGTAGTCAATGGGGGGGAGGAAAATAATTTTTTTGACTTGTGCCCTGAATTACACATATGATGTTTGTCAATTTAAATGATAATTTTTCGTGTCTGTTTGTCATTAAACAGTTGATGTATTAGCTTGGGAAAATCCATAATTTTAAAGACTACAGCACCAGTCGCATAACTCACGTCATAACATTTTCCCTCCACTGACTCATGGAACCGACTAACTCCCCCTTTGAGGAGCTGCAGCTCTCAACATGATCTGATTTATACTGGTTTTCCCCTCATCCTGGAAAAACGCTGTGAAAACCGCCAAGCTGACGGCCATGTCTGTATTGATAACATATATTATCCAAGACGAGACATGTGGTTTACTGAGCGGTCTTGAATAAAAAGGTTTGACGATAAAATTTGACTTTCTTGACATGAAAAATTTCTTTAAATTGCCAACCATCATATGTGTAATTCAGGGCACAAGCCAAACAGGATCAAAAAATAATTTGTGCCACTCTATTGACTACCGTTTATATTTTTTCCGAATTACCGTCCCATCACACGGAAGTAGAGGGGCGTGACTTCAGCACTCTATATTTAGTTATCCTGTCGTATAATTGCAGTCTGTTCTTTTTACAGTCTGAGCACATGAAACCTTGAGAATGCAAATTTTCTCTTTCATGGCTAAGAAGAGCTTCAAGCGAAAAGTTCGGGATGAATGGATCTTGCGTTTCTCATGCAAGGTGACGAAAGAGTCTTGAATGATTAGCAAGTTGGAAAGTAAGACGAAATAAGAACGTGCACAGCCCTGTGAGCGCAGGAAATGAGCAGCCCGCGGCTAAAGTATGCTAACACCAGCCTGATACACATCATCTTAAATCACGCTGAGCAGGATCCAGCGTACATCTGCTTTCACTGCTCATGAAAACCCCAAACCGCCGTTCCAAAATCTCTCCATTGATTCAAAAAATACATACTGGATGAACAAAATATGAGGGACACAAGTTCACTGATGAGGTGAATCCAGGTAAAAGCCCCAGGTTGCTTATTGATTTCCCTTATTAAATCACAACCAATCCCAAAGGATGCATTGGAGAAGAATGGATTCTGATGCTTTGATGTGCAAAAAAGGCTGCAACCCAGTATTTTTCTCACATTTTGCACTTTCCCATGTTCATATTTATGTTTTTTTGTTGTGACGGCTTCTGCTGCGGCATCCCCTGCTGATATTTCAGCTCATTGCTTTCTTTTTTTTTCAATCCAAAATTGAAACAGCAAAAGATATACAAATATTTGTCCCACATGGGTCTGTTCACAGTTCACAGTTTTTATGAGTGCTGTCTGTTTGTCAATAAGTGGTTTGTGGTAAGGCTTTAATATTTTAGCAGCTACAGCAGATAAAATTGGCACTGCTGCTTAACTCTTTGTCCTGCTGATGTACAAATGCATCCAAAGATTACAACTGTGTGGATGCAGAGCAAACAATGAACCATGTGTAACGGCATAGAAGGAGGATTGTGTAGCTTTTATTTAAATAGCTACTGCCTAATTACAGTACAGTATGAGTGTAAGTAGAATAAGAATATAAATGGGGTCATTAAAACAAAGCACAGAGCTCATAAACTCTAATACAAATTAGACATTGCCACTATTTATGTGACATCATGTCCCTGCAGTGTTCTGTTCTGACTTTTACCTCGTCACTGTATTAACTGCATTAGGATGAATTGGTTTCGTGTGCCAAATGCAGATAAAAGTGCTCATACATCATATCAGTGGAAACGCAGGCTGCTCAGATTTTCATCTCGTGGCCACATTATCAGAAACACAAAGCTGTGACGTCCTCCCGCTGAATTCCTCGAAACAAGACCGGTGGAGGATGAGATGAAGGAGCCTGCCTCAGAGGAGGCAGTCAGCCAATCAGATTGCTCACGCTTAATAACATATGCATGTATATTAGATTTTTTTTTTTTCTCCTCTAAATGAATCAAATCAAAAGCAAATGGGAGATGTGGCGGCTCTGATGTCGCTCAGGTCGAAGCAGGCAGGAAAATGAAAGTACAGCACTGAAAGGCAACAGCTGAGGCAGAGGAGAACCACTGCTGTGGTATTTTAAATTTAAAAAAAACAAAAAACGTTTCCTCTTCGTTTCTCGTAATTTTCACATTAATAACTTCAAATCATCATCAAAACTGTCATTATATGATAATAGGAAACACAAGCTGCTTAGATTATATATTACCACAGTCTGTGCATTGTATACGAAAAACGTAACCTCCAGGGGATCCATTACGGTTTTTACACTCTACACTGTGTGGCGTTAAAGCAGCACACATGCAAGAGCAAGAGGCAGAAAGAAACATGGCTGCTCAACTACAATCAGCAGAGTGGAAAAATTCGTTTTCTGTTATGACATGTTCAATTAAACAGAATTTCACATCTTTAGAGAAGGAAAGACTCCAGCTGTCCCTCCAGGAGAGCAATCACAGTGTTAGTGCTGTCAAACAGCATCTCCGGCTCAGACAAGCTCGCTGGGAGTTCTGTCCAATCAAATTATGGCTCATTTGTAAATGGACTCTCAGAGCCAATCAGGACTCTGTAACCTCACCTACCTTTCAGGTTTGTCATGTTAAGATGAGTTACACCTTGGCTGTTTTGGGAACTGACTTCTATACTGCATACTGCATACTAATGTACTACATACTGCATAATATATGAATGATCAATATGTCATCTGTTCACACTGCAGTACACAGCCAGGTTACCCAGAATCCATCTTGCTTTTTTCTTTCCCTTTTTTTTTTTTTTTCATTAAACTTTATCAACAAATGCCCAGCCAGGCTTTGGTTGTTACGTTGCAGTGCATTGCATTGTGGGAAACAGTGTGCGAGGTACACTGGTCAGATGCATGCTGGGGATTTCCTCCGTACTTCATAATACTTGAGCCAAATCAGTATGTACTGCTAGTATAAAATGCAGTATGAGGTATGGTATGCAGTTTTGAAACTAGACCTGTTTGATGAAAAATTATCATGGTTATTTGGGGAAAAATTATGATTCATCTCCCTGATTATTAGACCAAATAAAAACTTTTTGGAAGTAGTTGATGACTACTAAAATGTAGCAGTCATTAATGTCTCAGTCCATAGTATCCCAAAAAGCAAAATGACCTCAAGTTGACGTCATTCTGACGTCATTCGGTGACGTCCAGGACTACTTCAGATCACAGCCAGATTTTCCATTTGGTCCACGACATTTCATGACGTCTTTTAATGACTCAATCTGTCTTGCCTGTTTTAGGTCACCAAAAAGTCGTATCATTCCATTTAATCAAAAATGCCCAGCAGACTGTGTCAGGCAACGTAGAGAAGCCAAGTTAAAAAGGCACCACTGGGATTCATAGTCTGGATCTAATGAAGAGAAATGATGTAGAAAGTGTCCTTTATGAAAGATCTGAAGTGCAGTTGACGCAACCATCATTTTTGCTTTGGTATCTTCATAACGCCGTCTGACAAAAGTTGAGCTTCTCCTTTAACATTGACTCAGGGAGGATTAAAAAAATATTAATTTGTTTTTTTGTTTGGTAGTGTGCCGACCCAAAGCTGACCTATCTGAGACGTTTGATAAGCTGGAACAATGGAGCACTACATATGCACTATATGGACGATGCTTGTCAGACGTTACAAATAAACGTGCCTTTGTGAGGCCGACAACAGCGAGGCGTGTGTGTAGTCTAGACCAGATCTAGCCTGGACCCGGACCAGAGACTCCCCCCACTCCACTAAGTGGACTTGATTCTCTTGGTCTGGCATTGCCTCCACTTTGGCTGATTCTGAGAGGGAGGGGATTAGATTTTCCCTCCTCATTGGTCACTCTCTTTTCAACTTTAAGAGAGTGGTCATTGCATTGCTGGGGGAGCGTTTCGCCTGCTGTGGAGTGTGTGTGGAGAGAATGTCTCCAAAAGCTGTCATCACGTAGATGTTGTTATATTACGTTGTGATGGAGATTCTGACCCACCATTGAAGTGAAAGGAGACAAATTAATCTTTTTCACTGAAATCGTACCACATGATCATCGTGAGTAGACGTGGGACCTACTTCATGCTTCCCTCTGCTGAGGACAGACACATCTCCCAACAGAGGAGCTGCATGGATCATCAGCACAGGCAGACAGATAGAGGCTTCTTTTCCACATAGAGGCTAAATTTGGCATTTTTTAAAACTCATAAGACATGGTCCTGTAATGTGGCTTTGTCGGTTGAAATGTCAGATACTTCTCAACAGACAGTCCTTCCCCGTGGCTCCCCAATCCCGGCACTCATTGGATAATTGCTTTTTCAATCGGGAGAATCACAGTTTTACAGCGCAATGCCAGACCAAACAGTCACAGCGATGTCGGCGCTTCATGCTTGTGCTTGTGCACGTGCATCCGTACCATACGTGCTGTGCTTGAGTACGGAACGGAGCGCTCACACTAGTCAATCAAACTGGACTTTAGGAGTCGGACGTGCTCAGGCACGGTACGGATTGCCTAGTGTGAGTGCACCCTTATACACAACATGACAGTACTGATTAAATAGACTCATTTTAGTTAAAACTGGAAAAAAAGGGTTTTAAAGTCAATGTAGTTACCCTCATGATGATTTCAAAGTTGAGGTATTTTTCTCTAGGATCTATGGTTAAGGCAATCTGATGATATTCTGGGCCAGACCAAGAGTAGTCATGATATGACTTGATCTGACCCCGATTGGGCTCTCATGGATTGATCCAGGTCTGTCCGTGCTTGACTGAGATGTTCAGCTGACATCTCAATGGTGCTCAGACTAAGCAACACTCCTGTTATTCCTGTTTATTATAGGCATTTTTGCACCTAGACTGAAATAGGAGCCTGTTGACTGAAACAAAATCTTTAAATAGGTCTCTGTTCATATTCCCATACCATCTATTTAAATGTGTTATGTAGAAGTTAGTAGAAAAGTGCACCACAGAGAAGCTGATCACTGTTATAGGTTAGGTCTCTAACTATTCAGGAAGGAATCTGAATAATAAGTTTCTTTAGGCCTGTGTGCACTGCAGAGACTTTTATATTTAATATCCCTGCTGCCTTTTTCACTTCAATTAAATTTAGCTTCATTAATCCCAATGGGGGAAACTCATTCACGCACCAAAAGGTCTAAAAGGTGATTACTGCCGGGCTTTAAAGTGGGAAAGTACACATATTGTGAAGAAAATAATTAAGCCCACATTCTGTCATGGCGGTAATTCACTCCTAATTTAGCTCACATTTACTGTATGTGCCTGCTCCATACAAAAAACATCCTCTGGGTGGTCACTCGAGTCTGTGCCTGTTCACGTTGATTGTTTGTGTGCTTAAAGTTCCTGTCTTCACCCAGCTGTGGAGTTCACGCCTGCCGATCTCACATCCACCCCTGTGTTTCATCTTTTGCTGCAGGAAGCTACCGCTGAAGGAAGAAAATGGAAAAGAGTCTCTCAAGCCGGACACGATTGAAATCAAAGTGCACAGTGACAACAGCATCCACACAAAGCCCGACGACAGCAAAGCGTAAAGGGGTCGGTCGCCTCGCCACCAAAAGAACATTCGGATCATGAGACCAAAACCCAGAGAAACTACAACACTGGAAAATAGTGGAGTAAAATACCATATCTGTTTATAACAATGCCCCAGTGAAAGGCATGTGTAAATATAAATAATAGAGAGAAAATAGAAAGAGAGAAAGGGTCAACCTTTTAGACACCCTGAGTGATAAATGTATCATGTTCTTTAAAACATGGCATCAGTGGAAGGCTTGTTGATCAATGATTGTATTTTGTTTGTCTCACTTTTCTTGTGTCCGCTCATGTCTTTTGTTTTTCTGTTTCCCTTCCTTGTTCTTTTTTCATTGTTTTACAACCCACACAGGAGTTTCATGCAGATGAATGGCGATAAATCATGTCTCCAGGTCCCACTATTACTTCTGCAAGAAAAGCTTCTATGCTAGCACACCCCTAAGCTCACACTGCTAATGCTCGTCGTGCTTGTAATGTCAGAGCGATTGCACGGGGCCGACCCTCACTGCAGGATATCACAATGATTTAAAGAAAATCGCCTGTTTCCACGTCTGAGTTTTACACTACAGCAACCTTATTATGCCTTTTATAGCAGAGCCAGGGTCTGGCTAATGTGAGGCAAAAGCTGTGTTTGAGGCTAGCTGGCTTTAACAACAAAAGGTAAACCTCTCCTAATGAGATTTTGAGGTTTGATGCTTCAGGAAAACATGAAGATTCAGCTACTATGAGAGTCATTTGCACTCAGTGACATTTCAAGGGTGAAAAATTGCATAAAAGCAGATTTTGTTTTCCATTAATTTTGAAGGAGAATTTGATCTTGATATTAAACGAGTTGTGTTTCCTGAAGGGCTATTGAGGATCGTAGTTTGTGCTGCAGGAAAAACAAACACAAATCTCAACAAAAAGATGAAGAAAGACAGAATGTGTTGCAGTCTGTGTAAAGACGTATACACTGTACCACCACACATGTGCATTGATGTCATAGCTTGCAAAGCCTTTTATATTGACACTTTTCAACTGTCTCATAAACAATGAATGTTTAATTTATCTGTGTTCAAACTGCATACGATGTGCAGTACAGTTACTGTTGCTAAAGGTGAACTGCACTGTGAGCTAATGCAAAGCTTCTAAAAAAAAATTAGTCGAGAGTTGGCCCCCACAAATGCCCTGAACGGTGTCATGTACTTGTTGCAGTTTGTAGGAGCAGAAGACACAGGAACAAATGAGCAAAGGAACGCTGACAAGAACTAAACCAACATGTGCGTCATGTATGTTTTTAATGATAAACATCGATTTCTTTCATCATCCCTGTATCAGATCTGCCTCATGTGTTTCTTTTAAACTTTCTTGTGTTACTTGGTCTGATCGCTTTTCTCTCTGATGTCGTCATGTGTTGTACATAGGTGAAAAAAAAGAGTATTTTACAAAGCTTTTATGTAAATATACCCTGGAGGATGTCTTTTTTCAGAATGCAGCAGACTTGGCGTTTTGTTTTGTTTTCTTCGTGAATGCTCCTCAGATGAAAAGCTGTTTTTTTTTCTTTTTCTTCTTCTGTTGTCTTTTGGTCCAAAGTTCAGTGATGATGTAATTCTGCTTTTTCTAGTCAGTTATTT
>JAQFJA010000003.1:2324535-2337097 GCA_029874485.1 Naso brachycentron
CGGCTTCTGCTGGCCTTCTGCTTTTTTCAAATCTGTCTCAACAGCTCAACTGATTTTCAGATGGTAGACTATAGCTTTAAGAAAAAAAAAAGTCTTATAAAAAGACAACTGTACCGGTGTCTCCACAGCAGGAATTAGTAT
The DNA here is from genome assembly GCA_029874485.1 of Naso brachycentron. Classification (NCBI taxonomy): domain Eukaryota; kingdom Metazoa; phylum Chordata; class Actinopteri; order Acanthuriformes; family Acanthuridae; genus Naso; species Naso brachycentron. The sequence goes on from JAQFJA010000003.1 coordinate 2,324,677, forward strand.
CGTGTTGATAAAACCAAGATGATTTTAATTTCAGAGTTATTAAGCCAACAAATAAATTTATACATGGAATTTCATAACGGTTTGATAGGTATTGACTCCTGCTGTCATAAGTATTTCACTACACTGTCTAGGTCTCTTATTTTCCATGGTATGATTATGAGTTACTCATTATACTCATTACGCTCACTCATATTAAATAAATTGTTGCTTAGATATTATTTTAGTAGTGTGTTATTACTTATTCTTTCAGCTGCAGCTCTGGCAGTATCAAACACACATTGGAGGGGGAAAAAAAGGAAAAAAACAAAACTAAATTCTTAAGACTGAAAACCGAAAGTTACCTCACTAACAGCAAATCTTGCTTTGTGCACTAAGTTGATGTCTTCGGCTAACATCTCACCAGCCCTTTTTCCATTGATGTAGTTTGATGCGCATTTTGAAATATTGCATTAGAATTATGCAAACAGCAAAATTTGGGGAGGGAAAGATTTTACCAAGTTTTTACATTTGTTTGAGGTGCTTTTTGCCTTTGTTAAAAAAACACTTAATTCACAAAATAGGAGATGGAAACAGCTGTGTCGAATAAATTGTGACTTAGCAAAAATTACTATTTCTGCTCCCCAAAAAAAGAAGTAGTAGAAAAAGCTGTTTTTGCCATCTTCTTGGATATTCTCCCAATGCAAGAAAACATGGCTAGTAACAACCTGGCAGGTAAAAGAACAATTACAACTGCATGCAGACCAGTTGGATAAGCTGTGTGAAATTAGGAGTGCTTAGGAGTGCGCTCTTGCACTTTGACTGAGAACTAATTTCATAACTATTAGGCTGAATCCCAATTCACCCCTTAGCCGTACTCCTTCATTTTGCACATTCACGTAAAGGGGTAGGGGTGTACCGATTCATGTTGAGGCAGAGGGGAAGGGGTAAGCGGTAGGGCTATGTGGCCCCTCAAACAGAGATTTTTCAGGGTCATGCTGCAAACGAAGGGGTAGGTGGAATTTCCCACAACGCACAAATGTATTTTTTCAAGTAAATAATTATGACACCCTCTGGATTATCTTAGTTTAATACCGTTTCAGTGTATTACAGACCGGTTGTTTATAACAAACGTAACAAAAATCGCTACTTGTATATATGTGCCTGCTCATGTCCAGTGTGTTAGCTGTATTTATTTTTTTTTTAAATACTGTCCCACTAAACTTAAACAGAAACAAATCATCCCATCATGGGAGAGTAAACTTCCACACTCTGAGCTCAACATGTGTTAGCTAATTAGCAAACACACTGGATGAAAATAAGAATTGGGATTCGGCATTAGACTTTCCAGCCACATCTCAGATCAATATGAAAATTGAAACATTTTTTTAAAGAAGATGCCTGCCTATGATAAACGAAATCCACATTTGTCCAGACACGAACTCCGTCTACAATAGCTCCAGCACTTTTAAAGCCGATTTACTAATCCGCTGTTCATGCTGACAGCTGATACCGTCCTGCACTCTTGGATTACGCACTTGGGTTTAATTTATTATTGGTTAGCATCTTACTTAGTAATTGTGTTTATCATGTCGATCTAAGATTCTGCTGGTGACTTGGTGTAAATGGTTGTGGGGGAACAGAGACACTCTGGGTGTTTACTTTTTTGCAAAAAACGTTTATGAAGAAACGGTTTTAGTACTTCATCTGAAACAAAATATATTTCTGATAACAACACAGTAATTTATTTATACAATTGATGGCTATATGTTCTAATAACTTTTAGTGCCCCAGATATGGCACCCATGGTTTTTTAGTTCAGTAACAAACTCTTTAGAGATGCATTCATTTTAAAGAAATTCACATTATTTTATTCCGCTGTTTCAGACGAGATATTATTAGATGGAAATTATTATTTCTTTAACTGATGTGGTCTGTTCCTGCTCTGTTCCCATCAGCTGGTGAACACATTTTCAGCTATGATGTCAGTGTGTCCATCTGGAGCAAATTCAGAGACTGACACATCTTCAGTGACATGGCACTGATGTGCACATCAGCTGCTTGCAGGTGTCTCTATGTGGCCTCAACTTATGTGCACCTTTTACTCAACTGTTCTGAATCAAACCGCAGTTTCTTCGCTTTTGTTTTAACCGGTGAATGGGTCTCTAAAAGATAAAACACTAACTTGTTCTGTGATGTACCTCTTCCATGTGTTTTCTTTTTGATGTAGCCTTTTTGTTAGTATTCATTTAGGTTTGACATTACTGAAATTCTTTTTCCAAGGTAATTTTAACCAGAATTTAGGATTGTATGTTATCTGATGGCTGATATGTCATTCAAGGGAGATGCCATTATGAAAATATTTCCTAATTAGCATCAGGTGAATAATTCTTATTTTGGAAGTAATTGGAATGTATCAGCAGACAGACAGGAATGTAAATAAAAACAGGTACTGTAAAGAACATTGTTTTCTTCTGTGCAAACAAGCTCATATATTTTTAATGAATCATGTTGTCCATTTGTTTGTATACGTAGACTATGTTAAGATGGGTGCCAGAGCAAAGCTGCTTGAAGTGGAAGACTGTGATAACTAGTACCAGGGAGTCAAGACATAAAGCGAAACTTAACGTGAACGAGATTGAACGAAAACTTGAAAAGTTCAAAACATTTACGTGTATCAACTTGAAGGAATTGGCAATGTGGAAAGAATCGGACCGCCCATCACTATAGTGTGTGGTAGTAATACAGAAATGCATCCAACCCATAGAATAATGCAATGAAACTACTGTCCTTTTGCATAATAATGCAACATACTAATCACAAGTAGTCTCCTGCAATAAGTACACCTCATCTAGGGCAAAATGACATCCCTTACTTTTCCGTATTCTTTTAAAATGTACTTTTTTTTTTGTTTGTTTGTTTTTGTTTTCCTAGGTTGTTTTATTTTGTTTTCGATCCCTGTGTCTTTTAATGCACTGATCAGGAGCAGAGCTCCCACCCAACACCTTCAAAATGGTGTTCCCAACACCGAATATTCCCCGCATAAATGAATGAATGAATGAATGAACAATCAAAGAGTAAGAAGAATTTCCATAGCTTATGGATTTTGAGGTGCCAGAGTGAGTTGACGGAGTGAGTCATCGTGTCTTAATTCGAGAGAGAGTGAAGAATTTACACTTCTGAACATTCAGAATTACAGATTACGTTCAGTTACATGGACTACTGTAAAAATGTGTTCATGTAAAGCAAAGCGCCACGCGCACAAGACAAGAGGCCTGACGTAAACATAATTTTATTAGTAGAATAAAATTATTTCAGCTTAGGGTCACCTAATCGGAGCTTGCCTGTTACAGCCTGGGACCCACTGTTCATTTTTTGGTCGCCTGCTCCTGCCGGCAGCAACTGTAAAACAGCCCGCTCCATTTGCGTTAGGTCCCACAGGGCCCCAATCCCAATGCAAAGCTCTAGTATGCATCATACATGCAGCACCATTCAACTACAAATGAACTGCGATTAAATTACACATGAAGTTGTAGCAATTCAAAAATCTTTTCACCTACTCATCTAGTTTAGTAATCTAGCTAGCTGCGCAAGAGTAGTGTGACACTGCATCATTTAAGCAAGAAAGGTTGGGGAGCAATTTAATTGATGATTGGAAAGTAAATTATGATGTTTTGAAAGTATTGCTCTTCAACAGTGTTGTGCATGAACGGACTGCACTGGAAGCGTAACTTACTTATGGTCACTCTTCAGCATTGTTCCTGCACCTGTTTTCAGAGTAATGTTTGAGTAGTGTTCTTTGTTCACTTTGACATTTCAGTAATTATGTGATAGCAAGTAAGGGACCTCTTCTCAAGCAACTTAACATCATCAGCCTGTGGAGGCCTACTTGCAATCCAATAAATCTGATGACTATGAACCTGAACCTCCCAGACAAGTATGTTAGTTTCCTCCACATAGAATTTAGCTAACAGTGCCGGTCTGCTCCTTCCTCACCCATTACAAAGTTGACAATATGTTGAACCACAGCAGTTTTAAAGGGAATGAGAGGAGCTGAGTGTGAATAAGGAGCTACGCTGCCATAGAAGTTGGGAACTCCTACACTCCAGGATTCACAAAATCTGCATTTGCGCTGTACCTAGATTGACAAAAAAAGAGCCCACAGTGTTTAGTTCTGGTGTGTGTGTGTGTGTGTGTGTGTGTGCGCAAGGACCGGGTTATGGAGGTTAGCCTGGGCTGCAGCACTGGTGAAGACCCATTTTAATTCTTAACTAGATGTCCATGATTTATTAATCTGTGTTTGAAATAACAATTACCATGTCAGAAGGGATCAGGCCAAAGCCTTAATTGCAATGGAAAACACACTTAATATGGAACTTGCCCCAACCAAAGTACACGCATGGCATCCCCAATAGGCATGAGGAAATGTCTCTCTTTCTGCATCCGTGACTGTGCATTACACGGTATGTATGTAAATCTGAGCATGAATGTCAGTGCTGTTCCTGCATCAACTTGTGTGACTAATATATGTTTCCATATGTGCATTATTCAGCAAGTCATTTTATTGTGAACCTGTATATCTCTCATTCAAACATTCTACCTACCTTGTTTTTCCTTTTCCTTGGTTGAAGATGTGTAACATATAGCCGTTATGCAAGGACGAGACCACACAATAATTTTGTCGTAAGGTGATCATCATGTCACAGTCGGTGACCTTGAGCCTGAATTATGTTACAATAAACTTTTGATGCATTGCACTGTGCAACTTACGCTCCGCTAAATGCAACAGAAATAAAGTTAGAGCATACAAAAAGAAAAGGATCTGTGGTTACGATGGAAATGACTGAAGATCTTCTTCTGAAGCTTAAATTTGAAATGTTGCAAAACATTCATGTCTGCTTAGCAAGACTTTTATCAAAACAAGTGTTAAGCTCCCTCCCATAACTCAGTCTTAAGAGTCAGTTCTGTTTGTGATTTAGCAGATTTCACATTGGACTTTACCATGTTTACAAAGTGCCTGACATATACAAGTGATCAGAAAAAAGGTGCAGTGTTAGACTTTACTCACTCCACAGACAGCGTAACATTCCTCTTTTAATTTGCTGTGCATGGAGAGCACTGTGCAAGGGGTCAAGATCAAGGAACCAACTTTAGTCAAGGCCAAGTAGAAAAAGTGAAATCAAAAGATTCTTACTCACGATTAGTTTTTGTTGGGACTGTGCAACATTATGACTTATCCCACATGCTGTGTCAATGTCTTCCACAATTCTTCACTACATTTGATAAAACAAACTATCCCAACAAACACTTCTATTTTTTTACCTCCTAAATCAGTCCATAATGTAGCCTTCGTCCTTTGCTGGTAGTCTACTTATAATTTGGAAAAAATCCATCTGCCATTAACCCCAGTTCTTCTAGTCTTTTAATCTTTTCAATCATTTTGCATAGTAAGAAACTCAAAGATCATCATTCACCTATTTTTGCTGTAAAGTGGTTGGCACTGTAGCTGTACAGCTGGTGATGCACTTTGATACCCATGCCGATGATCTTTATTTTTTTAATCAATTTTTCATAGACAATCATCTGCAACACAAGCAGCATCGTTTTGTTCAACCATTATACTTACCAGTCAGTTAATTTTTCAAGGCCTTCATTCTTTGTATTTGTCCTCATGACACAAATGTAACAGGAATGCTGAGGTACACAATCCTGAAATACACTCAATTGGTGCTGTTATGCATCCTGAAGTTTTTCATAAAAAGTCTTCATGTCTTATAGTTACACTTACGTGCTTAAGCTGTTGTAATTTATTGATATTAACATGCAACAGCATAACCTCCTGCAAAAGAAAGTTCTTCTCTTTCCAAGCACAACTACAATGAAAAAAAATATGGGCCATTTAATTAAGATTCATCTTCACAAGGATTACCCACTTATTGGCTCTTTAACAACTATTTCCTTGTACAGGCTTAGTGCATGGTTGCTAATGGCATCTGTAATGAGGCTGACCCTTAGGCCTCGTCTAATTTAAAGAGCCTGTGAAGTGACTCAATGATTTTAAAGGTAATCTTTAAAAGCCACGTAAAGCTTGGAAAAAGTTGGTGGGAGGCATGTGAGTGTGTGGAGTAGAGCTGCCGAGTTGGAGAAGAGAAACTGCAGTGACTTTTCAATGACTTGCTCAGGATGTTTTATAGGTTTGTATTATCCATACTCTGTCAAAGAGGGCGCAGAGAAGACTCCTTCCACTTTCAAATAGTGTGCGTATATCTCTGCTTTTCTGTCACTTGCAAACGTACTTCAGCATACACACACAAACACACACATAGACACACACACACAAACTCCGAAACACTCATATACCCCTTTTCCTTTTCTCATAACTTTCTTTTTTGTCTCTCTGTCGGTATTTCTGAAGGAATTCTCCATCCATCTAATTCCCCTCCTGGTTCTTTTATATTGAGGCTGGGCCCCGCTCATATTCCATGTCAAAGGCTTTCTTTTTTATTGAACATCAAATCCTCTGTGTCTCGCCTGGCGCTCTCTTCTCCCTGCTCGGCACCATGCATATTCAGGAGCCAGCGGACGCGCTATAAGGCTGGCTAGCCCTCCAAAATCCGCGATTGCGGGCATTAGCGTTGCAATAACACTACATGAATAGCCGGCATGCTCTATATTTAGGTGTTAAGTCGACCGGGCTGTAGCCAAGATTGAGGCTGTTGGATGGAAGTGTGTGGGGAGAAACAGACGTTTCCCTTTCAGGTGATATTCTCTCTGTTTCTTCTTTTTTTTATTCTCTCTCTATCTGTTTCAGAGGCCTTTTCTCTTGGCTCTGGAGGCGGTGCTTGGTGTCCAACGGTTCCAGCAAAGCTTGGGATGTTTTGCTGTAAGGAGCTGCCCCACTGTGACACTTTGCATACTGATTTGAGCTTTGCTGCTGACTTAAAGGGAGAAAAAAAAAGAGGAAAGACCTGACTGCTGTGAATTGTCCCTAATGTGCTTGACTCACTCTGTCAAAAATAAAAGCCACAGTGGTGATAATATAAGCATAAAAAGGAGTCAGTTTCTTCTGTGCAACTTGTTATTCACTTTTTCCCTTTAGTTCAAATTTATACTTGTAGTGATACTCATATGCAATTAGAAACATGTACCTTTGCCTTTTTTTTAATCATCATTATTATACATGTCATCATTATATTATGGTTGTGTCAACAAATACATGATGCAGTTTGCCATTGAAACACAATCTTTCTGTTTGACATGTTTTGCAACCTTAGCACCCATTCACTAGAACCAAACCCACCCTGTGCAAATATCCCTCATAAAAGTTATATTTTTATAACATTAGGGTGTTAGGGATACCCTAATCCTAACTGGATGAAGACTGTAGTATGGGCTGTGCTCCTGCTTGGTTAAAACAATAACTTATATCAGGGATATCGTCAAAGGGTTGGTTCGGTTTTAGCAAATGGATACTAACCTAGCCTAGCTAACTTTAATAACCACTCGTAGAGGCCAAAACTTTTTCGTATACTTAATCAACTGCAGCCATGTCTCCACAATGAAAATTCAATAGTTTGTTCTTCATTCAGATCTGCTGAAACAACACGGGACACAGCGCTACAGTATATTGAATAGACAGGGCTTGAACCCAAATATAGTATTTTGAAAGGGTGTTATGTCAGACTTAAAGACCAGATTGAGAAATTTATTTCTGGCTGCTCTGTGCCAACTGGTTTTATTGGGCAGATTTTCTCATCTCATGACATTATTCATAGGTTGCTCTGGGCTAACTGGTTTCATTGGGCTCCCATGCTCATCTCATTAGTTTATCTGCCCCTATAGCCTACTCAAAATAGACACTTCAAGGGTTAAGAAAAAACAGGTGGTGATAAAAAAAAAGCCACTAAATGCGCATGGACATATTTTCCCATCTAAACTAAGTGGTTTTATTAGGCTGCTCATCTTTCCAAATTAATGTAGTTTTAAAAAGGTATGTGTGATTCTGTATTGTGAGCTGTGGGGTATGACTCTCTCTGTCTTACTGTGTACTGTATGATAGAAAATTTGAGAAATTACTTTCTGGGTGTACGCTGGTGTTGTAAGCTCCACAGTGAAGGCTATGGCGATGTGGGCATTTGAGTGTGTGTGCCGCATATTCTAAAATCATTTTAAATTATGATCGCAATATTTATAAAATGCATTTTTTTAAAAATTCAGGCCTGTGACTTACAAGCTCCAAACCCCACAGTTTATATGTGGGCATTTGCGTAACATTACATAGCAATGTTGTCAGCGCTGTTGCAGGACCTGTGTCCACCTTGTCACCCCCCAACTCTGGCAGAGAATAGTGGGACATTAGTTGAACCTGTTACTATTACTGTTTTATTTAAAACAAGCAACTTAATTGTGTAAAAAACTACAAAAGCCTGAACTTTTGCGTGGGGGTGGAGGGCGGGGCATTTCTTTCTGTCTTTCTTTCCTTTTTTTAAAAAATATTTTTTAATAGATGCAGTGGAGGGCAGAGAAAAAACAATATAAATTTTGGGGAGGGCAGTTGATTTTTTAAAAATGACAAATCATATTATGCCCCAGAACTGATGGCGTGTACAGGCACAACAGCCAGGACTGAGTTGCAGTACTCTTGGCACGAGATGACGGGAACGGACGGAATTGGTTTAATGTCATCTACTGTGATGGGAAAAGCCACTAGAGCAGAAGAATACAGCTATGTGAAGTTGTGTAAAGAGAAATGAGTAGAGAATCCAGAACAGAATAAACCTGGTGGTCAGACAAGGTTCAGACACTGATTCTCCCACAATGCCCTGTCAAGTCCAGTCCTTGAAGTAGGACATGTATTCATATTATATTTAAATCCTATTATGAGAATCAAGGCCATGGAAATATGTAATGCTGTGCTGTAAGTAATATCATTAGAATCTTATAACAGCAGCACTTCACTTTAGGTAAATAACTTACACTTACACAAACAGAATATCACCAACCATGCAACTGGTTTAAGTCACGGTGCAAAAATGGTCCCACCAAAACAACAAACCCCTATGGAATTATTTGTAAACACATCAACCACTGCACCACAGGAAACAACAGTGACATTTAGCGTGCATCCAAACACATTCCACCTGGGCACATGGCCTAAAACATCCCATCCGAAAGCATGCTGGGAGACTCCACTCACCTATTTTCCAACACGATGCGTTACATGGCGCTGACCACATTGTTAGTCTTGCCATGTTTTCGTCGAATCAAAGACAACTGACTTTACATCACTACTAATCGTTATGTTTTAAGTCAAGTATACTGGACACGCAATTCAAAGCACAGAATCAAACACACACACCCACACAGAACTCAACACTTGGCCCTTTTTTCATCAGTCTAGGAGTGACACGCTTATATGGCATTGCAGCTCCACATTACTCAGCTCCTCTCATTCCCTTTGATACTAATATTAGCTTAATTTTGCCTTTACATTAAAGTACATGCAGAAAGTTTGCATGTTTGGTAACTTGCAGGAATGAAACAGAAGTTTTAACTGCTACACAAGCTTGGTTTTAATTTATCTGTACACCAACAATAAAATTACGGAAAAAGTTATCACCTATATGGTGATGATTTATGCACAAAATGCCTTGACTTAAATGGAAGTGTAATGTGATGTAAATCAAAGACTTCTTAATAAGTAAAACTTTATTAATTTTCTGCATTTTGAACCAGTGGCTTGAATGCAGCAAAACTGAAAGACAGAAAAAAACAGGAGACTAAACTTGATTTTGTTTAACTGGAATTGAAAGAAAAATCTACCTTCTGATTTAAAGTCTGCTAATATGACAAGACCAGCATACCTTCGAACTAAGTGATCTGCTAACTGACTGATCACAGCAGATTTAATTCTGTTTTAAAACACACCTAAAGCCCCCTAGGACCTGCACCTAGCCAACAAACTGATCTTTCTTTTTTTCTTTTTTTTGTTAACTGTCATTTTTGAAAGACTATGAGACAGTCTGGACTTCAAACTTTGTCAACAAAGTTTTATTTTGTGATTACAAACTGAACATGTTTTTATGTTTTGCAGTGCTTACCTATCTATTTCACATTTCGCATAAATGTTATATGTAGATTCTTTCAGTAGCCGATCTACTTCTCCCCTGAGTATCTGTCTCTTTTCTTTAGCATTTTTTACCATTTTCCACATTGACCATCTCTGCTCGTTTCATGAGTGTAACATGTCAAAATACCACTGCAGTCACTTCCCACTGTTTTCTGGCCTCCTTTCAGATCCCATCTCATCTGATGTAAAATGCAGAGGGGGGCAGAAAGAGAAGGGAGAGAGAGGGACAGGAGGTACCATACAAGCTAACTAAACCTGCCTGAGAATGAGAGGAATCCAGTAATCAGTAGTGAAAAAAGGAGTGGAGCGCAGGGAGGCACATAAGAATGAGAGAAGGAAAAAACACAGAATCACAGGAGGAAGCAAGATTAGGCAAGTGTGGAGAGTGTGGTGAGAGTGAAAACAAAACAAGGAAAGACGGAAATGAAAGTACAAATGCTTGAAAGGAATAAAACAAAGAAAGAACAGTTTCTGGTTGAAACTTTGTGGAGACCGAATAGGTAAGGTGGGTGAGGAGACAGGAGGAATGGTCTGAAGAAGATAAATGACAGAAGAATGTAAGAAGTGCAGAGTTAATAAATGTGTCAAAAGAAGGAGGGAGACAAAAAAGACCTGTAAGTTAGTAAAAATAAAGCAGCAAGGAAAAAGGGAATAACTTAGTTGCTTGAGGTCATTAGGAGTAGAGAAAAACCAGAGGAAAAGCAAAAGAAGTGGAAGATAAAGAAAGAATAGGAAAAAAGTAAAAAGTGGTGAAAGGGAGGAAAAAAGCAGGAACAAGCTGAGACTAAAGGGAAGAGGAAAGGAAGAAGCAACAATAAATTAAATGAAAATGAAAAATGAGTGAGTAAAATGGGATGAATAGTGTAAATAAGAATGTATCAAGGAGATTAAGACTGGATGTTAAGAATGAATGACAAAATGACAGAGAGGGGGCAGAAACTGTAAAAACAGAATCACTGAATGAAGGTGAAGATGAGGAAGTGCAGAAAGGATGCTAGAAAAGGTTTGCTAAATGGATGGATGTATGAATAAATGGTGGGGAGAGTAGGAAAATGAGGCAGAGATGAAGGTGAGGAGGAAGAGAGCTGGAATGGATGGAGAGGGATGAAACAGTGGAGGACAGAGGAGCCAAGGGTAGTGTGTAGACGTGTGCTTACTTTAGTGCATTTTCCTGCTCAAAAACATCACTGCTAAATCTCCCTCTCTGCGAGTCCTTGTGTGTGTGTGTGTGTGTGTGTGTGTGTGTGTGTGGTGATGTTGTGATGGCATCCAGCAACCTGGCATGCCTTTTTAATTTTACTGAGTAAATAATGCATCCACCACAGTCCATAATTTATGTAAGTGGACATGAAATCAGTTCAGATTAACGTGCACGATGCCCCTATATGTGTGTGTGTGTGCGTGTGTGCGTGTGTGTGTGTGTGTGTGTGTCTGTAGTAAAGGGATAGCTAAAACATGACAGGTCACTGACTTTCTCCTGGTGTAGCACTTTCCCACTTTGTCTCTCTTGGCTCCTCTCTCCTTTTTTCCCGCTGTCTTTCAAGTAAGTGAACAAGCAGCAATGGTTTCACAAAATACAAGTATCCTAAATAAAATAGAAAAATAAAAAAAGTCCATTTTTCTATTGTCTTTGATGTTTTAAGGTTTGAGTACTGTTTCAATGAGAATGTTCAAATGCAGTTTTCATTTCAATCGACTTTTACTAGTATGTAATATATAATATTAATATATATATGATTGTTGGTCTTTCACAATAGCCAAGGATAATTTAATATAAAATATAAATACCCAGCTCCATGGGCAAGGGAAATGGGGGCTGACGGTTCTCCAGCACCCCCAGCTGATGAGGGGTGGGACAGTTGCCTAGACATACCTATTGCCGGACCTGGAGGGCATTGACCTTTAGATGTCTCAAGGGCTCAGTGGCTGGCTGGCTGAGTGACTGACTCCCCATGAAACATGCATGTGTGAGTTTTGCGTAGAGCTGCAACGATTAATTGAATAATCGATAGATAGAAAAATAACTGGTAAATAAAATTAACAATTTTGGTAACTGATTAATCGTTTCAGTCATTTTCCAAATAAAAAACAAAATGAACTGCTGGTTTAGTGTCTTAAATGTAAGAATTTGCTGCTTTTCTGCGTCATTTATGAACATAAATGAGGAGTCTTTGTGTTTTGGGCTGCTGCTTGGACAAAAGAAGCAATTTAAAGATGTTACATTGGGCTCTGGGAAATTGAGATGGGCATTTTTAGTACTTTTCTGACATTTCATGGAATAAATGATTAATCAATTTATTGTAAAAATCATAGGCA
>JAQFJA010000003.1:2416847-2429254 GCA_029874485.1 Naso brachycentron
AGTTTGAATGATGAGGTTTTGCATCAGGAAGACACATTTTAGCAAACAAAACGTGCACATAAATATTTCACCACTAAAACTAAAGACTCATCAGTTTATGCTTACATGAATCTTTATGACCTGATTCATGTATCACTTTTAGCACAATCAGCTGTAAATTATACATTTTAAGAAAGGCAGCAAGATTTTTTTATGGGCGTTACTCACCTCAATGCAAGCAAAATTGCAGACAAACACATATGGAGACATGCATGCACACAAACAGTATTACAGAAATCTTTTATGTTATAGGTCAGGCTTTCACATTTCCATTTTTCTTGCCCAAGGATGTAAAATTGGAGAAACTTAAACTATGATAATATAACAATTAACCCAATTTGAAACTTATAGACATTTAACTCAACTCAGGAGCAGCATAAAAATACTTGATATTTATTTAGAGAGCTTCAAGTGCGAACATCACATGCATCAGACTGATTTGTTAATTAAGAACACAGACCACCAGGTTGATACTGAGGATTCAAATCACGTGACCAAAAGTTCCACAAGTCTGGTGTTATGTCAGTCGGACATCTTGAAAATAACATTAATATACTTTATCCATAAATCAGGGTTGCTATCGCTGGCAACATGACCAGGTGCTGAAGGCATTGGCTGAGAGTGTGTCCTCAGCCATAACACACAGCAGGCACCACGGGCCCCCCAGAAAATACATGCAATTCGTCAAGGCAGCAGAGCAGCTTAAACAACTGGAGGTCTGCTCACCGCCGCACAGGACTGGCAGCTGATGGTCAGTCTGGGCAGATAGCTCAAGTTCCACACATCGCAGTGACATCTCTGTGACCAGACATCGTCATTTTGTCAGAGGCCCCTGAACAACTTGCTCTGACAGAACTGACCGTGCCCTGGGAAGACCGCATGGAGGAGGCATTTGAAAGGAGGGTTGCCAAGTACCAGGGTCTTGTGGAGGAGTGCCAGAAACAAGGCTGGCGAGCATATTGCCATCCAGCAGAAGAAGGCTGCAGGGGCCTTGCTGGCCACTCTCTCTACAGAGCATATACCCGGCTGGGCATGAGTAGGCTGATGAAGAAAACAGCCCTCAGGGCTGCAACAGCAAAGAGCCTTCAGGTGGCTGTGGATAAAGAAGGGTGATCCACGGACTAATGCTGCTGGGACACAAGTCAGGGCCTGATCAACCCTGGCTAGGTCACCTGAGCGAGGGTGCATGATACTGCGAGGCCTGAAACACCCAATGAACCCAGGAAACATCACTGATGAGGCGTCCCAGCAGATCTGTGGGATGTATCTTTCACCACCAAATTCACATTTTCAGATTAAGTTCTAAAGGTCTAGTGTTTAACATTTGGTGACACCTAGCAGTGAGGTTGCACACTGTAAGCAACTGAACAACGCTCTGCTCACCCTCTCTTTTTAAGTAAAAACACACACAGGACCCTCTCGACAGCCAGTGTTTAGTCACATCTGGGCTGCTGTGGAAACACGCTGGTGCAACATGGTAGGCTGAATGAAAACACAACAATAAACCATACCATTTCCACCATAAACAGCCAGTAGATCCCCTCATATTTTACACAGTGGACCCTTAATCTTTGAAGAAATTAAATAAATTCCAACTAAAGCTAAACAATTAAAAGCAAAGAAGTAAAAATAATAATAATAACTTAGAGCTTTCAACTCTTTCTTAAAGTCTACTGTAGCAGATGGACTTTGTTTGTTTGTTTTGACTTTGTTACCCAGTTTTTACCGGAGACTGTGAGATGGAGAAATCCTCAACCATTGAGGAGAAGACGCTGTGAAAGCCTCCAGGTAACGCTGGTTAGCGTAGCCAAGTTAAGATTATTTTCTCAAACACAATCAAGATTTTTGAAAATTTTAAAAAACATCAGTAAGACAGGAACTTTGAATATTTTGAAAAACGGTTTACAACTATAACAGACCCAACCCAGAGTCAGTGAAGTCAAATGAGTAAAAGAGGTCAGAAAACAGTTGAACAAACCCCCAACCAAGACCTTTTAGCTGTCAGGCTTCAGCATATTGTATGTTGAAGACATCAAACCACCTGAGACAGGAAATGTTAGTCTCCACCTTCACCTTTTAAAACCTTTTAAATTAAACCTTTTGCAGCTTATTCACATTGAGTTCCTGGGCAAAGAAGTCATCATTTAAACTCTGCAGGAAACTGCTTTGTGCAATTACAAGGTTGTTATTTTGACTGTTTGTGGACTGAGCTAATACAAAATGCCTGTATGTCATTAAAAGTTAAGAATCAGAGCTCTTAAGGGATTTAGTGTGAATAGAAAAAGGGGAAACATATAGTATTTCACTGCATATTGTGCTGCAAACACAATGTATGAGAGAGAGGCGGCTTGAGGTAAAACTAAACAAGCCTCTACAAACATCTAAAAAGAGATAAGTTTCACAAATATCCTCCACACGGTGACTATGGCTGCTCTCCCAAGGCGCATTACCTTCCAAAAGCTGCTCCAGTATCCAAGACAAAAGCCAGACGTACACCTTCACACACAAACACACTCACACTTCTGTCACCTCCCCTCGTCTCCCCTCCCCTGGCCAGTCTCAACATCCCAGTGCTCTTTGAGGCAACGTCCCAACAATTCCACCGGGTCCCTCATTAAGGACCAGGTACTGACTCTCAAGGGGAGGTGTGGAGGGGGGGCTGCTGGGCAAACTTTGGAGAGGTCACCTCCTCGTTTCCATCTTCCGCCTCCTCTCATCCCTTGTTCCGGCCCATCCTTGGGTCCTGTCAGCAGAGAGTGTAAACAAGTAGAAAGGTTAGCGATGTTTTCACCCGACACCGTCTTCTCTCATTAGGGACAAGTGACAGCAAGACAGTACCACCAACAATGCCACACTTTGTTGTGTGAAAGGCAACTAATCAGTCACTCCTGTAAGGTTCAGCATTTTAAGAAGAGTTAAACTCTTGCTGGTTTAAGTGAGTCTGTTACAAAAGTAAGAAAAAAAAACTTCCCCAGACAAAACAAAATATTAAAGAGCCAAACACTTCATTGGTGCCAGGTGTTCTGGTGTTCAATTCATCTAGAGATGTTTGTTGCATATTGTGCCTCCTCTCTCTCCTTATGTTTTCTGCACACTTTACAAAAATGAAAAAAATGGCAAAAAAAGAAAAAAAAAATAGAAAGTTGAAAAAAACACGAAGAGTTTACAAAACAGCCAGCTGTGCTGTGGTGGTATAGATTTTTAAATATATCCTATATTGTCACTGTTTGGCTAAATCCCTGTGTGTGTGCAGTAGGCCTAATTTAACACTGTATTATCAAAGTAGGAATTATCTTTTTCCTACAGTTCAAATACTGATATGAAGGGCAGCCAGTTACTTTGATTTCTAAATAAAAATAAAAATAATGAACAATGGAGACGTAAAATTTACAGCAAATTCTTGCAGAAGTCTCGTCTTGTTCCTCAAATATTGAACATTATTTCTTGGTTACTGTACTTCTTCAGTAACTTACCATGACATATTAAAAACCCTTAAACACATTGAAACTACTCAGTTACCTGACTAAACAGGAATTCAGCAAGAGGTAAGAGTTTGATTATGGACATATCTTGTGAGTGTAACATGGTCATCCAATCACACAAACAATTCACTGTAATTTTTGAACAATTAAAATGTTTCAAATGTAAAATGAAACTTTTTTTTCTTATTACAGCATCAAGGTATGCTCCTCTAAAACACTGTAAAGGGCTGAAACACTGAAAAACTCCATAACTTCACTACAACACTCAAGCAGAAAATATACAGTGCATGCAGAATGAGCAGGGATAGGACTGCACTGACTATGTGCATAACCTTTGCATACCAATAAACTAAAAGATCCTATTAAAGCTTCCCTCTTGGCAGTATTAAAACCTCCAGTTAAAGTCATCCCTCTTTTCCCATATAGCATCTCTGTCGCTGTCCATCCTACTCCATCAGGGACACACATACACGCGCAGAGCCACAGTTCATCCATAGTGGTGACTGTCTCCCTGCCTGCCTCTCTGTGTTTGCTGACTGGCTGTGGAAGAAACCATTTAGCATGCTGAATGTCAAGGTCAGCTGCGCGTCCTTGTCATCACTCTCCACAGCAGAAGGTCAGAGAAAAGCTTTCCTCAAATGTCCAGTGCTAGACAAAGAAGAGCTTAGAAAGGGAAAAGCAGACACAGAATAAAGAAAGGACACAAAGAAGCAAACAAACAAACAAACACTTATTTTCAGCTCCAGTTAACTAATATCTCATCTTTCCAAGCTCCAGTAATGCCACTACCTGAGGCATTCTTTTTCTTTGTGTGGGTTTTCTCATTGTTTGATTATAAGGACCAAATGTGTCAACAGTAGCAGAAATACTGAACTCTCTTCAATTTGGCTTATATTTAAACTCAAATTTAGGTTTAGTTCTAAAGATTGATTTGTAATGTTGATGAGACAACTGGCAATAATTGATTAGTGTTATAGCATATATGATAGGTCTGTTTTGCTGCTCTCAAACAGCTTTTTGCCAGGTCTTTGTAATAAAAATGAATTTATCTGAAATATTGAGTTTTGGCTAAAAATAATTCAAACAACCAAACTCTTTCCATTCCCCTTCCAGTTGCCATCGTCTGAGCAGTATTCTGTATGTTTGATGTCACATGGAGTAATGACCGCTGAAGGAGACGATTGTTTCAAACGTCGCCATTTCCCCTGTGATCCATAACAAACAACAATTTTAATGCAGCGAGTAATTACAATACGCCCCCACCAGCTCTCTCTTACTTCCTTGTGCAGAAATACACATGTGCAAGCTTTGTGTGCACGTGCAGTGTGTTGCACACTCTCACATGCACATGACAAACTGAAATTTTCACAACAAAGCTGTACTAATTTAAATGATTAGTAAGTCCTAATTGCTTGGACAAGGCAAAATGCCTTTTGAGCTCACCTTCCTTAAGTTGAAAAGCTGAAGAGAGACATTGTGTAGCTGCTGATAAAGATATGTGGCCTATTGGGATGCGTTTTATTTCAACGAAACCTTGGACATCTTGGAACTTCTTGATTGGCCACAGTCTGACGACCTCATCTCCCAAATGTTAGGTTACCACATGTTTGTTGTGGCTTGTGTTATTTCCTGTTCCAATTTCCAAATTCTGATTTGCAGGCTACACATACAAACCTGGTGACTGCATGTATCCTATTGGAAAAGAGTGCAGTAGTGAGTGTGGCCTGTGTAAGAACTATTTTAAGTACTTTACTAATTTAACCTATTACCTCTGATTTATTTGTAACCCCTTTGTTATCACCAACACACAAATTATTAGCTGTAATGAAATCACATTATTCCCCTGTAACTGTACTGATTACAATTACTTAGAATAAATAAATAAATAAAAATAAATAATTACAAACTCTTTTACATAAAGGTAGTTGGTCCCCCATACTGGCCAACAGAAATTAGTCTGTTACAGAATGAGTAGCTTTCTCTTTGAAGATTTAATTGATACCAAATTGTAGAACTATAGAACTAAAAATTGTAGAACCATCAGACTGGTGCGGACTAGTGAGACCGATGCGTACGAACTGATGAAGCCCCTTGGATAAGAGGCAAAACGTCTTCCTAGTTGCCTACGATTCAATTTGCCCAGAGAGAACAATGACCTGGATGAATGAGAATATTCACAGACAATTGTAGAACTAGTGGAGAACTCTTTTGGCACAGTGGAAATAGGATGATACATTATCTTGAATTCATCAAGTCAATAGGAAACATTTAGAAAGTGTTACATTTACAGCCAACAGCACTAACATCAAATTACACTAACAGATTAGAGCTTTTACTAAAATATGATAAAATAGAAAAGGCAGTTAACTTGAGTCTGTTTCAAATGACAACATGACTGTGAAGTTAAGGTAAATAAAAGCCAGTGCCTCTGTTTGAGAATTTACTGTATTTTAAGGTTCCAGCTATTTGCTTCTATCCATCCTTCTATCATTTTTCGCTGTCTGCATGCTTTCCCCAGCTTGAGTAAACACTGCCAACTCTTTCATTAGCCCTCTCACCACAGTCTCTCTTTCACTCTGCGTGTCTTTCATCCCCTTTCACTCTGTCTCTACACGCCCCTGTTTAAACAGATGAATGTGATTAGAGCCAGTTTAACATGACATTGGAAGTTTGTGTGTTTAATGATTCAAATAAAAGGTTCGGTTATTATATGTAAAGATAGGCCCCGATATAACGCCTCTGAAAGAGTGCCTGTAAGACACTATACTGCAAAGTTTATTATGTTGGGCAGATTGTTAGATGATTGATTGCTAATTCCTGACTTCTGAGTGGTATTCTTTGTATCAGTACCAGCATACATGTGGCCACAAAGCAGATCTGGGTTCAATTTACTAATTAATTCAAGTTTTTTTTTTAGATCCAGCTTGTCAAATGTGAAGCTCTCATTCCCAGTTGCGCATTTTATAACATATTATAGAAGTGGTAATAGTTTGCTTTGCTTTCCTAACAGGCCACTAGTTGCATGTTAATTAAATGTTCGCGTTTTTACTAAAAGCACAGCAAACACTTCATCAGTTGTCTTTTTTAGATTTTGGTAATTAAAAGTGTAGTCTGATGTAGACAGGGATTGTTGATGGAAGCTGCTTCTTATTCTGGATTTGCTCCATCATCATTGCATCATGGTCAGGTGGTGCTTCTTTTTTTTTTCCTGGCAGCTGGCAGCTCTCACAACACACACTTATTCCCTGCATTTGATTGAGGTGTAGCAGTACAAAAATTAATCTGAATAAGTTAATAAAGTCACATTTTTCCATTGTGGTCCATAAGGTGCACACTAGGAGGAAGGTAAGAAAAGGTTGGAGACACATATCTGCTGCTCATATTACCTAATTTTCGGATGCACCAAATATAAGATAACAAGCACAAATTCGCAGTAACTGCTACCAGCAGTCTAGAAAAAGTGGTTGATGAGTTAATTAAGAGAGCAGGGCTAATGTGTAGGGGCAGGGCAAGCCATGAGCAATGAATCAATGTGTGTGTTTATGTGTGTGTGTTTGTTTCTACAAAGATTGGTCATATGACATGAATCTGTTTAGAAGTCACAGGCCTTATGTTACGAGCCACTCTCACTGCCACGCCCCCTTTGCTAGTTAGCCCAAACAGTCAAACAGCTGTCCTTTTGGCTAATGACTAACGTTTGCTTAAATATTGAACAGGTCTGTGAACCCATTTGGAAGCTATGCACCTCTTTGCAATTTGCCACTCTCATTGCCACGCCCCCTTTTAGCCAATCTGGGCAGATGCAATAATCTTTCAGAACACCATGTTCATGTCCAATCCCCTGTCTTTTCAATATGCCGCAGTGCTGTGTCCCGTGTAGTTTACAGATCACACATATTGTTACATGTCACCAACTTGTACTGTTACCAACACATATTGTTGGACACAGTTCATTCTGCCACATTCCTAGCGATGAGCAAGACTAGGAGACATGGTTGATAAAGCGCAAATATCCCTTTATAAAAATCATTGTTTTGGGATATCCTAACTGGATGTAGACTGTCAGCTGTGCTCTAACTTGGTTAAAACAAAACAGTTTAAAACCCATAACCTTTATCAAGGATATTTGCACAGCGTCTGTCAGGTTTGGTTTTAGCAGATGGATGCTAATGTTAGCTAGCTAACCTGTATCTTAAACTTACATCTGTTTTAACAACAAGGGACACAGCACTGTGGCATATTGAAAAGATGGGGCTTGGACCCAGACATGATATTTGGAAAGGGTGTTATTTACACACACACACACACACACGCAAACTGTGGTCGCCAAAGAGTGGGAATTTTTGTCGACCTACCAAGCCACCGACTGACAGATAGAGCAACTTATAGAGCTGCTTGTGTCAGCTATTATGTTTTTTTAAAAAAGCATACTAAAACATAGAGTTGTCCTAAAACAATGTGCAACTATGCTACCAACACAACATCCATTTGTTCAGTATTTTTTAAAAACTGTTTGCTTAAGGGGCAGATTAATTCTCTCCCTCTGCTCATGTGTACTTCTCCCTACTTTATTTTTAAAATTTGGTTGTTTTAGATTAAAAACTTGCACGTGCTGTGCACCATGGTTTTGTTCCATCCTCGAACTGACTTCATATGAAGTGCTGTCTGTGCCTCCAGAAAAACTGCTGCTTTTAAAAACTCCTCTTCTAACCTCTGCAATTTCATTGAAGTAAGTTGCACACACTGTCAGTGAAAACGTAATCAGCTATTTAATGTAACTTTATATGTAAATATATATTTATATAGATTTTTTTTTAGCACATGGCTCACTTGAATACTCGATTCTGATTGGTCAGTTCAGTGGTGGTTATTTCCAGAGAGTTCACTGCTGCTCCATAGGCTATGTTCACCATTGCTATGCAGGTGCTTCCATGGTTACCACTCAACTGTTGATGGTAGGATACTGTAACTGCAGACATGCTAATGGAGTATTTCAGTAATATGTCATTTAATATATTTGGAGAGGACAAAACACTGGATGTATGGCTGAAAAACGACATTTCCCCAGTGAAGAAAAAGAAAAGAAAAGAAAACACGCACGCACAAACACACTCACACACAAACACGGAGAGTGTAAGGTAGAAAAAGCCTGGTCCGCCTCATTTTATCAATAACATCTCTTTTAATCATAATTTTGTGTTACATTATTGAAAGATTTAGGGATGTGCCATGTGCTAAGCTGGATAATGTGTAGTGAGACGGTGATTAATTGAAAAAAACCTCCCGTACTTATCTGCTTCTGTTTTTCCGCTAAATCCTTCATTATGACCATTGCAGTGCACCCTCCTAACTGAAAGTGTCGCTGTAGAGCAGAATTAGTAGAGTTTTAACCCTGAACATGGCCAGCGCCATCTTTGTTTTGAGAGGAATTTCAGGTGGACCAAAACACTCTTGCTATTGAAAACACCCTCATTATTGAAAACTATACAATATTAAATAAAAGGAATGTTTCGATGTCACAGATATCAGCTTTGGCGACCCGGCAAGTACTGTTTATCTGTTATACTACACATAGGACAGAATAGGAGCCATAGGAGTCTTTCTACCGATCTGTGTGGTATGGACCTGAGACTCGGCTATGCATTGCAAGCTGATTCCGAACAATATGTTTGCAGCACATGTTAACATAATGTAGGTCCAATTTAGGAGGAATAAAAATAGAATAATATTATTGGGTCGGTCACATTTCTAAACAAATGCATAAAACATCTAATGATCAAATAGATCATAGGTTTTCTTTCCAAAATTGCATCCATTCACAGCTCCTCTACCGATGCACTCACATCTAGCCGAGTGTTGATATGAATCGGTTAATCTTCTCTAGTAACTAGTAATGGTCCAGCTGCTATCAAGGTGGATTTAAAGTACAGATGTCACTGACACACCCCCTGCTGCTACAGCAAGTATTCATTCAGACTACAAGAAAACATGGATCAATTATCATGTCGGTGATTGGGGCTTAGCGTTGGAATTCAGTTGGTTTGAATTTAAGTTCAGTGTTTTTGTCATATAAACAAAGTTGTACAAACAGAGAGCAAGCATTCAGTGAGGTCCACTGCTAGATGGAGCATCAAAGAGTCATGCAGTACTACAACACAAAAGACAACCCAAAGGTGAACCCACCACATTTAACTGTTGAAGACTTTTTAGTTCTAAATCACTAATGTACTTTGTTGGTCTAATCGTCATGGTTCTTCAGATGCAATGAAAACACAAAGACAAGTGCATCAAAGAGACTTTCAGTTAGTTCCTCACATTCCTGAGTTGAAAAGCTTCAGACAAGTCTAAGAGTAGAATAGAGTGAACTAACTCAAGCTCAGTCCTAGAGTACCTAATGCAGACCACGGGGGCAGACATCTTAACCTCTGCCTCCGCAACTGACAGGAAGTCATGTGACCTCCGTAGTGGAAGTTTGTCTTCTGCGTAATTTACTGAAACATTTTCTACTGTTCCCAACTTTACATTTATGTTAGCATAACAAGTTGAGCTAGTGACAGAGGCATTGTTTGTTGTAAACTGAACAAAACTGTTGCTGAGTAATTCATTTGCTAGTTATGTTAGCTAAAGTATTGTTAGCGGCTGATGTTATGCTAGCATCTTTGCTCGGCTGTAGTTGACTAGCCACCATAAGTTGAAATCATGACACAGGCCATCGCTAGCACCAGAGCTGGCTAGCGATTGCCACAATGCTAGTGATGATATGAATGATAATCTTTATTTTATTATGATTTAAAGAAAAATGAGACCCTGTTGATAACTGCCATATTATTTGAAAAGAACTTGTGGACCATGGACATGCACGATGGAGATGTTCACACGTAAATAACATAAAGAAGACAAACTTCTACGAAGGTGACTTCCTGTCAGTTGCGGAGGCAGAGGTTGCCATCTTGTCAGCAGCTAGGTCCTTTTTGGTCAGTCTAACATTTGTGCAGCCAGCCCCAGGTTGTTGTAACTGACCAAATAATTCACATTTTTTCACTTCTATCACTGCCTGTGGAAACTGTCATGCCTTATTTTAGGACAATATACTGTGTCTATCAATCAGAAGTGAATACGAACTAATAGGACATCTCGATTTTTACTGCATGTTTTTCAGGATTACTGTGGTAACTGGTTTTATTATTTGCGCCAGACAGGCTCAGTCACAGGTTTTCAAATTCAACTTAACATGGTGTTAATTAACAGAACTACTGAAAACAGGGGTGCATGTAAACATGTCCAATGTCAATTTTCCAAATTGCTCTGGCTCAGCACAGCCCGACATGTTCGCCGAGCTATCCGGCCATGGGTGCCTTTTCCCCCTTTTATTCTCTCCCTCTGATTGTCTATGCATTTATTTTAAGTCTGTACAGTTTGTGAGGTGTGTGTGTGTGAGGTCCGGGTCATTCAAAACACTGCAGCAAGTCTATTGCTTTGATAAAAGGCATCACTTCACAGAAAAGAGAGAAAAAAAACCACAAGCTGCTTTGAGGAGTAGTGTGAAGCTTGAAAAAGCGAGATATACAAAGCAAATGTTTGTCACATTGCAAACAACAATACCATAGAGAGGCTTTTAGAGCAACGACAGAAAAGATTATACCGGCTGAGATAAAAGAAAGAGCGCTACGTTTTCACAATCTCACCAGCTTTCTCAGTGTACCTTGCTGATGACGAATCATACTATTTTCAGGCCAGCCAATACTTACTTGGCCTCCAAACCCACCGATTGGTCACAGTGGTCGGGTCCGACCCATATCTTATCCAGGGAAAAGCATATATGCGTGTATGTACATGTGTGCAGGTATTCTGTATGTACTTTGCATGTGCATGTTTCTGTGTTTGTGTATATGCATGCCATCATAAGAGGGTTTGGGCCTTTTATGCAAATACATCAATTTCATTTCTGCATGTAAATAACAATACAGTTCAGTCAGCCATTTCCCCAACCCACCATAGCACCATGACGTCACTGTTTTAACATACATACAGTATACTGAGATTCAAAAAAACCTCAACGCCTAAAATCACTGGATGTGGGACTTGTGCGGCAACATGTCTGAGAGAAAACACCTAAAACTCATCGAGGTTGTATTGTAGAAGCTGCAAACATGGACGAACCCACAAGTCAGAAGGATGACACTGTGTGAGTGGCATGCACTAACTAGCATAACCAGTCAAGTCTTATCGCTATAAAAGCCCGGCAGGGATTCAATATAAGGAGGGCATCATTCACTTGGTTTTGGCACAGCAAGTGGCATTGTTACACAAAAACAAGTACTATATGATTGTCTTTTCCTGACATCAGTGTCATTATGTGCTTTAGTTATTCCTGACCTGTCTCTGGCAATAAAAAAACAAGCTCTTTTTATGCTACCGCTGCGTTCCTCTCAAGGATGGAAGTCAAAATCACCAGCAAGAGGCTGGAATTACAATCTCTTTGTGGGTCCATGATCCATTTTTGTAAAAACGATGGCAAGAAACATGGACACAATACGGTAAGATTTTCCTCTCATAGATTTTTTTTCTTTTTTAAATGCAGCTACGACATATTAGCATATTAGGACCATGGAAGAAGCAAAATTTGTGCCCTGCAATAATCTGCCATTCAAAGTGCCGCCTCATAAATAATGCATTTGTTTACAATTATTTTAATTTTTTTCCATTAAAGTGAATACGAGGAACTTCCAGTTTTTGTTGATTCTAGCGGCCCCTTTGGACAAAAGCGGTAGTGACACAAGCGCCCACTGTTGTAAAGATCTTTGGTAGCACGTGCCAGGCAGGCAGAACTTGGCATAACACCGGCAACACGTGCATTTGTTTTGAAAGCGAGTGAAAGAGAGACAG
>JAQFJA010000003.1:2545818-2556511 GCA_029874485.1 Naso brachycentron
TACTTTTATAATGTTATTGTCACAGTAGTACAACTTAGCAGAGCAGAGCACTACGTGGATGTCTATTTTGTTGTTTCATGTTGTCGCTGGATAGCGCTGCAGTCTATAATGCTTACATGCGCCACCTGGTGGTTGTTGGTGCGCACTGCAGCTACTGCTAGCAAAACAATTCCCCCTCCTTCCCCCCACCTCTGCACTGCCGCAGTGCGTACAAATGAATGTAGTAACATCTGTAGTTGCAGTAGTTTATTTGTACGATGGGTAATGGTTTGCATAATATGCGTCATCACACACTCCACCCTTTGCAAGCTATGCTCGCCTTTGGTGTCAAGACAGGTTGATGGGTTGCAAAGAAACCAAATGTCATTCTGCTTTGGTCCAGATCAGGTAATAAATATTATTAGGTGCATTCACACTGTTAAGCTTAATTTAAGTATGCAAAATCTACTGTTACCTCGAACGAAATAACAGTGGATCATCAACACCATATTTCCAAATAAGCCAAACCAAAGGTTCGCTCTTCGCTCTGAATACAGTAATCTCACTACTTTGTACTCCATTGTAGACAAGGAACAAGGTCAGTTATTGCTACAATAGAGCTGCTGGGTGGTCTACAGAAGATGTGATAAATGCATGTATTAAAAATTGGACAGTTATTCTTCGGACTGAATTTTCTAGCTAAAGCACACAAACTTTTGATGACCACAGCCAGAATCTGAATTTTTTTCAACAATACTGACATTAGATTTTGCAATCTTAAAGGTGGATTTCAGATATCCCCTCTGTTTTCTGTTCTTCTTTTCTCCGCTCATTCCATGCCTCTAACCACTAACCCCCTCCAGACACGCTCTCTTTCGCTCTCGCTCTCTGCCTCAAACACACATATACACAGCGTGGGCGCTGACAGTCCCTTGAACTGTTGACAATAAGTTGATGGGCTAAAGCCTCCAGTAAACATCTCTGGTGCCACCTCTACCCAGATGGAGCTACTTAGAGAGGCGCACACACACACACACTCTCTCTCTCTCTCTCTCTGTCTTTGACAAACACATACACACACACTTTCCAGGCCTGAGTTTCATTAGTCAGTGTGTTTATGTCTGCGTTCATGCGGCCTGGCGAAGAAACCTTCCCATTTCACCGCACTCTTTGGTTGCCTCTGTCAGGTTTTACCCTTAGCAGAAAGCACAGAGAAAGAGAAACAGTGACCACAGTCTCTGTTCCCTGTTTCATGTATGGACAGCTTGTGTGTGTGTGTGCATGTGTGTGCGAGTGCACCCGGTCACCTTTGATGTTAAAACAAATAGTACATGCTGTTCTCATTTCTGATCCCACCCTTCTTACCATGCTGACATTGCCGGCCAGCCGCCCCGGGGCAGATGGCACCAGGATCTGTGTGTGTATGTGATTGTGTGTGTGTGTAAATTTCAATACAACAAGGAAACAGTTGACCCACAGGTCGCTGACCCTAGACAGGCTTAATTTTTCAACAATTAATCTCCTGCAGCCAGGAGGGGCAGAGTGAGTCTAAAAACTCTTTCATGCACCATCTCTCTCTCACACACACACACGTGTATACACACACCTACACATAAAAACACACAGCTGATTATGACAAGCATCGTGTGTGTGTGTGTGTGTGTGTGTGTGTGTGTGTGTTAATCTGAGATGTGAATATGAGGAGATTAGATGGACCCAGGGATTAAAATCTGGCCTTTACCTCAGAGGATCCGTTCCGGCGTTCAGGGACAGCCTGATGAACGCACAACCACCCACACACACTCACATATACAGACGCACACACACACACCACTCTGAAGGTCCAAAGAAAGAGAAATGTTTAGATCAAAGCGCACAAATGAGTAACTAGAGAAAGTCTGTTATTTCTAACAGACGAAGAGAATAAAAGACAGATGAATGTGTAAGAATTATGGAAAGAGAAAAAGAAAGAAACACACACGCAGAACATTAACACAGAGGCGTAGTACTATCTGGCATGCAGAGGGTTGAGGGTTTTCCTCCACATTTAAAAACCTCCTCACTGGATTGGAAAATTAGCACTGATCCTCTGTTTATTGATGAGGGGTCACACATACGGCATCATTCAAATTTACACCAACCATGCAAAATGACTTATTTACTAAAGTAACAGGCAACTTATAAATATCCAACTGATTTCACAAACTTAATCCCATCATGTGGAAAATGTTAGGAGTTAAGTTTTTTTTTTTTTTTTAAGTTACACAGTGAGGGAATTTTGAGATGTGGGAGGGCTTTGTTCTTGCCGGTATTTGATTGACAGCTAAGCAGGCATTGGCAGAAAGACATTGTCAAAATTGTCTGTGAGTAGCTGTTGGTTGCAGGCCTGGAACAGGCAAGGCTTGTTAGCAGTGATAATTAAGAAGAACACAATTTAGGATTCAAACAGACCAACGATGGCGTTAGTTGTGCACTTTTTACCTATTAATGTTTGTTTGGAGGCCGATTCAACAAGCCAAAGGCAAGAAAAGATGTGTTTATGGGCTTGATTCTTGTATGATCAGTGCTGCGCTGGCAAACGGATGTTGTACTGAGGTTAATTCCGCTACGCAGGTTTGTTATCATGGTGACTGCTATGTGCCTAAGAGGAAGAGGAGTGATAGAATGGCACAATATAATCTTAATGAGAACGGGTGTTTCTCTGTGGTAACATAACCACCAACACCGGTGATGATTATTTGTGTTATTTTTTATTATTCTGCGTTTTGTACTTTAAATAATTTGGCATGTTGGAGATTGATGCAACCATTAAAAAAAAAAAAATCTATTTCCGGTGTTAACTCCCTCAGGGCTGTGTTATGTCAGTTCTTACCCAGTGTCTCCCTCCAAAACATAGTAACATAGTAGCACGCTTTTTATACTTTCTTAGGAGGTTATACAAAATATTGCCTAATTATCACATTTATTTTTACAATACACTTAGACTTCAAGCTGTGATGAGCAACATATGTAGCAAACTACTGACAATGTAAACTGCTGAAGCTAGTTAATGCAGTTAGTGCTTTTACTCCCAAACTCTCCCCACTGGCTTCTTATAGATGGTTTGTTAAAAACAAACAATAACATTTGAAAAAAAAAAAGTAAAAACATAGATTAACACATTATGTTTAGTTCTTTTATTTATCTATTTTGATCCATTAACAAAATGTCTTATGCCACGGTCTGGGTGAATACTCTTTTCCCGTTAGCTGACAGGTGTGTGTTAAAACCATTTACCACACATGTAATTCGGCTCAAGTTTAATCACCATTCAAAATTAATTTGCTACCAAACTTGCAACTATAGCAACATGAAAGAGCACTTGCCAACTTGCCTATGTAGCAGAGAAGGTGGGGCCAGTAACCTGGCGGTGTGGGCAAGAAGAAATTGTTTTGTTAGTTTCCCCTCGGGACTGTAAATATATCACTTCAGTAAGTTTTAAAATTATTTTAATTTAACCACATGGATTGCCAATATGTGTTCACTTTATGGCTCTCTGCAGATATCACTGTGTTTCAATAAATGTAAATGTATTAATACGGATCACTCCTGTTTTATTTCATTTGGCTAACATACATTTCAGTTTGGATTTTTTTTACAGCTACAGACCAAGCAACAGGATTTACTGAATCTTTGTCAAATCCTTTTAATCTTTCACCAAAAATTTGAGAACGTTTTTATTTTATATTGTTTGAAAATGAACATAACCTAACCCTAATCACTTGTAGGTGAGCGTTCTTCGCCTCCACGTCATGCCTTCAAGAGGTTTAACACACACCTACTGAATTATCTGTGACATATTTACTTAACATCATCATTTTTTGGTGTATAATAATTAGTTAAAGTGTTACACTTGTACACTTGCTGTACACTTTCGGATAACTTATTCACCTAAAGTACAATTTATAATTAAGTTCTTTTACTTGTAGTTGTACTTTAATTCTCAACTCATGTAGGGATCAAAATATTTCATGACCATGTGATTAGTCATTATGCTACAATAAAATAAAAATAACAGTAAATAAAATTAATCTTAATAAGATCTTATAAACAAAAAAAGATCAGACAACAAAGAAAACAAATATTTGTTAATGTGTGCCATTTTATTGCGTGGTGTGTGCATGTATGTGTGTGTCCACTCAGTGTCATGCTGGGCTACGTGAGGAGACAGGGAGCATGTTGGAGCTGACAAGGCCTGTAGGGTCAACATCAAGCCAAATCAACTGCACTGGGGATCAACCACTGCTCCAGCTCTGTCAAATTAGGGCACCGCGCCAACACACACAAGAACACACACACGGACACATGGACATGCACACAAACAGCTGTCAGGCACACACACACACTCGTGACTGCCCACTGCCCCGGAAACATCAGAGCACATCTCTGCCCTGAGGTGAGAATTGCAGTTTATGTGTGTGTGTTTGTGTGTGTGTGTGTGTGTGTGTGTGTGTGTAGGCAGTCACAGGGTCTGTGTGGTAATTGCTGGAACATAGTGGCTGAGCAGCATGAGATTTTTGTTAATGTGTGTGTGTGTGTGTGTGTGTATGTGTGTGTGTGTGTGTGTGTGTGTGTGTGTGTGTGTGTGTGTGTGTGTGTGTNNNTTAAAAAAAAATGTGTGTGTGTGTGTGTGTGTGTGTGTGTGTGTGTGTGTGCATGCAGGTGTAGGTGTGTTGTATCTAAAAAAAGTAGAAATCAAAAGCATGTATTGTAAAATATTGTTCAGGTGTGTGTGTGTGTGTGTTTTTTGAATGTGTGGTTAGATTTGTTTTTGTGTATAATATGCGTGTGTTTACATGCCTTTATAAATGTCTTGATGTGTGTATGTGGGCGTGTTTGTGTGTGTTACGCCCCAGGGGTGTCATCAGTGGGGCAGTTAATGGGCATCTGTGCTTGGTCCAGTGGAAGCCAGCCGGCTAACTGGGCTAACTGGGCCACCTCTGCCAGCCACTGCCAGCTGTGCCACTGAATGCCTGTTATGCACTTTATCAGCATCATCATTACTTCAGCTTCACACACTCTGCCCAGTCTGGCCACCATCAACACTCCTCCACCCCTCCATCTCTTTCCCTTTTCCTTCTATAATACACAAAAGTAAGAGATTTTCTGGAGTTTTGAGAAAATAAATTCTCAAGTTGAGACAAAAAGATGAGGCAGATTTACATGATGTGAACATATCAGCTGGTCTCATTCTGCTAGGCAGTAATTAACCAAAAACAAAAAAAAAGAGGTAATGGTTTAGGATGGTATTGTTGCAGAGTCTAACGCTGTGACCTTGCATTTGTTGGTCCATCCAACACTTTTACAGCACCTGCTAGATGGGTTAGATGGATCAAAAATACCTTCCATGAAAGTTCCCACAATATGATTTTTTAATAGCAGTTCAGCTTTTTATGCTTTGCTTTTTCACCACTGACAAACTAGACCAGAATTCTTTTCATTGTTGACCCTTTTCAGGTGTTCACCTTGATTATTTGGACCACATCAGAGTTTAGCCAACCATTTTCACAATAAAAGTAAAGCCACATTTAGACATCAATGGTACTATTGAAAAAATGATTTCTTTGCATTTAACAGAAAATCTGCGTTCATACAACGGTGTTGTGAAAAGGATCCTTATGCATTCTCGTACGTGAGGTGAAAACGCACAAGCAGATCATCAACGGCAGCAGCAGTCATCTCAATATGTTGGGTTATAGTAAACTCTATTATTTCACTACCTATGATCAGTTGATCAGACCATATTAATTTCAGGCTTAAATTAACAGGCCCACCAAATGCAGGTTTAAGTCTCACCCACTTATGGTTTAAGTCCCACCCATTCCAAACTCAGATGCAGATGTAGATATTTGAAGTGGTAATCTTGAAGATTTTTATTTAAGTAATGTCTATTACATCACTATCCATCACACTGTTTTAGGTAAAACAATATGGATTGAGCCGATGGCCCGCTAATGAAAGCACTTGTGTTTGCAGCGTTGCTAAGTACTACGATCTGGGTGTCTGTGGTGACATTCCCCCACTAAATTAGTAGCAGTGATGCCCTCAGCAGGGGTCGGTCTTTCTAGAAGGTAGGTGAAGCTAATGTCACAGCTCGCCCTTAGTTGTGTCTAATCATTACTTTTATTTCCTTTGAGTTGCTATGATGAATCAATGCACAAAGAACAAACAGCATCCAGGTGTTGGCAGTTGAAGTACAAGTACCAGGTCCAAAGAAAAAGAAAACTCAGCACTCTGAAGAAGGGAAACAGGTGATCTACCAACATCTCACAGTTCAAACTGTTTGGTTTCGACCTGAACTCTGGAAGATGACGTCCAAAAGCACACCTGCAACTACAGATTATCAGAAACAATGTAACTCAAAACTTTAAGAGCTAATCAATGAAGTGTTTTATTTTGAAATTTAAATCTTTCCATCTTGATTTTTTATTTTGATTTTAATTGCTCATTTGGCATTTTGTGTTTATTTGACAAATTACAGAAAAGAGCCTCAAGAAAAAGAAAAAGGAAATCAAAGGAATTGATGGAGACACGAACCTGTGGCATTGCACATTGCTGTTGGTATTTATCTTGTGAGAATCTTTGAAAGCTGTGAGTCTGTGATAGTACAAATGTTGAGAAATGAAGGCCAATTCATGGTTGGCACGTCCGCCTGACTCCTGTGCAGACATCTGTGCGCTGCGACAAAATTTGTAACCATGCTGAATGCACTATGAGCACGCCAACTGTGCATGTGCTTGAAAAGCAAAGTGGAGGGAATACTTGTTGCTTGTACTTTCTGTCTGCGGACTTTTTTCTTTACCTTTAATTCTGTTCTTGTCAGGCATCACACACAAGACTTTTGTCTTATAAATAAATAAAAAAGCAAACAAAGGAGCTCTCTGCTGTCAGGAAGTTGTCTTTTAGTGCACATGTGAAACATCTCTTTGTGTCTGCCAGCATGCTTCAGGTAGCAGCACACATGAGGTGGTTTAATCTCAAACTCAGTTTTGCTCCACTTAGGGAGATTGGTTTAAAAAGTTCTGAACACCTCCTTGTGTCCTGTGTGCCTTATGGATGAATGCTGGACTACACAAAAAACACAAAGATCTCTTACTGATGATTCTTCATGATGAATTTGTGTGAAAAAAGACTTTCATGCCTGTTGGCATCATATGACCTCATTTCTGACTTCAGCTCCTGTTTCGAAACTGAGCAGCTCAGTCCAGTCCTCTGATGACTTTGGATAAATAATGTTTGGAGCTTTGTTTTAAAGTGCATCCCGCTGCTCCAACAAAAAGGAGACAAAAGAATTATAATATGAGGGCAAGTGACATTTACACTGCTTGTTGTCTGTTTGTTCTTTAAATGCTTTGCAAGAGCTCATCAGCGCCCCGTGTGAGTGTGCAAACCCTCCTTCTCTGTTTTTCTTTGTATTTATGATCATGTAAGTTTGTGCCACCATGTTCTTATTTATGTGTGTGTGTGTGTGTGTGTGTGCGTGTATATGTGTGCGTGTGTGTGTGCTCAGCAGGACACTGGTCGACCACTTCCTTTGTAATCGTCCATCTGGTGTTTGAGCTCTGAGGCATCACTTTGGCCTGACAAAGCACTTTCCAATTCTCTCTCTCACGCACACACGCACACACACACAAAAGTCTGTACTGCTATACTTGTGAGGACACTCATTGACATAATGCATTTCCTAGTCCCTAACCCTAACCTTAACCATAAAAACTGAATGCCGAGCCTTAACGCTTACCCTAACCTTAACCAAAACCTAATTCTAACCCTAAACCTAAAACCAAGTCTTAACCCTCAAAATGTCCTTTAAATGCCTGTCAGGGGGTGAGGACCGGCCAAAATGTCCTCACTTTCCAAAAAGTGTCCTCACTTTCATGGTGTAAAACTCAAATGACTAAAAATTGGTTCTCACAAAGATAGCTGTACAAGAGCACACACACACACACAGAGAAATATTTTGGCTTCTCCTTTCTCTTGTAGCAGTTGTCTTGGTATCTTAAAACAAAGACAGATTTAATGGCAATAAGCTTGTAAACAGCAAATCAGAAACACCACAGTGTTTATTTAAAGGGTTTTAGACACATTATTAATATATTGTACAACTAGGCAATGTTATATATAGGAAATGCAACAAGAATACAACAGATCAATGTTACTACACACTGCTCTGTATTGGTGACATATAATAATGGAGAGAATACAGACCTGCAGGGGTTCTGTAAAACTAATCAATATTTGGCACCACAACCTCACATTGATGATATTTGATACAGCAAAGGATCCAGGCTTGAAAATAAACTGCATTACTCTCCAATAGATCACGTCACAGCCTCTTAGCAACGCTATATTTAGGATAGGATGCAAATGTTCTGACATTCTGAGGAATTAATCAATACGGCACCACAAGCTCTTATTGATCATGTTTTGTTTGGGAAATGGAATATGTGCTGCACAGTGATATGTAGTGAAAAACTGTTTGCGATGAACCCAACCCTGTAAAACCTTTCAGCAATGAGGTCAAAGAAAATGCGAGTGTAGGAACTCACCACGCAGCGTCTGAACATTTTAAAAAAACAAGTCTTCAATGACTGAATCGATAACTAAAAAAATCAATGTGTCTTCTGTTTTGTTTGTTTGTTTGTTTGTCTCACTGTGAAATATTTCAACAATAAAAGATAAATGTCAACCTGCGTGGCTGCAGGTTTGCAAATTGGACAGTGGCTCAGAAGTGAGGTTTTCTTTGCTTTTTTTTTTTTTTTTTTTTAAATTAATGAAGACAAATGGACTCTAACATGGATTCTGTCTAAACTCAGGGAATGTTCTGTGTTATATACACAAGCAATCCGAGTGCATTTTACTTTTTAAATTAAATTCCCTACATTATAAAAGCTCCTGCAGTGTTTTGGAATGAGAGCATCGTCAGTTCCAGCACGACAAGCACAACACGCAACACTGTGCGCACTGAAATGGGTTTTAAACTGCTGAATGTGTTTTAAAAGATAGTGTTTTATGTGGTTCTAATAAAAAAATGTGATGTAAAGACTCAAAAGTCATTTCTCTCTCTCTCTCTCTCTCTCTCTCTCTCTCTCTCTCTCTCACACACACACACACACAGATACATTTCCACCTCAGTGACTGTGTCATATTTATCTTGCAGGTTTAAATGTAATTAATCAGCCTTTAATTACTTTTTTCTGCCTTGCAGGTGCTGGAGGTTGGTCTCCTCTCACCTCAGACAGGTATCAGTGGTTGGAGGTTGACCTGGGTGAGCGGACCAAGATCACTGCTGTCGCTACTCAGGGCCGATACGGCAGCTCTGACTGGCTGACGTCATACCTGCTGATGTTCAGCGACACAGGACACAACTGGAGACAATACAGACAGGAGGACAGCATCGGGGTGAGTCCGTACTGAAGTGAACCAAAGAGTTTAGTTAATTGTTAAAATGGAGAAAGTATTATGGTAAGTCTTTGCTTTAGTAAGTCTGTATGTAAAGTTAGTCTGTAAAGTCTGATTATTACAACCAGTGTTGTTGAATACAGCACTAGTAGGACATCAAGTGGGTGCAAACAGCACAGTCCAGTGGCTCAGTTAAAAAAGTACAAAAAGACCTGTTGATCAGCCTGGAATCAGTCTCAGGCTAACATTGAGAACAAAACAGTACATGAGAGATAACACAATCACTGCTTTATTAAAGTAGTAAGGAAATGGAAACCTCAAACATAAAAAGAATTATAAAAAAACAGCATGACTTATTCCGCTTTAAGTAACCGTTGTGGCTATATAAATAATATTTGATAATATACTCTCCTTCCATCCTTCTAATTTGAGTATATTGTCATTTGTCACACTAGCAGGAAGACCGAATAGGTTTGAATTAAGTATAATTTCTTTTAAAACAACATTGTTTCACAGGAAAATAAAGGGCACCACGGGGCAATGATAGGACCGTTAAAGCATAAAAAACAATAAGAACAAAGGCTCCAGTGGTGTGAGACAGTGCCACCTTAAGTCCTTTTACACAACTGCACAAACGGTGCAGTATGATTTTATACACATCATAATGAAATTATGAAAAAATGATCACCACTGAGGTTCATCACAGCTCCTTTCCTGGACGACCACAGTAATGTTTACAGTGTTTAACTAGTGCCAGGCTCTGTGGGGATCAGTCCATCCTGAAGAGATAATCACAGTCATCAGGAGCCTTTGACTCTTCATTAATAATGGATGAAGCAGTGGAAGGGCCGTGCTGACTGTGTGAACTTGTTGCCAAAATACTGCTGATCGACACAGAGTGAGCCAGAGAGGCAGGCGAGTGTCACTTTCCTCATGGTGCAGCCTGAAGCACTAAAATCAATGAGGAAAAATCCTGTTGTGTCTGTGGAACCAAAGCTGTGTTGCTTACTCACACGTTCATTTTTAAGAAGCCTTCCATTTTTACGTTCAAGAATAGTTTGGAATGGCGGGTGACATGTTGTTTAGCCTGGCAGTTTTTGTTGCATGTTGAGTGGTATTATCAAAAGAATATGAGGGGCGCCCGGTGGCTCGGTCGGTAGAGCAGGCACCCCATATACAGAGGCTGTGTCCTTGCCGCAGTGGACCTGGGTTCAATTCCACCTGTGGCCCTTTGCTGCATGTCATTCCCCCTCTCTCTGCCCTGTTTCCTGTC
>JAQFJA010000003.1:2630959-2643455 GCA_029874485.1 Naso brachycentron
GACTGCCTTGTTACTGCACCAAGCAAAAAAAAAATATATATATATAGAGAGAGAAGACCGATTAGTCTACAGCAATGTACAGTGTTGCCTCAGTTTTGAAAGTCACCTTGTCGATTAGTCGACTATTTTGTGAAACCTCTAGTGGTAGATAGGGCACTTTATAAAGGATTTTCCCACTATTTGATTGATATTTTTTCCTTTCAATTATTTAAAATACATATTTCATTATTAAAAATTCCTTATTATATTAAATGCTTTTTGTAGCGGAGGAACATGAGTGAGCCTTGGATGGGGCCTTGTGGAACTCGTGTTGTCAGGCTCTGGGGTTCAAACATCATCCTTTCATCTGTTGTCAGATAAGACACAAACAAAGAGTATTGATAATGCACAACTCCAACACCAAAAGAGTTTGAATGCTGTGCAAAATGTAAATAAAAAGAGAATGCAATCATTTGTAAAGGAACTGTGTTTATTGATGGTTTAAACACAGTATAATGGTTTTATGAACTTTTCCTGAGCTCTAGCAGTATTATCCTTTATTAAGAATATTACAAGGACATATCGAGGATATCCTTTTATAGCCTGATCATGATACTATCACCTATTACCAATGAACCTGTTACACTGTTGATTGTTTTCCTTTCCTCTTTTGTTGTTCCTGTTTCAATTTGAGTATGTCACAAAGGGTGAGTAAACTATCAAATTGTTTTGTTTATTTTTTTAAAAAGCATCCCAATTTTTTTTAATCATATTTTGGCATATTAGGACTTTTGAAACAAATGTGAATGGTATTTTCTATCTGAACTGTCATTTAGATGTTCAGGGATTACAGTAGCTTTTATTAATAATTTGCCCTGTTGAAGGTCTAGTGACAAATATTTGGCTTTCTGAGTCAGCTACTACATTGTACCTGAGTGAGTGTCATCAAAATTGGATGTTCTTGACTCTCTTGCAACTTTCCACTGTGTTCATAATGCACTGCTTGGTGACCTAACACATAGCCAGAGTTGGGATCATGACAATTGAACTCAAACTTTTCTTTGGTTAGCAGAGGGTGCAGCAGGCTGGGGTTCATGGCCACAACGGGGAAAAGTTTTTTGTGTCTGTTGAATTTGAGTTACAGGCTGAAACAGTGGTCCATTCTCCACATTAGATGTTAGATCCCAATATGAAATTCCACCTTCTTCAGCTCACCTCTTTCACACCATGAGGCCACAAAGCCCCATTGATCTTCCTCTTGCAAGCATTTCTATGTTTTCCTCCCTTGTATGCCAAGGGAAAAGGTTATTTTGTGTGTCTGCATGTGTGTAAGTGTGTGTGCATATGCTTGTGACCATATCTCCATCATCCCTATTATCTCTTTCCCTACACATCCAAATGTCACTACATCTTTCTTGCAAATGTCTTCCTGTGTGCGTGATGTGTGAATGCACGTGTCTTCTTCACACACTTTGCATGCATATGTTTGTGTGTGCACCTGCTTTCCATTCTTTGTGTACACATATACAGACGTATGTACTTGCATTTAATTTATTAGGGATTGAGTGTGTGAGCATTGGACTGTGCAAGTGTGTGAGTGTATGTGTTTGACCAGATCATGATGCAGACTAGCCTTACCGCGTTCCCAGCGGTGCTGGAACTGGAGCTCAGAGGGCCGGCGCTTAGCCCTGGTGTCGATAAGCGGCCGATCTTCAAAGAGCACTGAGGAAAAACGACTCGGCCCTGTCAAAGTCGGACAAATTCCCTGCTAACACCCTGAGCCTTGCTGCTCGAGGAGTTCAAAGAGCGAGAGGGAGAAAAGCCAGGAATTGAAGTAAAGGGGATGGGTGGGTTTCAGCTGAGCATTGGAGATGCCAGGCTCAATTATACAGTATATACACTGAAGACTCATTCAGTTCATTAGCTTTTTGAAAAATGTTTGTATTATCATTTTTTCTTTCATTTTCTTGTCATTTGAAGTACAGCTCTCCTGGTAATGTCATGGCCAGCTGTGTCCTGGTATTGTTCCCCTGTGTTTCTCTGTGTTTTCTTCTCGTTGTGTTCCTTGTTAATTGTGCATGTGTTTTCTGGATCCCTCAACATAAACACTTCTCTGTAATCAACTCATCACTTCCCCAGTTTGCTCACCTTCTCATCAGCTCATGAGCTTAACATGTATCAATCCCCTCTCTTCTCTTTCTCATTGCTAGAACATTTTTTTAAGCATTTTTACTTGTTTGGTGGTAGTTTGTCCCCAGCCTATTAGTCTACGTATTCTAAAAAGTTTTTCTCTTGCTTTGTTTTTGCTAATGACGTGTGTGCATGTGTGTGTGTGTGTGTGTGTGAATTAAGGTTAGGTTAAGGTTAGGCTAAGGCATAAATTGGTTAAGGTTTGGTTTGGGTTTGCGTTTTGCCTCAAGCTCATCACCCACTGCTTTTCTTCCTGCTAATCCACTCACTGTATGCTTTCCAGTCAGCAAGCCTCACACCCTGCCCCAGTTCCTGTTCAGTTGTCCTGTGTTGTCCACTGAGCCTCCATGCTTCGGCATATTATTTTAAACTTCATAATTACCTTTTACCATTTGGGTTTTACTGGGTTACCAGTACATACAAACAAGGTGATGTCAGCATATTTTTCAGAAATGCTTCATTTGTGAAAGTAAAACTTCACTTCTTTTTTGTCTGTTCCACATATCACATCTACATATAACACAAGCAATGCCATACTGCAAAGGTTGGGAATTATTCAGATTTCAACTGATTTGGAGAAATGTGAAAATTTCAATTCTGTGTCTCCCCTCATGTTGCTGGCAAAATACCACAATTTAAACCACTTTGCCCCTAAAATGACAGGTATGTGTCATCTGGGTGGGTCCTAAGCAACAAGGAAGGGACCTAAATGCAGACAAAAAGAAAGAGTTCATTGATTTATCTAGCGTATAAGCTCACTGAATCGCAGGATAGGCAAAATTCATAACCAGGACAGCTGCTCAGACAGGCAGTAGACAGAAGAGCATGGCAGGTACATTTCCAAGTTTACGTAACGTGACACAGGGTCAGGTTAGGGTCATATGGCTAGAAAGCAAAAGGGTGGTAGGTGATGAGCCAGGTCCATGCAGAATTGATCATAGGTGATTATTGCTCAAAGCATGCTGGTTAGGTTGGTGTCTGTCTTGATCCTAAATTGCTCTGATGTCATGCATATATGGGCAACAGTAACCTCTTGAGATGGAGGCGGCTGCACTTTTTAGAGCCACACGCGCAACTGGTCTCCACTGACTATGAGACTCAAAGCATGATGGGAAACATCTTGCTCTCTTCTGATCTAACAGCTGATTGGTTTAGTTTAATTTTCACATTGCTCCCTTCCAGGTGTACTTTCTCAGACCCTCTCAGGGTCAAGCTGGATAAAATGAGTCAAACATAATGTAATGGAAATTTAGTTGCAAAATGAGTTCAAAAAATTGATGATTGCCTTACACACAGTCATACTTTTTGATTTGGACCAGTTTAGACTCAGTTTACATCATAAACGTCATGCATTGCATAGTATGTATGGCACAGGCCTACTTAAAAGGTCACATATTGGTCATTTTTAAAGATATGTGTGTAAAACTTTAGAAATTTGAGTGACACTGGCATTTATAAAAATTCTATCTAACCATTTTCAACAGAGAAAGTATAACTTTAACATACTTGTCCACATCATGTGTATAGTTACATTGTAAAAACGTAAACACATACTTAATATCTATCAATGCTACTTTAGACGTGATTCCAGCAAAGGAGAAATAATAAAAACGGATGACAATAATAGGACCATGGCATATTATTGAGTAATTAAAGACACTTCTGTTTTTTTGTGCTGAGTAATTACAACTATTACTCCCGGGGCAGAAGTTGCGTCAGTCACAGCAATAGTAGCATCCATAGCAATGATAGAAACCTGAATGAAACTTTGTGATAAAGATTTTATAGAATCGCTGAACGAATACTACGAAAATTAAATGTACATTTCTCGCCAAAAGTGTTACCGAAGCACATCTGACATGTGTAAAAATGATTAAAAGCAGCTATAGCGTCGTCTCTATAGCGGCAATTGCTGAGGAATATGCGTATCCTAGTGTATCGTCTTCAGCTAACCAAAACAGACTCAAAGGGAAAATAATGAAAACTGATGGGCAGAACATTAACCCATCTTACTGTAGAGTTAATAAGGACACATTGGTGGTTTTATCTTGAATTATGTCGCACTTATCATTGTACATTTACCATTAACATTAAGACTGACAGTCCCTCCATTATCCAACAGGACTGCTGCAACAATAGAAAATGTAGCACTGTAACATTATTCTTCCAAGACCTGAAAAATCTTTGCAATAACTTGAAAATATTTTGAGAATAAAACATATATTTCTCACTAAAAACGTTATCAAAAAGCATTTTAATGCAGAAACTGTCTTAAAATATTGCATTTTCCAGTGAGAACAAGAGAAATGTCCACCATGGTTTTTTTTGCTCTTAACATAGGAAACTTAAGAGTCACTCGAGTGACTCGGACGCAAAACCAATAAAAACAATGTGCCGAAAAAAATGTAAATATAAGACAATAAAAGAGCTCATAATGTAAGCCAAATATGTTTTAGGCTGTGGACCAATGTAGTTCTAGTACATTTTGCTATAAGATTGGGTTGCGAATTTAGTATAAATTTTAAGAAAATCAGACAGAAATCACTGCTCACCTTTATAGCATGTAATACACTCCACTGCCATGATTAGCTAAAGCAGTCGGAGATGGCACACAAACTTATATGTGGGTTTGATAACATTTTAATAAATTGGAATCAGATCTAATACGATTTTCATATTTCTGTGACTTCCTTTACAGAGTGACATCTACTGGAAACTTGACCAAAAATTTTGGTCTCTGCCCAATGCTGCTGCTGCCTGCTGCCATCCACTCAGTTCATCTTGAATGAACCTACTGGCATAAAATCACAAAGTAACACTGAAAATCTGGCAAAGTTTGGATGTAAATAGGCTGGTAAACAGGTGAGTATGTTGGTGGGAAAGGTCAGGTGTTGGAAAAGTTGGGAAAGGGATTGCCGTGGAACAGAAGGGAGTGGGTGGATCTGAAATGACGGGGAACTGGGACACATTATCATGCATCCCACTGCTTTTCCTGGCAAGACATGTCCCACTTTGTGGTTGCCTTCGTTGCTTGGGTTCATTAGGTTTTGGCATAAGGTGTGACATTGATTAGAGTTCAGCTAAAAATATCAGGGGAAAGCCAGTCAGAGGCAGATTTGGATTAATCAGAGGCAGAGTTGGACAGGTCTTTAAAAAAGAATCATTGGAAGCTGTTATACCTGGAAAGGGTGGAAAGTTCACGTGCACGTGCATACACTGTCTGACGCTTGCATAGCAGAGACCAACAAGAGCTTGTGGTGTCTGCAGGAACAATTGGAGGGTGAGTCTGGTGCCTGCTGCTTGCACCAACTGGGTAGAATGTAAACACAAGTCTGCAGATATCGCAAGCTCTCACTGTCATGTGAGCTCCAATTCAGGAGCTACAGGCTAAAGGCCGAGGCTAAAAAGATGGCGTCAATGATGTTTTTCAGAACAACTTGGCATGTCAAGTCTGCAGGGCACTTGGATTACTTTGGATGAGCAATATGGTTTTATTTTTTATTTTTATTTTTTTCCACATTTTTAAAATGGGCACCATTCACTTCAGTTGTTTGGGAGATAACTGCAGCGCCTTTTTCCTGTGACACTCCAGCAGTGTTTGCGGACTAAAAAAACTTCACCTGGTGGATAATGACCAAATTTTCATTTTAGGAAGAACTATCCCCATAAAGTGAGATGCATACTCCTCTAATTCTGATAAATTGATGTACACACAGAACGAACTGCTGACTTCAACTAAGAGGTGGAAAAGATGGAGGAGAGCAGGTTGCTCTCAGTTTCAGACATAGCAAACCTTTTTAACTTACCGATCATGGAGCACTGCCTGTTGCTCATCACGCTGCAAACACATCCACATACTTTAAGCAAAAGGGGAGGAGGGTGAGATACGTCAAATAAAACATCAGAACAAATATGACCCAGAGTCATAACAAGGACAGTAATGAAACATGAATACGTCTTTAGCTTTTCGCTGCTAGCATCAAGCTGCCTCTGACTGGCATCCAGCACATAACCAATAACAGCACTTGCATAGCCGCTCTAGCTCAAACTCCCTTCTCCAGCAGTCCTCCCTGTCCTCCCAGTGGTGTATAATAGCTGCCAGTCTGCAGCCTGCTTGCCCTCGGGAGTGGATTTGTTCCAGAAACACACCAAAATGACCAGCAAAGCTCCGCCTGTGGAACAAGGGAACATGTCATATATGAAAGTTGTACAAAAAGAAGAGGGGGGTGAAAAAAGCGTGGCCTCAGCAACTCCACTATTTTTATCGTTGGCGTTAATTTGTTCTCGAGAACAACAAATGATTCTCAGCCGCTCTTGTGAGGATTGTATTTTTTTCTTTTATCTGCCTCTCAGACATTAATTATATATTTTATATATAGAATATGCAAAAAAGAGCTGAGGAATGTTGGGGAAGGCAAAGTGATTAAAAATTAAACAATGCAGAAAATCACTCTGTTACCTAAAGGGATGCTACAGTACATCTCTCTAGTTTTTTATCTTTATTTTTACTCCCTCTCTCCCTTGCCGCTTTCATTTGTTTTGTTTTTTTCCCTCCTTTTTTGGTTGGAGATTTCTTTAAAGCTGTCTGCTCTGCAGGCACGCATGCTTCCCGGCCCACAGACAGCAGAGTGTGTGTTCTGCATATGCCTGTCTTCTTTGCTTGTGTGTGTGTGCGTATGTGTGTGTGTGTGTGTGTGTGTGTGTGTGTGTGTGTGTGCATGTGAAGAAGCGGCATCCAGGCTATTTGTCATGGCATAGGCTGTTTGCTGGGTCAGTCCAGATAAACTAATGTGTCAGTGCAACGGGGCTCTGCTGCTGACCAGAGCGCCTGCAATATGCAAAGACTTTGAATTATTTCTCTGCCCTGTGGCTCCCCCGCTGAACACCATGCAAAAAGCAGAAGGGGGGGGTTCGGGTGGGGGGTGGTTGGGGCACGACTGGGAATATGTAGGGACAGAAAGAAAAAAGAAAGATATTGGAAGGCAGTAAAAAAAGAGAAAAGAGTTTTAGGAATGGTGGGGAAAGGAGGAGAAAAACACAAATATGGAGAAAGAGATAGAGTGAAGGAGAAATATGCAAGATAAATGGAGGTGGGGCCAGTTAGTGCCAGTGTTTGCCCCTGGGGAAAGCATTAGTCAGCCTTTGAAGAAAGACACACAGGCTTAAGTGCCAGAATTGAGACCAACACTCACAAGGTCACAAGGTCACGGGTCCCATTGATGGCTTTGAAAATGTTGGCGCATCTGTGTATCCAATGATGGGAAAAGGTGTATCTACCTGTTAATGATCTAAAGCACCTCCTGTAATGTGCACTTCAAAGCCAGATGCAGAAAAAATGCATTCTCACAATGCACTGTAGTTCTTTTGATCAATAATGAGAATTAAGACATGTAAAACAGCAGAATGAGCATGAGCCCATTTTAATCAGATCAAACATGACTCGTGTCACTTGTAATGACTCAAATCATGGTGCATCATGTGCATGGTCACCTAAAAGCATCCTTGCTTACCATCTAACTGTTCAGTTATTAAAGTGCACTCAACTCATAATGATGTCTCAAACTACACTTGAATGCAGCATCTTTTTTTTTTTAATGGGAGAGAGTGCAGGCCGTGGTGTTTACAGCAGTACACATTAAAACATATTGTTCGTGTGATAAATGCGGAGTTAGCAATACTACAGCGATACAGTCCATGATCTCAGTGAGTGTGACCTGGCATTCAGTGGTAAATTTTTCAAACACTACTAACAAAACAAAACCAGGGAGAAAAACCATTGATTCTCTTGGATTCACAGTTCTAAATTGCTGCCCTACAGACTTATAAAACCTTAATTTATTCAATACGACAACGAAACAAAGTTTCCACTGTTGTCTCTCAATATTTTCCCACCTTACATTCACACACCCATCCTGTACATCACAGCTGCTTTCCTCTTTCTGACTGAAATCATTAAGTTTCTTGTAGTTTCTTAAAAAAAAAAAAAAAAAGACACAGTAGCCTGGATGCAGACAGGTTTAACTCCTCCTGAAAGTGACTGAACCGTGTCATTGTACAGTGCATGTGTGTGCCAGCTCGAAGTCACTGTGCGTTAGTGAAAGTAAAACTAAACCCTGTCTGTACATTTTGACCAGTTCTTGAAGCTATTTACTCCAGCAGTGTTCATTCCTTCTGCTCTGTTAAATGCGATTGTTGAGCAGTGCCTGCTCCTAGTATCATTTGCCCGAAAGTAAAATCATGATTGTTGTATTGAAATTGACATT
This sequence comes from Naso brachycentron, assembly GCA_029874485.1. NCBI lineage: Eukaryota > Metazoa > Chordata > Actinopteri > Acanthuriformes > Acanthuridae > Naso > Naso brachycentron. The sequence continues at coordinate 2,639,392 of JAQFJA010000003.1, forward strand.
TTGTTAAAGCAACCATAATGTCAACCACAACCACATTCAAGTCATTCTAGTCTTTGTTGCACTGGGTAATTCAAACATCACATTGGCAAATATTTCTTCAGAAGAAGTGATGCTAGTGACATTTACAATATGGAAGTGAATCTAAGAAATAGATATGGCAAACCATAAAACCAAAACTGTTTGTATGACGAGATGTTACAAGTACAAAAAAAATACATTGCTTTTAAATCTGAATAATTCAACACTTTAGTTTGCAAGAATGCTGTTTCAAGGATCTTTCATCCTGAGAATAAAACCTTAAAAATGCAAGCAGCAATGAGGGGGCTATGAAAGTTATGAAGGGCAAGTGAGGATTTTTTTTTTTTTTTTTTTAAACTCATACATACCAGATACAAACTCATGCATACGTGATGACAGAAAGTGGTCCTGAGGGTGCAGCAGCACCCCAAGCCTTTTCTGTATTGTCTAAATACAAAAGCAATTAAAATATTATTGCTATATAACTATTTCTATGGGCTACAATTTTTCCTTTTCAGCTTAGAAAATAATTACCATGTCAGCACAATTCAAAGCATATGTGTGTAACAGGAATTGGCAAAGTTTACGCACAAGATTTTATCCCTACCCCTCTTTTTATTAGGAGGCTGCAAGTGGAGGCAGAAGCTCTTCAACATACTCAAGAAAGTTTCATGACTCTAGGTCAAACAGGGCAAGAGATATGTCTGTTCAAAGTTTGTGGTTTCAACTGTTTCCTTAGCGTCACCCTTTGGCCAATCCATGTCAAATTTACGCCATGGCCCCTTGGCATGACCCTCTACCAGTGTGCCAGATTTCACAATTTTTGACCATATGGTTCTATAGGCTGTCATAACTTAAATGGCTGAATAAATAATAAGAAATAAGAAATAAAGACAGAAACACAAAGGGGGCTTCGCAGTTTTGTTGCTTGGCCCCAAAACAGAGCTTCCTTGTTTCTTTCTTTTCATGAAATTAAAAATAGGAAACGTTCTGTAACAAGAGCAGATATCAGCTCCAACCCAAAAATGTTGGTACTGGCCATCAAAAACCCACATTAGTCAAAAAGAACCAGCAATTTACCCCAAAGTTACTGTAGCTTTGTAATCAAAACGACCTTGAAGGCACATATTTGTGTGTACACGCCTATGCCCCCACCCTCCATCAAAACACACACAGTATCCTAAACACACACATGCATAGCCATACAGATGCTAGTGATCATTATGGTCTTCTGTTTTGTCAAACCTTTTTTGCCTCTAGCTGACAACTGTGTGAGGGGAGATATTTTTTGCTTCATTTTTGGCAAAGGATCAGACAACCTGCACAGTGGTGTATTAAAACGTCAGCTTAAAATGAAAATAAACAACTTAGGGGTGGAAAAAGGCGATACCGCTAATATCAGCCCCTCCCCCGACAGACTTGGTTTGGCCCTAGGGCAGAATGGAGATTGACAGGTGGGGAGGCTGGATCTCACAGCCGCAGGGGGGTTTCCCTGTTTGAACGGCAGGAGCTTTAGGTCTTAGTTTGCGAATCTAAGAATAAACAACGATAAGGCTCAAACTTTATTCTGCTGCACACATGCATATATGTACACAAATATGTGTCGCAGCACAAATGCAAACAAGCCACAGCAGTGTATCACTGTATGGAAAAACACATGCATACCCTCAAATGATGAAAAAGACTAGAAAAGTGTTTTTTGAGTGCCTTTCTGCGTAAAGCTTGCACTGCCTGCGTGAGCAGCACGTGTGTCACAGAACCTTTTGCTTTTTATTCCTGCACCCGTGTTAACAGATTAGAGAAGCCACACAGTCGCGGTGGTATGTCTATTGCATGTCTAGAGTGTCGACTTTATTCTGCACAATTCACAGCAAAAATAGACAGTGAAATTATCTGGTTTCACTGACATACCAGCAACACCTTTTGCTCCAGTTTCACAGAAAAAAAATATACATCAGGTGAAGGGCAGTATTTCTGGAGTAATCTCTGATGATGATGATGATGATGATGATGATGATGATGATGATGGCAGCCATTATCAATGGTATTGTAGAACGATAGAGTTGCACCACAGCAGCAACAATATGTGTGACCACAACAAGTGTGCGAGCTGCACGGTTCGGCAAGTTACATGCTGCTCACGCATCCAGTGTCTTCCAGGCTTTAAGGTGTTAAGCAACAGACAGAAAGATGAGAATCCTGTGATTTATATAACCCTAACAAGTAATTATACTTCATTTTAATTTACTGAACACTTAGCTAGCTTAGAGCCTGTGCCTCTAAATTTTAGAACCTTACACATGAAAAAGGGTCAAATGCCTGGGGAATTATTGTGCAGGTGACATTGATTTTGATATTCGGTCATACCGCTGCAATATCAGTGATTGCACTGACACCGAATGATACAAGTGCAACTACTAACAAAACGTTTTTGCTGCAATGATTGAACTTGCTGAGTGCACTTGCTAAACCTCTTTCTTAAGTGTGTTGTAATACTATTATGCCACCTCCAAGAGCTGCTTCACCTTCAAGCAAGAGAACTGGTTATAGCTTACGGGCAGCTGTAGCTCAGGAAGTGGAGCCAGTCATCCACCAATCAGAACGTAGGTAGTTCTATCCCCGGCTCCTCCTGTCTACATGTGGAAGTGTCCTTGGACAAGATACTGAACCCTACATTGCTCCGTGTGGTTGCGGCATTGTTGCGTGAATGTGTCGATGAGTTTCTGATGAGCGGGTTGGCCCTGTAACCCTGACACTTCACATTAGTGGATGAAGCGCTTTGAATAGTTGAAAAACTAGACAATATATATAAATACAGTCCATTTACCATAACCTTTTCTTGTGAAGCAGCTGCAGAATCTGTCACCTGTGACTTCTGCTAATAGAGGAAGCTCCCTGTAGTAGTGTTCTGAGTTGATCTATAGCGATTAGCTTTTTTTTTCAACAGATAAGGGTTTAAAAGTCAATTATGGAGGTGAAGATTAGACAACTTTAGTTCTCTAACATACAGTATTAATAAAATTATTAATAATTAAAGGTAAGCAACACTTTCCTGTGCCATTACTTTACTCCATCCTCAGGAATGCTCCTACATTCACTTGTTTTTGTTTTTATTCAACTAACTGATCTCAAAGCTGTTAACATTTTATAAAGTAAATGGTGCTTTTGAACCTTTGAATGGAAACTCCACTCCTGAATGATACATTTTACACCAAAGACAGTTTCATCACCTTCATAAATCCACCTTATTTACCAAAACCTTTCTTTCTGAAACATCCTCTCTTTCCTTATCTCCAAATTCCACATCCTAAAGTATTAATACATGTGGTATCTGCTTGTTCTACCCTGCATTTTCCACTTCCTCCTATTGTTTAAAAATACGATTAACTATGAAAAGACATTTTTTTTTTTTTTTTTTGTGGCTCGTTGCGGTCCCTGAGCGTGTTGTTTTGGCCCTGTGTACAACTCAGAGACTGTTTGTTGCCGTTAACTAGCACTTGTGTTGAAAATAAACACCTCGCTTGACAACGCTCCATTAATAACAAGCCCTCGCTTTGTTGGCTGCCTGTTTCTGCTGCTGCTGCGTTTTGTTACTTTGCTGTCTTACTTTTTAAGTCTTTTGTAGTGTTTGTGTTCATACATAGGCATACAGTGTTGTGTGTGTATCTGTGTATGTTTGTGCGCATGATGCTTTGGTGTGTCTATGATGTACATTACTTATAGTTTAAATATAGAGATGTAAACAGATATGAAGACAGAAAGCCACACACAGATCAACCATCACACCAAAAAAGGTTGGTCCAGCACAGCGCTGGTTTGTCGTAGTCCTGGCATTTTTGTATGTGGATCGTTGCAGTAAAATACGCATGTTAGTGTGTGATTTTGCATGTGAGAGTTTGCATTCATGTTAACCCTATCTGGGCTATTTTGGGTGGCTGGCATTCAGGAAAAAAACTCCCAGAATGTCACAAGAAACTAATAACCCTCGCAATCCCACCACCCTCCTGCAAACATCAGAGATAGAAAAAAAAAAAGAGTAAGTTTTC
>JAQFJA010000003.1:2833100-2843121 GCA_029874485.1 Naso brachycentron
ACTGTGTGTTTTTTGAAGAAATGATGAATGAATGAATGTGGATTTTGGCAATTGAGCTGAAACTCAGGCTTCTAACAAAGCAGCTAATCAGATATGCCGGTAAATATACAGTTTACCCTTTGTCCCCAAAAACTGTTTACCTGTAGGTAAACAGTATTCCATGAGAACCTTGAGACATTGTCAACATTGCATGTTTGTGTCACAACATTTTCTTCAGCTTCTTAAGGATATGTTTAACTCTTTAGAAGTATTTTGTCATATTTCTCACCTGACCACTGTGCAAACCGACGTTCTGAAGCTCAGCCAAAGCCAGAATGAGGCTTTACACAGATCACGTGGGCGCAGTCCAGTTTACAGGTACAGGTAGATTATTTTGTAAGCAAATAAACCTTTGAAGGCTATCTGCCACATGATCGTATTCCAAAACAGCAGACCATCAAGTAACTCTGTGAATCTGTGAATAATTTTCAAGTTGTTTTATTGCAGCATTTTTTTCATAATTCTAAACTAAATTCGTACTTTTACAGCTCTTTTTGCTTCTGCCTTTTTTTCTACCTTGTTTTTCCTTTGCTTGTTAAGCAAAACATAGTCTTGGGAGCAGACAGACTCGTCTGGGATTCCCTCAGATAAAAGATCTGGGAATATGTGACCCCCCGTCATTAATAAGCAATGTGCTAAACACACCAACTTCAAGATCACAAGACAGATAGATGTGTAGTGTGAACAGTGAAGTGACTTAAAAGTCTGTAGTGAACCAGTGCTTTAACAAACAGTTCAATTATCACATCAAGCAGACACAGAGCAACATGAGGATTCATTTGGAGTTGTGCTGGTTTCCTCTTGACGAATGTATGTCCAATATTCCCTCTTCTTTCAGCTCCATTTTGGTGTCCGCCAATTCCAGAACAGCTAAACGCTCCACTGTGTTCACCAGTTAGTCTCTAACTGTATCTGTCTGCCTCTGGCTGCTGAGCAGGTAGTGTACGGTGGCATTTTAGAGCCTTTACACTCAAAACAGCTGCCTGCTGTTGCAAAAAAAATGACACTGACGGATTGATAAGAGCCATGCAACTCAACCGCACAGAAAAGCTGCAAACTCAGCAAAACAATGAGCTTAAAGTTGCGACAAGCACCGTGGATTCATAACCACACTGGGAGCCCCCTTTTTCACATGTAAGTAATCCTGTGACTCAACGTTGATGTAAAATACTGATTTAAGTTTCTGCTAATGACCACATCCTCATATTTTCTCTTTGGTGTTAACTGCTGATCGCTTTAATGTACTTCATGAAATTAAAGAAGTTACAAATGTAAAATAAATAGAATCAAAAGTTAATTATTATAGTAAAAGGGTTTATTGTTAAAATAGAAGCTATTTGTTTTAATAAAATGTTTTTTTTTTCTCTATAATACCATAAGCCTTTCTCTGTACCTTTCCATCAGTGCATGTATGTCCTGTGGCCTGGCTGCTCACCATATGGCAGCAGGGACACAGAGGATCTCTCGCTCTCTAGTTTTCTCCTTTAGTGCCAAACTCTGTTGTTCCTCCTCCGTCCTTTCCCCTCCCGCACTTCCGTCATGAGAACTCGCCATGCTGAGCTGGCAAAGGCACTAGTTTATGCATGAAAGTATAAATAAAACATTTTTACTGCCAACAAATTTGCTTCTGGTCATGGTTGTTTTTTGTTGTTAAATGATTCGGGTTTTTTTGTTTTTGTTTTGTTTTTTTATCAAATAAATTCAGAACAGGATTAGATTATTTTTATATTTCAAATGCAGATAAATGTCTTTTTTGGCTTTCACTTGCAAAGGTTTTATTGCACTTACAGTAACAAGCCTAGCTGTAGGAGTTCAGCCCTGACACAGACCAGAGGAGATACTGCAGTATGATAATAAATTACAACAAAATGTTATATAAAAAAAAAACCCATGAAAGAACTGATAACATCCCAACTAATCAATACTACAGTTTTTAATCATTTATCCCTAAGTTATGGGGTAATGATTTCGTTAAAACTGTCATATCTTTGTTTTGATGAACACAGGTATAAATCAATAAATACACAATCACAGGAAGCTAGAACAAGTGTGCAATTCTGACACAACATCGTCTATTTCCCATGTCATTTAATCTCACACAAAGCAGAAATGCAGTGACAGAGTCAACTGAAACCAACCAATCACAGCTCGCGTAGCAACTGGCAAAATGCCACTTAATGTAATAATTCCATGAGTATCTGATTTTTGTATAAACTTTCTCATGTTTTTCTCATTTTTTACATAAAGCAAATAATAAGCATGAAAACTTGTTTGTGTCAGTGGTAAAAAAATTTTAAAAAATAAAATAAAATAAACAGACTGTGACGGAACAAACAATTCATTTTTGACAGAAATCTGCCTGTAGATGGAGCTCTTGCACCCACAGATATATCCCTTTTTAAACCACTGATATTTAAAGGTTTGGCTATAAAACATACTCAAGAAGAACAGATCAGGAAATCCCAACCAAGAAGAAAAGTACAGATTAATTCCAACACTAACAGTTGTGGTTTAATACACAGCAGCGTGAGTGCATGTGATGTTTCTCACTTCATCTCACCAAACCAACTTCTCCTCCCGTACACCGCCTGTCCTTTTCTCCTTCCCTCTCGACTCTTCTCACCTCCCCCATTCTTTTCTCTTTCTGGACACACTTCCCTTCACTTTGCAACCACTCACGCCTTATCCTCACTCATTTGGTGCTCATCTCTATCCCCAAGAATAAAATCTTTTATGATTCTTAAAAATAATATCATCACTGCCCTGCCTCTGTTTCTCCAGTATTACTTTACAACACCATAAAACACAGAAAAAGTTTGCACAATGTGCAAAGAGGCATTTCCACATCAAACTGTTTTTGCTGAGTGTGAAGTTTAGTTGTCCAAACCACAACGCTCAAGCTAAGGAAGCGAACGAAATGCACGAGTGCTACTAAACTGTACTGAGAGACAACTTATGACACATAACAAGGTTTACTTCTTTGTGACACACATTGATCCTTAGAGTTCATTTCTTAGTCTTAAGTCCATATTGCTTGAAACATATTCCTTCCACCTCGTTGTTCTACATTTTAGTCAATTTTTCGTTACTACTTGTGGACATTTTAGTCTAGTCATAGTTAAAAAGAAAAACAATTTAACATTTTAAAAACGTTTTAGTTTTGGATTATAAAGGTAGACTGAGCATTTTAATCAAAAACAGCTTTCAAATAAGATGTCATCCAACTGATTTCATGTTAAAAGACCTGGTTTTAGTAAAACAAGCTGAAAATGGCGGGTTGTATTACTAAGAATGCATCTTCGCAGACAAGATGAGAGGGCGTCCGGCCTGATGGTATTCATTTCCAGTTCTTTGTAACTGACATGATTCAATAATTGATTCATCCAAATGAATGGAGCTTACTGTCTTTGCAATCAATAACAGAGATGTAATTCTCTCATTCTTTAGTATTTGACGTCACTGCTGCATAGACTGAGTAACAATGACATTTTTGCAAGCTAAGTATGATACATCTGCTGTCCAGCACGTTTTGTTAGATGAAGCATGGGAAGGGAAATGTTCAGCTATCCAATGACAGGAAGGAGGTTTGGATGATATGACTGAGAGAAACCAAATTCAAGGTGTAATTTGTTTTTTTAATCTTTTTTCATCATTAAAATGAAGACTGATTCCTTTTTCGTTTTTCTTTAAAAATTTCATTTTAGTTACCTCTTGTTTGGTCAACTATATAGTATGGTCATATGGTCACAGCTCATCATTGTCTTGTCTTCATCATGTAAAGTAATTACATTGCGTAATCACGATAAACATTTTCATAGTAGGTTTGTTTAGCTGTGAGATGGTTTGTTATTTAGTTTTGTCCATTAAATTCAACTCTGTGCCATTTTCAAAATAAGACACAATCTCTCCTTCGTGGCTTTGAATAATGGTCAAAACAGTGTTTTTGAAGAACATCATGATGTCACAGTGACCTTGACCTTTGAACAGAAAGAGTTCATTCTAAGTCCTGACACTACATACCTCCGCATAATGGCACAGAGACAGGAGAGATGGCAGGGGGTCTCAGCTCCCCTGTCTTCCACTCTTCCATGGGGCGCCACCAACAGAGCAACCAACTCAGTCTCCTCTTCAGACCCATGTTCCAATGCTCCTGAACCAATGCAGCTATGTCACACCAGCCCGTCTTTAGAAGAACGTGAACAATGCCGCAAAGCCAATCTCTGTCTGCACTGCAGCCAGGCCGGCCATTTCATCTCCCTTTGTCCAGGAAAAGGACGAGCTCATCAGTGGACGAGTTACCAATGAGCCCCACCTCCTTTAAATCCTCCTCATTCGAAAGATCTCTGTTCCTTGCCAAGCTCCTTCTGCCCAAAAACCTCTCAGGTGCTCACCACCTTCATTGACTCTGAGGCCAACACCAACATCATTAATGAGGAGCTAGCATGGCAGTTCGAGGTCGACCGCGTGCCTTTTCCTTGTTCCCCGCCTGCTCAAGCTCTAGATGACCATTTACAGTTACCCATCAGACTGCCCCTGTTCATCTCCTGCTGTCTGGTAATCACTGTGAGTCCATTCCATATCATTTTCTGCCTTCACCTCGCATTCCTCTAATCCTGGAGTATCCTGGCTTCGACGTCACAACTCTCACATTCACTGGTCATTGGGGATATCCATGCTCAGAGCTATGCCTGTCATCAGGTTTGCCTAAAGCAAGCCGCCACACTGTACTGTTCACCACCGCCCAGTGGCTGGTCCAATGTCAGCGGGCTGCTGCCCAAGTATCATGACTTTCACAAGGTGTAAGCCATGTCATTGCCACCTCACCAGCCATACGACTGCGCCATCGACCTCCTGCCCGGCACATCTCCCCTCAAGGTTCGACTGCACTCCCTGTCTGGTCCTGAAAGAGAGGCCATGGAAGCCCTACATCAAAAACTCCCTGGCTGCTGGCATCATCCATCGTCGTCCCCTACTGGTGCTGGCTTCTTCTTTGTCAAAAAGAAAGTCCCTCAGACCCCGCAACGACTACAGAGGCCTCAGCGACATAACTATTAAAATCGCTACCCTCTGCCTCACATCTCCACCACCTTTGATCTGTTCTAAGGTGCCACCATCTTCACTAAGCATGACTTTCACAACACCTATCATCTGGTCCGCATCAGGGAGGGGGACAAACAGAAAACTGCCCTCAACACACCCACAGGCCACTACGAATACCTGGTAATGCCCTTTGGGCTTACCAATGCTCCCACAACCTTCCAAGCTTTGGTGAGTGATGTCTTTTGGGACATGCTTAATCGCTTTGTTTTTTGTCTTCTTTGACGATATCTTGATTTTCTCCAAGTCCCATGAAGAGCATGTCCACCCCGTCCAGTCTGTCCTTCAGCGTCTGCTTGAAAACTCACTTTACGTCAAAGCAGAGAAATGCTGGGTTACATAGTGGAGTAGAGCAAGCTGCACATGGATCTGGATAATGTGGTTGCTGTTACGTCCTGGCCTGACCCTGACTCCCACAAACAGCTTCAACGCTTTCTGGGGTTTGCCCACTTTTAACGCTGTTGTTAACGTTGTTTCTACAGCACCCTTGCTGCTCCTCTCACAGCCCTTTTCCAAGGTCCCTTCTGCCTAGATGCCCACAATTAACCAAGCTTTCCGAGCACTCAAAGCCCACTTTACCTCAGCTCCCATCCTCTGACTGCCAAACCCTGACCATCAGTTTGTGGTGGAAGTGGATGCCTCCGACTTAGGGATGGGGGAGGTCCTGTCTCAGCGCTCAACCTCTGATCAAAAGCTTCACCTGTTTGCCTTCTTCTTCTGCTGACTGTCACCTACTGAGCAGTATGGCTGCAACTAACTACTATTTTGGTAGTCGATTAATCTATCAGTTATCGAGATGATTAAGCAACTAATCGGATTATGAATTGTACAATTACTTGATGGTTCTTTTTTGGCCATCAGCTTCTACATGAGCTTGAGGTTGATTTTGGCATATGCTAACTAACAATGAAGACAATAAATATGAATGCTTCATTCAAAAATATGTCTTTTAATAAACTTTGTTGCTGAATAGGCTACTATTGACAATACTGAAGCTAACTTCAACAGGGGCAATGTTTCAATCACATATACATAAGTATGTAATTCAGTATTAATATATTCATTTTATTGAGTGAATTGAGTGATTGTTGTTAGCCTGCTTACAGGTAACACTACTGCTGCTAACTTAGAAGGAGGAGGAGCTGGTTGTCTCAGCAGCTGTACACAAAAGTTACAGTTTTGTTTTGGCCTGTTTCTAACCGTTAGCTGTCGGCTGCTGAGCTAGCGTGCTGCGCTTGTAGACCGACAGCAGATTAAAGTATCACGCTCTACTTTTCACGTTTATGCAGGTTGAACGTGTACTGATAAAGTTTTGACTTTTTAACTTGGGAAATCTTCCTGTTATCTTTCACTGCACTGCTCTGCATCTCCGTATGTGCGTGTGTGCAGCAATATACACACACACACACACGCACAGACTCAAAGAGGCTGATTGTGCTGATCAGAGTGGTTTTGTAGCAACAGACACCAGACTTTGAAATTTTGATTGGATTTATCCATATTCCATAACATGGGTCTTGGATAACCACACCCAAATCAACCCAGCATTAGAAAATTGCCCCAAAAAACCTAAAATGACAATATTTCAAGTTTGGATTAAGGCTAATGTCTGAAAATTTGTGATGCTTTTTATTATGCATGTAAGACCGTAAATTACATATTAAGAAAGCTTTTAGTGATTTGGCACAACACAACGCCTTCCTCTGTAAGTTTTATTTAGATCTGCCCCACAGTATGATGCTACCATCACCAGTTTACCACAAGCTCAGTGGCCATAATCCCTATAATTGATCCCAATGCACTTCAATAAATGCTAATGAGCACAGCATGTGCTATCGCATGCATGATGACTTGTGAATCCCAGTGCTTCAGATGCAATAACACTGATTCTTGAAAAAAAGTAAATGGACAGCTTGATGCTATAAAACTCATGACTTTTCCAGGAACTGTCATTATTCAGTATGTCACCTGGGTGTGGGGGGGTTGGCAGCTTGAAACATGTACTGTTACCAGTTACTACCATTGACAACAACAGACCCCCAGTTAACATTGTATTGATTACTGGTCCCAAACTCACAACCTGGTCTTTGAATAAAAGCAACAGTTTTGGGCCCATAAGGGGAAAATTCACCATCTCTGCTGTGTTGGTCAAACTCTGAATCTCATCATTATTCAAATCTAAGTGGATGTTCAAGAGCACAGTAGCGACTGGACAAGCAGCCAAATAAAAAGTGTGAGAAGAAGAGCTCTAGAGAAGACACACACTGAAGTGCTTACACTAACATAAAAATGCTCACCCACTTGTAACTGGACAACACATAAGAAAGACTATTTTTGGACTACATTTGAGATGAGATAAAGCACAAAAATTAAAGTCTAGGGAGAAAGAGAAAGCAACACAGAGGAGAAAAAATAATTAAAAGATAGATAGAACAAAAGATAAAGATAAGAAGAAAAAGAGAGAGGGTGGGATGGAGGAAGGGATGAGAGAGAGAGAGGAGGGACAGATGGAGAGAGCACCAGAGCCAACAGCAGAGCTAAGTGGGTAGTGTGCTCCCCAGACAGCGCTCCATATGGCCTGGCAAAGCCATACACAGCCAGACAAACACACATATACACAGCATGCATACACACACACACAAAAGTTGTATACACAAACAGATACCCACACACTCTTCGACACAAACAATCAAATTCACACACTGAGTGCATATTCACACATTGCCATGTACCCACACATACTGTATACAGAGCGCATTCTGAGGGGGATGCACTCCACAAAAAATGCCAAAAAGTTCCCTTTGATATATTTTTAATTTCCTTTGTATTATGGTGCCAATTAACATCATTTAAATCCTGTCATTTACTGCTAAATCAAACTGCTGTTTTCTGTCCTACAAGTTGTACAGCTTGCACGGCTTTTACCAGCACTGTCACTCCCTTCGGCTGCATTCAGTGATTTATCATAATGTACACCAAATGTTGTGTGAGTTAGAAAAGAGGTGGGGAACCTCCTGGGTGCCATATACGGCCTCCAGGACCATCTAATCAGCCCACAAGGCAATTTGGAAATATGAAACATATTTTTTTTTCTGTGATAAAATGCACGCAACGAATATGTGGTGGACTGCCTGTCTTTGACATAACAAGTACCATGGCAACTATCAAGGAAGACAAAGTAGATGCAGTGTTGCTCTTACCAAGAAAAATGGACGTACAATTCTTTTTTTATTGAAGTACAATGCAAGTCAGTTTTGCAGTTATCAAAAATGCCAATCTGGAGCGTTGCTACAGCATCTTAGATGAGTTGCAACTAAGTTTGAGTCGGTTTCTGATTTTACCAGTCCAGTCCAGATTTTATGCAAATCAGCTACACCAGCATTTGTCATTATGTGAGAACCTGGCAAATTGAAAGCATACATCAGCAGCAACATGTACCGACACCCAACGGGCCAATGATGTGCATAAATCTAACTCGTACCGCATTAACAATAAGCAACAAGACAACCTGATTTACATATTATGATTTTGGTTGGGCAATAAATGTAAAGAATGACAGCCAGACCATGTGTGTTAATCAGTTTAGAGCTCAGGCTGCAAATGCTTGTAACATTATCAAGACACACAGCGGTTAGCATTAGCTAGTAGCGTCAGGAGGTAGAGAGTTTTCTATCACGAACTACGGCCAATATAATCAAGATTTCGGCACTGTATCATTTGTATAAGTTCAAGAAACACTGGAAAGTTTAAAGACGTCATGTCTGTGATCATAAAATAAACCAGAGGTCTGTTGATGTGTTGCACAGCAACAGTTGGGATGTTAGTTTAGCTATTAGTGTCAGGGGAAAGGGGGGTTTTCTATTACTATTTACGACTGATATAATAATTTCTGCACTTCATCAGTTGTGGAAGTTCCAGAAATGCAAAACTTAACTACACCGCGTCTGTGTTCAATTCTGTGGCGCAAGTAAATGTTATAAAGTTTGTTATACAGCTCCGTGGTACTGACACACAGTGAATAAAGCAGTTGTGTTGGTCAGCATGTCTCAATGACTGGACATCGGTGACATCGGGAGAATCTCAACGCCGACTGGCCGTCGCAACAGAAACACTTTGTGTCACTTAGTTCAGCTGGTTGAGTGATGTGCGACACCTAGTGGTGAAAGTCAGGTATAATGCTCTGATCTGGTATTTAACTTAATATCAAACTGGTCTTAACTTAAAAGGATTTGGACTTGAAAAGTTAATTCTCTTTTGCAGAGACGGCTGCTTTACAGTTTAACAAGACCTTATTTCCCTCTTAGGTTAGTCAATACTAAACCCATAGTTGATGATTAAATCAATTGTGCGTTAGCTGCATTTTGTCTGACACTGGTCTTTCTTGGGAGTGAGAGAGAGGAAAGTTATTTTATGTTGAGCTTAGTTTCCCCTCTGCCTGACAAAACTGACAAAGACAAGAACATTAAAAATAGTTGAAAATGTAAGTTGCAGTGATGCACCAAATAATTAGAAAAAAAATGGGGGGTCTACTACAATTGGTCTACATGTGATTACTGACAACGATGAATGAGGATGAATTAGAATTACTTAACATTTTGATCAGGGGTCTTCAACCTTTTTCAGCCCAGGGACCCCTTGAACGATAGAGAACCAGAGCAGGGACCCCCAGATAAAAAAAAAAATTAAAAAATTAGTAAAAGTGTTGTGTTTTTAGACGAGCCAACTGTTTTTAACCTATTTTATAATCATAGTCATTATCGTATTTGTAAAAAGTAGTTTATTATTGCCCATTAATGTTAGAGTTTACTCTTAATTGAATATACTCAATATAATTTTTGTCCATGTTTCAAAAAAAAATAATTTTGATGAAAAATTTTAACTATTT
>JAQFJA010000003.1:2843221-2854048 GCA_029874485.1 Naso brachycentron
TGTTTGTCCGACTTAAACCAGACCACAAGGACATTTCAGCGAAGACAACACTTGTGCTGCAGTTAATTAAAGATATAATGTGGTATATTTTACCAGTAGGTGCATGTGTAAAGTACTTAGTGTCTGACGAGTTAGAACATTGTGCACAGTGGCCACAGCGGGGAAAAAAATGTGTAGGACAGCCAGGACACAGTGTTGGATGGATTTTTAGTGTCAGAATGAACCAGTCTGCCTCTGAGATTTAAGAAACTTTGAAGGATATTTTAAAGTTTGAGAATAATATTTTTTAACCCTGCCAGAGAAATGTACTCAGTAAAGTAAGTGACCAGTGAGGAAGTGGTGGTAGCTCGAGTTTGTAAGGACCTCTGATAGACCGAAGAGATGTATGATGTTGGTTGACCCGTACATTCGAAACACTTTTTGATTTCAACAGCTTTATATTTTTTCACAAAGCAATCTTAATCAAAAATGTGTTTTGGAGAACTGTGCAGTGCACACCAACAGTGTAAGTGTGTATTCATTAGGAGAAGAATTCCCACCTGTGTGTCTAACACGGTTGGGAGCATAAAGACCTACTCATGAAGTGTGATGTATGCAGGCTCTGAAGATCCAAAGTAACCAAAATATCAGCTTGTTCATAAATAAATTATTTAATAGAAGTTTGTGACGGAGTCTCAGGCTACCAATACTTGTCACAACCACCTGGAGGGAGGAATTGATGGCAGATGTCTATACTCTAGGCAGACCGTGGAAAACACAACATACAGGACATTGAAGCAGGAAGTCCTTTTTTTCCTTGTTCTGTTCCACAAGCCCTTTTGAAGGCGGAGTTAATATATCTGCAAATTTAGTTCTTTAAATTGACAGTAGGGCTTGACTTTAGGGGTATATTTACTTCAGTTAGTTGATTTCTTATGCTTGAACTCTACTGCTCAAAACCCATAAGTACACCTGACACTGCTTCATCAAAGTGCATGATGGCTCAGATCTCATAACATATAAACAAGCAGTTAGGCAGAAAAAATAATTTAAAGGTTAAACTGAGAGTGAGCTACTTAAAAATTCACACTTACACTGCATACACAGACGTCTATGACAAAAACTGTTAGTCAACATTAAACTAGGTTGTCAGTTTGTAAAGGCCCCAGTGTGCTTTAAACAAAATCAAACAGCATGTGCACCGTATCCAGAGATGAAGATGGGCTGCATGCAACAATTTTTGATCTAACATTCATAACTTATTGATACGGGGGTTGGCCGAGTACATACCTGCAAAAATGAGGTAGGGGTTTTGACATTTCTTTCAAACTGTCTCTCAAGTTCAAGCCATGAATCCATTTTTTGCGTGACCACAAAGTCACGCAAAAAATTCTTGGACAAAGCACACAAATGATGCAGCCAAGAATTGGCTGTAATGACAGGCTTTTCGCTCTGCATTAGAGTGTGGCTGTGTGGGACAGGTGCAAACTTTCTCTTTAGATGTGGATGGATGGATGTTAGCAACAGATTAAGATACTTGTTTACACTGTGTGGTCCATACAGCTTGTTTAAAAGTGCTGTACAGTATAAATTACATTTTGGCACTAAATGCAGTTAAATTTTTTATAGAGATGTCAAACAAGTACAGTTTACTGCAAAGCATGCTATGGAATGGGACTGTGTATTGGCAAGAATCTGGCAATAAGGTATGTACCGAGATACAGATGTTATAATATGATGTATCGCAATAAATTGCGAAACTGTGCGGAAGTGGATATACTGCAATTTTTTTCAATATAATTTTAAGAGAAATCTCAGCATACAGAGCACACCACAATATCCATAAAATCAGAGAAAGAAAAAACGTTAATTCTTTTGTGCAATGGGAAAATCATAGCAATACTTTTTGTGCAATAGCAGTTGGGGGTTTAAAAAAAAACACAAAGTGAACCACTGCCAGGAGTCTTTGCAAGTCAACTATTGATTTAAAATCAATACAGTGTTTTTGAGAATGGAGACAATATCACAAAACATAACACTGCAATATCGATATGTATTGGTATTTTCTTACCACTTCTACTATGGAAATACATGAGTGAACAACAATGTACGTCATTGAAGACACGAAACTATTCACATACCAGGAATTGAACGCGGTCGCCCGGGTAAAAACTGGCTTCTTTTATTTTTGCTCTATCAGACATCAATACAATATCACATTTCCAAATCTCACAATGAGGGGAGTACACTGTTAAGTAAAAGTATTTTTTTAATCAGACCCAAGTTGAACAATAACCATCTACATACCGATAAACAGTTCATGCCATCAGGATGTAAAACTCCCATCCTTCCTAACAATGCATAAACTCCAGTTAGGAAAAAAAAACGAAAGGTAAGGCTCAAACTGTGTCTCAAACAGTAAAGATGGATACAGAAACATTACTGAGAGCGTGTCTTTCGCTGATCCCTCTGGAGCAGAGCCTCATGGGAAGACCAGGATAACAGCCAATCCCTAAAGGAAGTGAGGAAGTGACTCCTGCCAATCCCAGGGGTTACAGAGGTTACTACAGGGCTGCTGGGCCATCGCCATGGCACCCTGCTATCAGGGGACACCTGGCCAATCACATATAGTGATGTGAAGTGTAAACACCCTACAAGGCATCACATTCATGTTGCCTTTAAGGATGTGTGGGCTTCAGTATGCGGACACTAGGGACTTAAAGCAGCAACATTTTAGGGAGGGCTACGGCATCCGCAAAAGATTCCAACGGGTTGCCGTAGCAGTGGAAATTTAATTTCACTAAGCAGCTCTGCAACTCTCACAACAACTACTTGCTGCTGAAATAAACCTCGCACTGAACACTTGAACTACAATGTCTCCCTTGATATACGCTGAGAGGGAAATTTATTATTAAAAAAGAGTTTGTTCTACTGCACGACACAAGCAGATTTTACATTTGCCATACACACAACATAATTTGGTATAGCACTGAGTAGGGCAGATCAGTCATTCTTCCATGGTAAACAGACGGACTACGACAGCGAGGAGTGACAAAATATATTCGCACATGTGCAAAATGAGACTAGAACGGTGTAGCCGTCCACTCAGCCGTCGCTGTTTAAAGTCCCTTTTTGTGGTTGGAGGGAGGGACAACAGTGCACGATCAAAACATCCCATACAAGTAAAAAAGTAATAGCACTTTGTCTAAACTTGACCGGAGCTGACATGTCCGTCATAGTGGTGCAAAAGGCAAACAAAACTAAAGAAATATATGAGTTCCTATATTTTAATAATTTGCATTTTGTGACCTCAACATTTGTTGCAGATCATGTGTCAAGTCTAACATTGATACACTGTCACCAGGTCATTTCTGATGTTTTGATACTTGCCCCAAATACTAAACAGTGATCCATTGAGAGAACATAAAATGTGTAAAATGACTAGTAAGCATTGGGTTTTGCACTGAAAAAAAAAAAAACTAATTAAAAATGCATTCAGTAACACAGTGACATCATTAACACATCCTGTGACATAGAGATATTATCATTTGCAAGCCTGGCATATTGTGATTAACTCCAGCTGAAATAAAACGTCTTCTTCTACTGACCAAGAAACTTTTCAAGTCCTGGGCTTATTAAAACTTTTAAAACCCCAAGAGACGAACTCAAATTACACAGTGGTCAAGTTTAAAACAAGCCATTTCCTCTGTCAGTGCTTTAAGATTGCCAGCAGCTCAATCAACAGCAGCTCAATCAACAGCTCTCCAGAAGTCCATTCTGTCTCTACTGAGCCGATCAACCTGACAAACGCCTGGCAAGAACTGACCATCAGCAGCCAGGTTTGCCTGCCCACTTTATTTCCTACAGACATTACAATAATTCTGTGAATAAACATTATGCCTTCAGAAATACACAATAAACAGTCAATGTGTGCCGTCCAGGCTTTTTTTGATGGCACACATTTCCTTTTTTACTGCCTGAAATGAGAGTAGGAATCATCAGTCTATAAGTAAATGATCCATATGCCGATGTAAAGAAATCCAAGATATCATAAGATGATCAATATACTGTGTAAAGAGTATACTGATGTTATAGTTGGCAATATCAACTGTACCAAGCCAAAACTTCACAAATGCCACACACAACAAAAACCTTGATCTTTTTTTTTTTTATTGTGCAAAAAGTAACAAATTTAAGTCTGAAACACAGTTCTATTGAAGTTTTTTTGCTGTAAGCTTTCCAGCTAATTAGCTGGAATCGGTAGTTTTTAGTAATTTTTTAGAAGAGCGTTTGTCTAATAAGACATTAAGTTAAAAGCTCCTACCGACAATATATTGAAACTAGGGCTGTCAAAGTTAACGTGATAATAAGGCATTAATGCAAATTCCTTTTAACGGCACTTACATGCTCTTTATGACCCTCAGCCCACCTCGTAGTTTGGGAGTCACGAAGCGATGCAGCCACCACTATGACCAAAACACACAACACACAACAAGAAAGCTAAAGTGGGGGAGTAAGTACATATTCAGGAGAGTATTTGTCGTAGTCTGTTTTATACTGGGACACTGTTATTAGGATACCAGTGAGTATTAGCGGTGATGGCGGCTTGAACTGCGCCATGTTCACACTGGTCGGTTGCAGTCTGTTAGCTTCCAGGCTAGCTCCGTTAGCACACTGTGCCTCCGTAGAATCACTCTGTAACTCCATTTTCGGACACTTGGTTGTAGTCTGTATTATACTGGCACACTATTATAGTGTGGTCCAACTACCAAAATTTAGGGTTTTTGAAGCAAAATAAATGGTGGTGGTCAGGTTAGGCCATCTCAGCCACTAACTGCCATCATGTACTTTGACATAATGCTAGTTGCCTGAATGGATAGTAACAAGGGTGTGACTTCTAAACCATTACACATCAAACTTTTAGAAAAATCGCATGACGTGCGCATGTCTCTGCAGAAAGCACACTGGAAAAAGCCTGCCCTAGCTGACAGCGGCAGCTCAGCAGCAGCCGCGCAGCCTGTATGGTAGTGATGCGCAGGTCATGTGTTTTTCCACACCCACCCAGTCCATACTGGGAGCCTACTGGCACTGCCTGACCCTTTAAAATATGCGCTAATCAACAACCCATAGCCTACCCAATGTGACCTGCAACAGAGGACCAGACAGAGCAGCCAGCGCGGCGGTGCTGAAGCCGCTGCTGGCTAAACAGAGCTCACTCGCTCTTCTATTCCCTCTCTCTCTCCCCACACAAAAAAGAGCTAGGCTACATAAAAATTAAAAAAATTAACAAATTGTTGAAACTTTTTTGCATTTGTAGTAAACTTTGAACATGAACTCTGCCTTTTTTCCTCTCTCACATACAAAGAAAGCATTTGTCACATCGCAACAGTTAACTTTTAGAAAATTAGCCATATGTGTCGGACTGCTCTGCAGTGTTATAGTCTACTGTTTGGCTGCACTGTACAGAAAAAGAACAGAGTTCGCAGTATCCGGATTTAACCTGTTTCAACACACTTCGATCACATGACAAGCGGGACTGAAGGCGTGCTCACTTGATGCACTCGCTGCATGCAGAGCACCGCTCAGCCAGCATCGAGAGGAGAAGAAGAAAGGGGGAAAAGAAAGTGGGAGGTGAACTATTGCACACATTAAGTTTTTGTCAATGCTCTGCACATTATTAATAACGTGGACCAACTCTGATCAAGTTAAAAAAGCCTGTCAGAGTGATTTCTCTCACTGACCGTCTCGATGGAGATTCAAAATGCTGAATTGGCCAAAAAAGACTTTGACAAGGACTGGCTAAACCAACAGTGCGGGACACACCACTAAAACTAGGGCAACAAACACTCATTAACTGCCTGGTACTGGCTGTAGGCCGACCGTTGGCTTGGTAAACCTAATCAACCCAACCAACGAGAGCAACACGTAAAGCCATGAGGGTAGGTCATGACTTCACCATTAAAAATAACTGAGATAGAGTCAGATTCAACCCTTCTTGTTTGGAGGGTGAGGGAGGTAGTTTTTTAGTTTTATTTTGTGTAGTGATAACAAAAATATTTCTAAATAATTACATTAATGTCTTCATAAATGTTTAAAAAAATACATAACAGTTCAAAGTTACTGGTAGATGTATTGTTCCCTTTATTGTTTAGTAGTTTAGTTTATACAGTTAGGTGAACCCAGGAACTGCATTTCAAAGAAAACTGAGGTTGTATTCACACATAACATTCTGCTTCCTTGGTGCGCACCAGATGCGAGTTGACATTATTTCGTTTTTTCGCTGGTTCAGTTTGCGTCCACACAGGCAATCCTCAAACTTGTAAACAAAAGTCATATGCACAGAAATGCTGCTCAGTTATTGGTCAGACGTTCAGATAGGCAAAAAGGCAAATTCTTCGCAATTTCTACAGTAGCCTACATCAGGTAGCATCGACAGGTCATTTGCATGCTGATCTTGATCTGGAGTGCACATCAATAGACTCTAGCAGACGGCACATATGAGCGTTTGGTCAAACAATGTGCGCTAAATAATTTACTATTGCGTGCATTTCATGAAAGACGCTCTGCAGCCAGGAGAATGTACCAGAGAGGACGGCTGGAGCTGATGAGATCCTACCACGACTTTGTGCGTTACAAAGGGGACCAGTGAGGTAAGCATTCACAAAAGCAAATGTCGCCCAGCTTATGTTTATAGAATCCATACATCTCTGTGAGTAAATTAATGTTTTCAGAATGAATGCATGCATGTACACAGCCGGATACCCTTCTGAACCCAAGTTGGTTCTGACCAAACCGGACCGACGACCCACTGTCATTTCCAAAACTCTGACTGACCCGACCGTCAGCCCAACTTATATAAGCAGAAGCGTAACATACAACAGATAATACTGCCATGCTTGCCATAAACTCAAAAAACGAGTTGTTTCTGACATGACAATATGCATCCTCAACGTTTAATTCCTCACACACCCAGCCCCACACAAGCTCACGGCAGAAGTGCCATTTCTGGCTGTCCAGCCAACCAATCACGTCTCTAAAAAGGCTGTGGTGCGTTCAGGTGCCTTCAGATGAATTGGGAAAACAGAAATCCCAGCTCTGAACGGATAAAAAGAGGCCAAAAAACACACAGAAAGTATGTTACCGAACTCGAACCAGTTCCGACCGTCACTTCTAAAATACTAGCCCAAACCAGCCCGGCCCGTGGGTACCCAGCGGGTCCCGTCAGGCTTCCGTCAGGTAACCCACCTCTAATTCACAGCCTTCCATGTTGAAACAGGGTATAGAAACAATATAGGACACGTGATAGTTGCCAGGTATAGGTAATACACCCTTCTACAGAGAATGTCTGCGTTTATTTGGTCAAAAATCAACGAACAAGAGAGAGAGAGAGGGGAGCTGGGAGCAGCTGAGACAGAAGTTGTTACGCCAAGAAAAATAGTTCCTTACAAGTGCTGCCTTCCTAGGTCGAATATTAGCGTGATGTATGATTTTGACACAGGCTTTTTAACTAACGTCACACATTTTCATCTACTTTCTGTGGTATTTATTGAATATGGACAAAATGTAAACAGCCACAATATCTCATAGATAAAGCTATTTGGAAAAAATGTGTGGGGTTTATGTAACCTATGGGGCCAATGTTGACAAAGAACGATAACATGTAGTCACATTGGTACAGTCCCTTAATGACTTAGCACACAACTATGTAAGAAGACTCACACTACAATAATTTTACTAACCTGTACTCTATAATTTAAAGCATTGCAAATCATTTGGCGGTTGTGGGGGCGCTGCAGTAGGTACTCCACTTTCTGTTACCTGAGCAGCCAGACACACCTGACCCTGATCTGAACTCCTCTTGTTTTGGTGTGGCTTGAGTTAAAATCACTTTGTAGACATGATGTTTTGTCTGTCCCAGTTCATTTGCTGTCGCAGAAGAAAAACTGCTGGAATACTGACTGTAATGTCTGGTGAATAATGTGGGGAAGACTGACCAAAAAGGCACAGATTGTATAATGCTATAAATGCAGGCCATATTGTGGGATTCCTCAGAGAAACAGATGTGCTCCAGCTGAGTTACTCTGTAATCCCACTACACTCCCTGATCCAGCAACACACACACACACACACACACACAGCAACACGCATATACAGTGCACACAGATAGAGCATAAGCAAGCTTTATCCTTTGACAATTGCGTGGCAGAAAAAAAAGAAATTACTGGCTGAAGAAGCCACTGCAAACACAAACGCATGGAAACTGGCATTTCAACGTGCAGATAAGCCAGCAGGGATGGAGATGCTCATATAACATCAAAGAGTGAAAACGACAGAGTCTGTTTCATGTAACATTTCCAATTCAAGTCTGTATTAACAACCACTGATCAAATAACCAGACTTCATCAAATAACATCAAATAACCACAACAGTCGAGGAAAGACGATCGCTGAACTAAAGAATCGCTCCTGCCCAACCCATCAAGAATCCACTTCCCACTAATTGGAGACGAGATGGAAGCCATTATTTCAGGAAAAACTAACCTCCAAGCATGTAAAGGGACAGAAGCATATGTATATATATTCTTGATTAAAAAAAATATTCCAGGCAGTGACAAAAATGAACATATAAATGGTATTTCATTTGGCTTCGTTATGGGCAAAACAACTGTTTATCTACTTCCTACTTCCTTGTCTTTCTAAGGCTCACATTAAATTCCACTTCAACGTGAGAAGAAGTTAAACTGCAACACGTAACACACTCATATACACATTATGAAGGTTGTTCCACTAGACAAGCTGCTTGACCGGAGAACTGAGCACACTGTGAGAAGCTTAGCACACCTGAACTTCGTCTACGAAGCCATCCTACGAGCAGGACGACAGCTTCAGCTGGTGTCCGATGACGCAGCATGATCTGGACTGGATTCATCACACCGACTGTGTCCATCTACACAGCATGAGCTGATGTACTGTAGTGTAGCTGCTGAATGACAGATGACATACAGCAGCCGGGCTTTGTGTGTGTTAACTGAATAAAGAGTATCTTAGACAGAAAAGAAGAGTGCGACTTCCTAAAATATATTATCGTGACACCAACTGAGGCACATTTTCTAAATATAAATCCAAAAAACTGAGGGACATGTGCAATGCCATTACACTTAGAGTATCAGTCAAACTGCTTGAGTCATACCTGCAAAAGATAGTCATCAAAACATGACTTTACCTTTAATATTGTTGACTCATCAAAGGTGTAAAACAGATTTCAAAACATAACCGTGAGGCAAACGACAGAGTGTCAGCTGTTAATTGGAGGTTGTTTTGGGCCACTGAGGTGAAGTGACGTTAATGTAGTCTGACTCACCGGATGTAGACTGTGGCTACAAGCCTGCTACTGGCCGACTGTTTCAGTTGGCATTCTCTTTCCCTTCCGTTAACTGAGTGCTACTGTTTTGCAAAGGCACCATCACTGCATCATGGCTGAGCAAACAACCAATTCACAACCACACAAACAAGCAAGAGCATTTTTTTTTTTCCTCAAATAGAAAAATAATATTAGTTGCAGCCAGACCTTTCTCCAGCGCTGACACAGCACCTTGGAGATAAGGCTGGGCATGCAAGACCAACATTTAAGTGTATTATCACCTGTTTTAAAGTTATTTTAGGCCACTGTTAGCTGAAATATGTAGCTGAAATTGTGATGGTGGTTGAATGACAACTGCCGCCACTCACCGGACGTCGTTTTGCTGTGGAGGTTTCTTCTGCCCAACCAGGTTCACCGTTCTCGCTTGGATGGGCTTCTCTTCTCTGAAACACAATTTACAACAGTTTTGTTATCACACATCACCACTGTTGACCTTTTTTGGCTTCAGTTAACTTTGCTGTGTCTTGTATGTTGTTCATTCTCAGTATTCCTGTTTTATAATTAACAGCAGCCTGCTAACAAAAGGCAGAAGACGTATGTTGTTGCTCCTTTCATGACTTGTACTTTGCACTCATTACAATCAACAACGCTAAGTTCCTCAAAGGGGCTTTAAATACAAATCACCTTCTCTACATTTTGCTGACATTTTCGGCTTTCCGTTGTAGATCTGGATTTCATGTTAACATTTGATAGGTCCAATTAATTCACTCATATGAAAATTATCAATTCTTCAAACATGCATGAGTTGCACGGACATGCTTAAGATCAAGTTTGCATTATTTTTTTGTCAGTTACATGATTATTGGATGATGATACAGATGAAGAGCAGATTGATTTAAGAAGTCTGCCCTGGCTTATGATCATTATACTCGGACAACTATTAATGCAGACCCCACTGTGACAGATCACACAACTCTAGCAACTTCCAAGACTTTGACAGTACACAGATTTTCATTCCAAAACATATCTTTCCGTAAATGTCTACTACAATTATAATGAATAGAAGGAAATTGATGCTATTTTTGAGATTATCACTGCACTCTCACCAAATGACGAGTTATACCGATTAATCAAATTGTCTGAAATTGCAGGAAATATGTGATCCAACTTCAACAAAATGGTTTACCCAGTAGCTTGCTGTGGTAAAATCTATGGGATTTATAGTTAATACGGATGAATCAGTCCTGACTGATGGACAGCCATTAGCATCAAGACTGACTTGTTAAACTCAACCAAGTTTAAACAAACAAACCAAAAAAAAGCGTTGTAAATGTTAGTTTAAAATTTCTTCACTTTCAAATATCAGTTACATTCATTCACCAAATGTTTTGTTGGAGCAATCCCTCACCTCAAAGTGGCTGACTTAAAAACGATCCCAGTCAGTTCAACGCTTGTATGTTACGTAATTTAGTTAAAAACACTGCACTG
>JAQFJA010000003.1:2968990-2986475 GCA_029874485.1 Naso brachycentron
TTTGGATTGGACTTTATTTCGAACATGCAAAAAAAAAAAAAAAAAAAGTAAGTAAATAAATAAAAATAAATATTTTGCTTAAAATATCAAGTTTAACTCCATTTCCCTGGTTAAGCCTGAGGGTTTGACTAATACCTGAAACATTCACTGCCATCCCATCAAATTGTAATGTAATGCAAACAACATCAGGTTATTGAAAAGCACTTTGCCTACAAAGTGAGAGCACTCACTGTCTCCCTCACTGAAAGGGTAAACTGTGTGTTCTTAACTACTGTTGGTCAAAGGTAAACCAGGGAATTGTCTGTAAACTATGCAGAATGAATCTGTCTCTTTCACCCTTGGACCTTTTTTTGCCTCATTGCTAGATCTCAGAAATTAAAGGTAACCTTTAGAGTTCACTCACTCTTGGTCTAAAAACAGAGATGAATGCATTTCCATCCTCATAAAACATTTGCGAAAGCAAATTTTCTATGAATATTCATAAAGCGACACTGGTGAGGCTACCTTCACGGTTGCCTGGTAGTAGGTTTTTTGTTTTGTTTTGTTTTGTTTTTTTGCCTTTTCATAGCACATTGCTAGGAAGACCAACAGGTCAACAGTTGTGTAACCTGTATGTGATATAAAAAAAAAACAAGAGTGCTCTATAGTGTTACTACTAGTGCTCAAAAACCTCCACTACTGAGAGATATATTCTATACTGACACCCAAAGAAATCAGACACAAAATTTGAGTTATCAGCAGCTTTAATATGAAAAAAATATGAACTTGTGTCTTTGGTTTTAAATTGTTTCAGTAAAGCTTTGCCATCCCCCGGCATCTGTGCTGTATTTATTCAAGCATCACAGCCTGCTCAGACCTAATTTAGTAGCCGGAGTTTCCCCTGTCAGCAGATTTTCTCATCCCTCTTGTTCTCTTTTCCAGGTACTGGTTTGGCACACTCGCACAGAGAAACCACACCTTGCAAATGAGCCCAAACATCGGAAAGACTCTGTGGTCATTGAGGTGTGAAATGAGGAGCTCATCAGTGGAACCAGAACCAGATACTGATTGTGGCTGACCATCATCTCTTAGCTGGGACTAATAACAGCACCTTGCGTTCTTTCCTTGTACAATCTGTTCACAATAGACTCTGAGGAACTGCATGACTCAAGACGTTTACTTCGCTGTTAAACACGCTCTGTGAGAACTGGACGGCAGCGCTGAACATGTCGTTTTTCAAACTGGGATGACTTGGACTGTTCATTTCCTCCATTCTCAACTTGCTAATAAATAAAAAATTAAAGTGTAAAAATGTAAAAATATATGTATATATATGTTACTGAAATGAAGTGCCATGTGAATCATTAATGTCATTTTTAATCATAATACATCATTGTCAAATTAACTGTGATAACGTGATATAATGACCATACAAACAAGGCTTGTGGTCCAGATGACTGCCTATTCTCTGTGACAGCATTGTGATATTATTTCTTTAAGGAGCTAAGGAACTTGACAAAAATTTTTAGTCTGTTTATCAAATATGAAGCTGGAATCAAAATGCTGTTAGCATGTAGCTAGTTTAGCATAAACTCTGTGAACAGCTTGTCTGGCCCTCTCTACAGTTCAATAGCTTTATCTTCTGTCATTTAACCTGTACATGAGTGGAAAAGTGCAACTGACCAGATAAGCTGTATAACTACTACTTCTGTAATATCAGCTGGACAAAGCAACAGCTAGAATGCTACTACAAATGATTGCTTGGTAACTTTAAATGTGTCTGTACTTGTCATTTTAAGAACTTAAGAGGGAGCCAAGCTAGCCGTTTTCCCATGCTAAGCTAGGCTAACCACAACCCAACTTAAGCTCTGTACTTTATGCACCCCAAAATTTCATTTTTTATCTAATCTCACTGGGATAAAGAAGGCTAGAGTATTTCCCCAAATATCAATCTGATTGTTTCCAACTACGCCCCTAAAAGCCTTGCTCACTGAGCCAATTAAAATGTTGGAGGGGAGTTTTTTGCATCAGCCTTTAAATCTTTTTATCATCTGCTAAAAGTTTTCAAAGAACAGCACCATTGTCACGTTTTCATGGTGATACCTATAAAATGCCAGTCAGTTAATCACACCTATGTCTCAAACTGAGACATAGGTGATCATATACAATGAACTGGAATGCCCTTTTCCTTCTTTCTATATGGATGGGGAGTATGTGGTCAGGTTTGGGAATGGCCCATGTAATGAACCAAGTAACATCTCTCCTGTCAAACCGCCATCAATAATGCAGTCTGTGGGCTGACAGCAAAGAAAACTCATCTCACAAGTAAGCGCACCTGCCAGCGGAAGAATAAATGAACTCAGTAGACAGAATATAAACTGCACATCAGACAGGCCGCTAGCTCACAGCTCAAATGTAAAAGAACCATTTGTATGTTAATGGCAGTATTGTCCTAACCAGTAATGAAGAGGGGACTGTTTTAGTGTATGATGTAAACACAGGAAATAAAAACAGGATTCAATTAAGGATTCAACAGCCTTTAATTCAAATGACCCTCTTGTAAAACTTGGAACAGAAAAAAGGAACCAACAAAAAATTCCAAAAAAGATGTCACAGTACTTTTACAGTTAAAAGTCATTGGACAGAGATGAACACTGAAAGATTCCTGTATATTTTTTAATGCACTGAAACCACTTTTTTTTTTCTCTGTACTAGGCACCAGAAAATGTAAACACACTGGAAATAAACCTGGAGGACATTAGATTTGTTGAATATGTTTGTGTCTTGTTCACACTGACCATGTGTGTGTGAGAGAGTGCTACAGTTACTGCATGACAGAGGGACCCCATGTGCACCGACATGAATCTCTGCATCGGCACTCGGCAGCGTGATCGTAACTGTGTGTGCGCACGTATGTTTGTTCATTTCTACTCTTGCATTCTGTTTTTAGCCCCCAAAACAAGCAGTGGACTGTGGTGTTGGGACCCATCCAGCATTTTCATACAGGTCTCCTGTCACTGTCCAATTCTGCTCCTCATCCTGCTGGTCTAGCCCTCTGATTGGTCTTCCAGGTTTATTTGCTTCGGACTAACTGTGCTTCTCTTGTACTTTACACAACAAACACCACACAGAAGATGACGGATGGCAGAACATACGGTTACAGCATTACTGTATATATGAAGAGAGCAACATTTTGGGTGTCACATTTGTCCCATTTTAAAAATAAAGAGACTGGAAATTCTACCCTGCAGTTTAAAGTGAACTAATAGTTCACTTGTCTCTTCTGCACCCTGACAACAATCACAAAGACAAAACCACGACACAGCGAGAGATACAGTACCTGCTATTTAAAGTGCAGTAAAGATATACCACTGTGATTCCAGTAGTGCTTTCATTTGCCTCGGGCAACGCTGGGGAAACAGTCCATTTCAACAACAAGGAATGTCTTAACTGGGTCGGAGCCCAGTTTCCAGTGAACCCAGCTCATTAGGTTTTAAAACACTTCAAAACACCACAGCATGGCTACCAAAGACACCCTGGGGACTCACAGGCCGCCCAGCAATTACTGTGACTTGAAGGGAATCCTAGACATTTTGTATTTTTATTTTTTTTAAACCAGCCAGCAATATGAGAAACAGGGCTGGACTAAAATATTCTTATGCTGTTAAACTATTGATACTGGATAACTGGTAAGATGATGTTGTCACAGGAAGTGCAGTGCATATATATATACAGTATATCAAGTGTTCCCAACTGATTTCAGTTTTGACCCTTATGACCTGACCAATAAAATGAATTTTTAATCTGAGGTTTTATTTAACTCTGGCTCCGGACGCCCCTTGAGCCTTTCGCTGTAGTATCCATGATATCACCCAAGGTCGGTTTCTACTTATTTTTCTCTTCTCCCTCTTCCTTTCTTCTTCAAAAACCAAAAGAGCGAGGACTGTAAACGCCACTGACAGACTGACAAGATCCTATTGTTGTTATTATAGGAGAGATTCACTTGATGTGTTGGTAAATAAGCTTTCTCATAGAGCGTCAGATGAAAGGATTAGTCCCAGTCTCATGTTTGTATGTTACGTTTGAACCTAAAGTCAGCTGATAAGCTCAGCTTGGTATAAAGACTGGAAGCAGCAGCAGCGAAACAACTGACCTGCTTCTCAACAGTTTGTTATACAAGATCCAGCACATAACTTCCAAAAACTACAAGTGGATTTTTTTTTTCTCCTTGTTTACAGATTGAACAAACAAAATTTGACATGTTAATAAACTGGCTTTGGAGGTGATGTTAAGCATGTTTTTAAACTTTTGACAGAGCCATTGCAGTCTTTTATCGTTTTCGGTCTTTGTGCAAAGCTATTCGCTCTCAGCAAGACACTAAATCATGGTACTGCCCAAAATATGGAACTATTCTTTTAACTGAAAAATCTGGTACCAGCAGTCCATGTTTGTATGAGATAACTCATAATGTAATACAGTGACAGTCCAATTATTTTTTGTATTTTTATCCTTATATTTATTACCAGATTTATTACTTTGAGGCGAAGGATTTCGTTTGCAGCAGAGACCTGGCAAAGAATTGCAGCCACACAATTATAATAGTAAATATATTTTTGCTCACTCGTAGGCCTTAAAATACAGATGTTTTAGTTATGTTTAAGTTGTTTTGCATTTGTGGGGGATGAATAAGCTAAGCAGTAAAATAAAAAATTTTGGCTGTATTGCCTGGCCTTATTTGCATTACCTTCTCATAGTTTGAACTGAATAAAGTTGGGAGAATTTCACAAAGTGATGGACCCTTTCCCAGTGATTGTTAAGCTGAATTAAGAGGCAAGACTCTCCAGTTGTTGAAAATAAAAACAAAGATTCTAAAAAAAACAAAACAAAAAAACAAGAAATGCTCTTTTTTTCCCCCAATTTCCAATGATTTTAGAATTCTCAATGTTTATGTTATGACCCCACCTCAGGTTAGGAACCACTGGGGTATAAGATCTTTACTTTAGAGCTGATCAGCGGTATACTGGCTTTGTGTATGTGTGCAGTGACATCCTCATGTGTACTGTTTGACTTAATAATCATATATTTTAGACGTCTTTATAGGAAAACAGTCAAACAAAGACTCAGTGAATCTCAGTGAATCAGTGCAGTGAGTCTACAGAATCTACTAGAGAACATCCACTGTATGAGCAGCTTTCAGCTTTCGTCAATAACTAAAAAGTGGAGAGTGTCATCTCCAGTTCATCTCCCTCCATACGTCACATGATGAAGAGAAATCAAAATTAAAAGTCATTGAGAGTCGAGGCATCATCCTCTCTCCTATGGCTCTGAAAAAG
Source organism: Naso brachycentron (assembly GCA_029874485.1). Lineage (NCBI taxonomy): Eukaryota > Metazoa > Chordata > Actinopteri > Acanthuriformes > Acanthuridae > Naso > Naso brachycentron. The sequence goes on from JAQFJA010000003.1 coordinate 2,974,303, forward strand.
TAGAAGGTTCACATCTTATTCACATGAATACAGTACTGTTCAGACGATAATCTGCTACGAGCCTCTGCTCGTCCTACAGAGAGGGGGAGCGATGGGAGAGGAAGGGGGGGAGGGGTTACAATATACATATCGGAGAGATGGGAGAGGACAGGGAAGCATAAACCAACCACAAGATAGCCATATCTACTGTAGGAATTGAAAGACTATTCACTAACTATCCATTTTGTTAATAATATAATATTACTAGAACAGACACTTGGAGTTATTGGTTCAGCAGCTTTCTTCTTTTTTGATTCTGCTATTTTTGTCTCTTTCTTCAGACAACAACCAAAGGAAACCAAAAGAGGAAGCAGAAAGTTGAATACAGACTGGAAACGACAGCTGCCAGTCCTCCTTTTTTCCACTCCACCGTGTGTGATGTTAAAGGAACCATGGTGACGATGACTACGGTTTGCGAGGGGTGGTAAAGGCAGCCTAAGTACCCCTGCTGTGCGTTCTTAAACTGGAGCTGTGAGTAGATGGGTGGGTTTGCCATTTCCTCTGCTCATCTTCAGGGTCTGCTTCCTGTCACTTCCACAACTGAGTGCTGAGGGTCTGGCCAGAAGGTGCCGTTGATGCTGCGGGCCAAGCGGCCGGGGGGGCCCCTGACTGGCTGAAAGTGGTTGGTGCTGGCCCTCCACCGCTCATGGCCATGCCTGACATCTGCTGGGTCATCTGAGTGTCAAAAGAAAAGGGAGAGGGGAGAGAAGTCGGAGTTAAAATCCATCAGAGCAAAAATAGACAGCTATTCCCTCACCCCATATGCAGGGGGGCTACGCTCCATCTTTCAGCCTGACTGCCCGGCCTCCATCAATCCTTTTTTTACCGTCATCTCTGCTGCGTCCTGCTCTCTCCCCCTCCAACCATTCCCCACTTCCCTGTTCACCTCTCAATGCTTCACCCCATGCCCATCATCTAGCTCCTCTGCTCTCCTGCTCGCCATCCTTCCTCCATTCTGTCTTATCTCACAATAAAGGAAGGAATCTGTGTGTGTGTGTGTGTGTGTGTGCTTGCATGTGTGTGTGTCTCTCCCTCACTTTTCTGAAAAACTGCTCTTTCACTTGACTTTACTTGGCAGGTGTGTTGCTTGGGACCCAAGGAAGTGCAAAGACAAGTGGGAAGCAGTTTGGATGACCAATAACAAATTAGTAACTGAGAGTTTTTTTAAATTTTGGTGGAGCATTTTAAAAAAAATCTGCACAGCTTTTCTAGACTTTACGGGACTGGTTTAGCAGCACAGAAAACTCACAGACTTATTACATGATTGTTACATCACCTCACATCACGCCAAACAGCCAATCAGATCTGTTCAATAAAATTCAACTCAGTGAGTGAGATTACATTACACACAAACAAGGTGAGCAAAATGATAAGTGAGTCAGAGAAACGCAACTTCACAGACGTGCTCTAAAAAGAGGAATAAAGAAATTATAATTGAGCTTAAATTGAGAATGGAAATACACTTACATGATCATTCTTCCAATGGGCAATTCAAAACAATGGTGGCGATTTGAAGTCTTAATATGAGACTAATCACAGAGCATCACTTGAGCAAACATATCAATTTAAATCTAGATTGAAATTCACGGCAAAAAGCAGTTCCTCTCCTTCAAACCTCACACAGATGTCTGCTGACAGTGTGAGCATGATGAGTGACAAAGTGTTTGCTTCAAAGATTTAAGCTTGAAAGTGGAAGATGCTTCTATTTTACTATGATTAAATCTTTATTAAAGGGCATACTACGTATTGTTTGTTGGTTGCTGTTTGTAAAAACACTTTAAATTTAGCACAACTCCATAGCTCAGCGAGGGAAACAGAGGGAGCAGCAGTGGTCCAGATTCACTACAGAGTGAATGGGGGAAAAAAAGGAGTGAAGTCAGCACCAACAAAGCACAGAATCGGAGAAATAAAAAGGAAAGACTTTCTGAATGTGTAACAGCAGTTATGTTCCAAACCAAAAGAAAAACCTTGCAGGAAGACGTGTGTGAACTCTGCAGCAGGGCATGCTTCAAACTGTCCACTCCACATGTGTGTGTGTGTAGCACTGAAGAGGAGAGGCACATCAGGTGATTCAGGTGTTCATATGTAACATCATCATACAGAAACCTACATCAGGTCACACTGGAAAATGTTTTTAAGGCTGAACTCCAGTGGCAGGGCTTTTCTTTTATCATCTCCCACACATGCAGATAATGACGGTCTAAAATATTTTTTTTAAAATTGCAGATTTTGACCATTTTCATACATAGAACAATTAGAAATATTGTCTTTCATGTGTGCAGTTTGTCTTTGCTGTTGAAGGTTCCAAGATTACAAACTATGGAATCGTGTTATTAAATAAACACAGTGGAAGTCAGTATAACAGTGTGCGGATGAATTACGAATGATCAACGAAACATCATTTAACGAAGAAGCAACTGAACATTATTCAAGTGGTGACAGGCACGGCAAGCAGCGCTTGACCAGTTAAAGCTAAAAACAGACGATACTGAAGTGGGAGCGATATCTCATTTTACATGTCAGAACAGCATTTTGTCCAATAAAAGATCTGATATTGCTTAAGGTGCTTCCTAATCACGTTCAACATGTGTGACAACGAGGATTGGGTGGAACAGCTTTTAAAAAGGGTCGACCATCATCACGCTGTTTAATAAAAACTGCTGATGTGCAGACTACACCATGTATTTCAGATTTCTGTAACAGCACAAGAAATCAGCTCGCCCGTGTTGCTGTGAGTGAGGTGATATTTATTTAATTTACATATGTAAAGCTAAACATGCACCATAATATCCCTGTCTATTCGTTCTTTTGCTTTGTAGTTATCACATTAATATCCTTCTGTTGGTCTAGGTGAAGGGATCTATGTGCAAGATCTGCTGGAAGTTTGAGAAGTTGTACAACAGCACACAGAGGCAGGAAAATACAGGACTCTTCCACTGGTGTGTATCGCTGTCAGGTGATGGTAAATATTTTAAAGATAAATATAGTGATTTTTTTTACAGACAACTTTACTCTGCACTGCACATTGGAGATGTGGTTACTGTCAGGTCAGAGGAATAATCAGGATATTTCCTTAGTCAGGAAGGTGTGTAGAAAGAAGTTGTCCGCACAAAATCAGGAAACTACATGTTTAAGGCTGGTTGTTGTAATAAACAGCTGAATTCACATTAAGGCAGCTCTGCTTGTCTATCTGTAAAAGTCACTGCACGCCAGTCTTATTTCTATTAATAATTTAGGTGTGGCTCAAGTTTCGAGATCAACTCAATAAACTGTCTAAAACTGGCGGCTTATTGCTATTACTTTCTAATTAACAAATTTTAAAAATAGGGGCGTGTCTCAAATGTAAAATAGAGATTGGCAATCTCACCCACGGTCTCTGCTCTTGTGCTAAAATACAAAAATATTGGAATGATGTTTTATTTGAAATTAAAAATGAAACTCCAGCTTGACGGTGTCTCTGCTCTTGGATCTTCCTTGTGGCTGTCTAACTGATGTATAAGACAAAAAACTCTAATGTTTTGATACTTTGTGCCATGAAAAACATCGTACTTCACTGGATTTTGGATTAAGCCCCTTCAGTTGTGGGATGATATAAGAAAATGATGGAATATAGACCCTTGGACTTTTTGACATGTCTCTTGCATTCCAAAGTTAATGTTTTCAATAAGACGTGGAAATCATTTCTGGACTGTAGTGACGTAAAACATGTCAGCTATAATGACAAGAGCATTAGTATAGACATGAAAATGAGTTGGCAGACCCTAACCATAACTGATTACATGAACAGATATGTATGTATGTGTGTATTTTTTTTTCTTGTATTTTGTTTAAATCCTACAGTGATTTGCCACATGTTATGTACCTCTGAATTTACTGGTGAATATTTTTTAATCCTTTATCCCTGGCTTGTCTTTGTCTTGTCTTGTGTATTTGTGCTGTGTGTTTGATTGTTTTGAGAAAAAATGAAGAAACATATTTTGAAAAAAAAAAACACAACAAAACAGGAGGGCAAATGGTGGTGCATGCAAACGTATAACACTGTGGATCTGGAACTGCTGCGAGGCTCTCCACCTCTGCAGGTCGATGATTTTGGGAAAGCTACGAGCAGCAATGCTGGAGCGGCACACGTCCGTTCTTTACAGGCACCTCTTGAACAGGAACTGCGCTAGTTTATTATTAATGTGCTTTAGTGCAGCGCTACTTGCTTATCTGGTCATCTGAGAGCTGTGGGCGTGCGTGTCTGTATTAGTGTGTGTGTATGTGTGTGTGTGTGTGTGTGTGTGTATCAGCCAAGACTGGACATATGTGCAACCAAGCATTCAATCATCAACTCACAATTCTATTACATCTTTCTGCACAACACTCACACTAACACACACACACACACACACACACTCTCGATCACCCACCTCCCACTTTGACTCTTCAAAGGCAGTAACAGTGTGTGTGCGTGTGTGTTTCAGTAGTGATTTATGATCTCTCATTAACCTCCCCAGTTGCCAAGATGCTGACAACAGACTTGAGTGCTGAGTGCAGCCACACACACACACACACACACACACACACACACACACACACACACACACACACACACACACACACTCACAGAATATGATAAGGACTGGATGTTAGCAGTGTGTGTTTAAACAGCAAGAAGACTTTTTTTGTTTTATCGTAGATTTAAGGCAGCCTCCCACATACCTGCACAGTCTAGTACAGCTGGAAATCCTCATCAGCTCGGTCACTTTACATTATTTATACATGAAGAGGTCATATCTATCATTTAAACAGGAGGTTATTTTTTAACCAACGATTTTTGTGTTCATTTTATACTGTGAAATGATCACACACGCATATATTACCTCATATTTTAATTATTTTCTTCATCAGGCTGTGAAAAGATCAGATTTCCTCACGGACAAAGTGAAATCATCACACTTGCCAACCAGACATCATCGCCTGGATGTAGAGACCAAATCTAAACACAGTATGTAGGAATACTGCAAACTACATTAATAATTTGAATCAGCATAATAACCTAAAAATCTGCTGGGAATTGCGAGCAAGTTTCAGAGCAACTGAAAGCATTCATATAACAACAGTCACAGACTCTGACTCTTGCCTGTGTGCTCTCGGTGCAGGAGGAGAGAAACTGCAGGCCGAGAAAGGAGTCGCCGTCTCTTGTCCACTTGTGTGCCGTCAACGTCATATTTTCATGCCGTTATGTGTTACAAATGAGTTTTTTCTCAATGTGAGAAGAAAGAGGCACGGTGTGAGAGTTTGTGCAAAGTGACTCACACAGAGTCTCAAGGTCAGCACGTGACATTTGGCAACCCTGCTGACCGTCATCATCACCAGAGCAGAGAACGACAGCAGAACGGCAACAGAATCGTGTTGCCCTGCTTCATGCTGGGCAGCAACTTGTTTTGTGGTTTGTGGTCATTTTGAAATTCGGTTAGTGTAACTTACAGTCCGCCATGCTGGTGCTCCTTCACTGCGCAGAATGACACAGATATGATATATATGTATGTGTACATAAATTTCAGTGTTGGGAAGTGAAATACATGTTATTTAACTGGTAGTTTAACTACATTTTGCTGTAGCTTGCTGGTAGTTCAACTACGTTCATATTTGCATAGTAACTCAAGTAGTCAAATTACTTTTTGTGTAGTTAACTATGAAAACTACAAACTACAAACATTTATGGGCCATAAAATGAAAGGACTGAATTTTTATTTAAATTTTACCATTGCATCTCTAATTGAATATCCCACTGAAGAGCCCTGTCCACTTTTTCTTTCACCCTGACCGCTGTGAAGGCATGTCCCCGCGGTGCCTTTGCTGCGCATAAGTTTCTCAGTGCTCCCCCATGGCTTGTCTGAGGATTCCACTTGTTACGTGTGCACTGCATTTTTTGCTGGCATGTGACTTTTTATTGTATCGTCAGTGATAGCCAGAGCCTGAGGCATTATGTTTTCGGGTTGTCTGTCCATCCGTCCGTCCGTCTTTCTTGTGATCGATATCTCAGGAATGCTTTGAAGGATTTTTTTTTTTTCAAACTTTGCACAAGTGTTCATTGTGACTCAAGAATGAACTGATTAGACTTTGGCAGTCATAGGTCAAAGGTTTAGGTCACTGTGACATCATGTTTGTCAGGGCCATGTTTCAGAACATAATATCTTGGAAATGCCTTGAGGTAGATTCTTTCAATTTGGTACAAAGGTCCACTTGGACTCAAGGATGACCCATGTGACAGCAGTCTTCACCACCTCCATTTGACCATTTGCCTCCTGTATTTCATTACCAGCACTACCAATTCCCACAACTTCCTCTGGCCTACTACAGCTCTTTAATCCTATATGTGTTACAAACAAGGCTCCTACACCACAAAACAACCAACACTACCACAAACACCAGCCATCCTTTCTTCCAGACCACACCGTAATGACTGTCCACCAACTGCATATTGCACGGAGGCATATAACCACCAGGTGGTGGTTCTAGTTCATTTTCAAACAGGGCAGCTTTTTATCCGTTACAATTATTTTTTAGCCTATTTTTACATCTAGAAGTAATGATGATTCATGTCTGACAGTACAACTGGTGAAAAACACTGACAAAATGTGAAGTATTGGCTCAAAGTAGTTTTGCCTAATGTGGAATCTCAAATGAAAACATTGAGTTCACTGTTGCAAGAGAAAAGAAAAATACTAAGTCAAACTTTCCTCATGTAGCAGTATTTTTCTCTTTGTGGCAAATGTCAGCGACTTTTCCTGTTGTACGCAATAACTTTTGTAAGTATTTGAAGATACATGGCTGGATCATCGTCAGCACCTGAGCAGCTGCTTGTGTTTTTGTGTCCACTGGTATGTGTGCATTCGCGATTTCCTGACTCCAGAGCAGAAGCAGCACTGTCAAAGTCTGCGAGGGTCTCTGTCAACTAGACATGTTCTGTTACATTTTTTTCCTTCCCATTACCAACTCTGATACCCAAACTTGTGTAGCAGCTGATACCAAGTGCTGATCTGATACCAGCGCAGAAAAATAACAATTCCTTTTAAACTTAAGGTGTAATCATATTTTAGTAAAATAAAAGGATTTATGTAGAACACTATAAAACAGTAGTGCAACAGCAACTTAAAAACTAAAATCTAGGTAAATCTAATGCATCATGTATCAACTTTTTACTGGTGGGTAGGACTTTCCAGTGTAAGATATTGCTAGATGTAGACATTTTGCCAGCTCAGTCAAAATCTCTGTTCTTCTTTGTTCTTTCTTCTCTTAAAAATAATAGTTGAGTGGCAGCGCAGCACAGCTACCTGTGTACTGTTTAGAGCAGCAAAGAAGAATTCATTTTAGGTACTGTATGTAACATCAGTAGTAACACCAACATTTTCGGCGGTATCGGAGGCATTTTCCGATACCAGTATCTTTATCGGAACAACTGTACTGTCAACAAACTCGGGATGACTTAAGCTTGATGTCTGGGATTGTCACTGGTGATGAGAGCTGAGACAAAACAGCAGTCTTTGCAGTAGAAGAGCCCGCCGTCTCCAAGACTGAAGAAGTTGCATCAGCCCAGGAGCAAAGCAAATGGCGTATTGATGGTTTCCTGTCATCGACTGTTCACAAGGTTTTTCACTGTGAATTTGCCCCCCAGAGTAAGACTCCGCACTACTGTGACAGTCTGAGGCATCTCAGGAAGAACATTCAGGGCAAATGACCTGAGCTATGGTACCCTGGCAACCTAACTCTCCAGTATGACGATGCACCTGAAGGTTCTCTCTGCTCCCAGAAATCAAGTTTGGTCTGTGGGTCGTAGCCGTGGACCCAAGTTTCAGGTCCTCGGTGAAATTGCAAAGGCGTATGTACCACTGGTCACAAAAACGCGTGTAGCTCAGGTTCATTGTATCAAGCAATATAAATCGGAATTTAAATTGCTCGCACCAACCATGAACACATTATTTTTAACTGTTATTTTTGCCTCAGAATTTCTATCAGTATAGTAGTTTTAAAAGTGATGCAGTTACAGGTATATTTTCTCCCTCACTGTTGTGTCTTTAGACTATGTTCAGTGCCCCTACTGTCAGCGGAGGTTCAATGAGAGTGCAGCTGACAGACACATCAAGTTTTGTCAGGAGCAGCATGCCCGCATGCCCAACAAGAGCAAGCTGGGAGATGTCAAGAAACCTCCTGCTCGCACACAGGTACCCACATGCACAGAGTGCAACAAAGACCAAATGTGCAAACAAGTTCAACTTTGACTGAATTTGTGAGCTTGAAGGATGCTGGTACATCTGTTAAAACATACAGTACAACATTAATTTTTTCCATCATGTCTGATTTTGTGTTGAACATTAACATTTAAACATGGACTTTATAGAATAAAACTAATTTTTATGGAGCTTTTTAATGCTCCATAAAACCATGCTACATGCACACACACAGGGAAGTTGTTGCTTACAGCTTTCTTTTCATAATGAACCCAGCATTTTTTTTAACCTACATTGTTCATAATAACGACTATATTGTACATGGAGGTAGCTACACAGCCACTGCGACCCATGCACTTGGCCAGGCAATTCTTAATTTCTTTTTTAATGCTGAAACTTTATGATGAAAAAGTGAAGGAGTTGTTTGAAAATTCAGAACAGTTCATTGTCTTTTATTACCACGGGGAGACACCTGCTTTGCAGAAAGCGTAGAATTATCACTGTCACTTAGCAACAGCTATGGCACATGACTGCAAAGTTAATTTGGCATCCAATAAAAACAACAGGGTGCAAAGCATTTTGGTTAAGAGCTCAACTTTCTCTGTTATAATTATAAAACATTGGGCCATTGATCATTATGTTACATCATTATGTTATGTCCTGGATTCCCAGTGTGCAAAGGTGGAATACTTTTTTATATTTACCTTGGATCAGTCACTTTTCCTTTCAAAATTTTCTAGCCTTTTCAGTTTTTTTTTCCCTCACAGCAGTTTCAAACATGTTATAAAGCCAAACCATTGCATCTATTCATATATGGGAGGTATCACAGAGCATAAGAAATGGTCATGCACACATACAGTCACCAGCCATACTTGTTAACTCTTTGCATCTCTTGACAATAGTTTTTTTGTATTGTTGTTTTATTTTTTATTACCTCTCTCTGCCTTCAGTACAAACCTCCTGCTGCAGTTAAGAAGGCCAACTCCCCTGCTGTGTCGACCGTCCCTTCAGCTTCCTCCCGTTTACCCCAGAGATCAGGCCTTGGTCAGCCCTCTGGTAAGGGCACAGCACTGTTCTTTGTGCATCTCAAGGTGTTGTCTTCACACCCAATGGCTCTATGTTTTCTGTGTAATTTTTTTTGAATGAAACGAAACTGGTTGGGCTATGATTATTACACAGAATACAGTGACACGCATACGTTCCTGTGTTACTCTCATTTTTTTCTGTCTGGTTCCAGGAATCCCATCTAGTAAGATCTCTTCAGTCTCAATTAGGAATAATCCCTCTGGCCTTACAAGCCCTCCATCGGGGTTAGTGCACACACATACATACACAAAACACACTGTACTGCAAAATAGATGCAAAGACAAATCATAGGCATTGATCTTTACTGTTATAGTATATTTTGATGTCCAATGGATTATTTTTCTTTCCATCATTTATGTAGAGGAGATTATCGACTTGTGTTTGCAGGACTTTGCTGCTTTTCCATGTTATTGAGGTTGTTTGAATTTCTTAAGTCATTGTGGCTCAAAAATAATCTCATAATTAAGAATAATAATAACCATATATTATGAGAAAAAACATATACAAATGTAGTGAGCCATTCAATATAGGTTTCTGTGTTGCTTGTATTTACTGGCAAAAACTGTTGACAAGTGTGTTGATAGAAAGACATTATTAACACCATAGTTGACATGACATATCTGTGAATATTGAGGACCAGCGGAAACGCAAATGTGACTTTATATATTCGATCTTTCCATACAAACTTAGGCTTCCATATGGTTTGCATTTGACCTTTCCTTGTCTTTCTTCTCTTTGTTTTTCCTCTCAGTGTGGGAAATAAGACCCGAGCAATGAGCTCTGGTCCTGGCTCTGTGAGGAACACTCAGTCTGGAATAGCTCTAAATAAGAAAAAAGTAGACAACAACATTGTATCAAGGTGAGTCTGTTCACATACACATTTGCTTCAAAAATAAAAAAAAATAGTACTCAACAAAACTGAAAAGCACAACAGTACAATCATCATACAGTCTTGTAAATTTACCCTGACCTCTTGTGGTTTGTCGGTGTATTACATACAGCTGCATAGTCCATTCTGTTCCCATTCTGTAATCTGCTGTATAAGCACACTCTGGAAATATTGCATACTTCAGAGTGTTTACAGATCTGCACAAAATGAATTGATTATGTTTAATTTGAATTAAGTTCTTTCAGGTTCCCTTAGTTATGACCAAGTCTTAATTCTTGTGGTTACTCTGTAGCAGAATGATGTCTTAAACAAAAAACTATACATACCGAATTATTTTGAAAAACATCGTACAAGCTACACAGCTTTAGGTTCTAATTACGTAGGTAATAATAATGTCTACGGACAAAAAAAGAGCCTACTGTGGGTTCAATAAACTAAGCTAAAAACATCTGAAACATCTTCAAGGTCCTTTCTTATCTTTATATTATTTCATCATTCAGTTGATTTGAAAACATCTTATAATGTCCTGCCTGCTTGAGAATAACAAAATGTCTTACAAACATTATGCCTCCATCACTGGAGAGCAGCATCTTTCCCACGCCATTACCTCTGGAAAAAGCCAGCCAGCCAGTTGTGCAAGATGCTGAGCAGGCACAAAAAGTTTTTTGTCTCCATGTGGTATCACTACATGTATCCCTGTGTAATACTTGTAACACATTTAGCATGTTGGTACTGAAACTGTTAATAATCTGTTTAAATTATCAACAGTATCACCAGGCCCGGACTAAAATATCATTAATAACTTTGGCTTGGCTTGGTCAACTTTGTCAAATTTCTTAGGAATGATGTCGATGGAGTGAACGAAGTTGGCAACGGTGGGATGAAGAGCAAGTTCTGTCATGCTTGTGGGACCAAGTACCCTGTTGAATCTGCTAAATTCTGCTGCGAATGTGGGATTAGGAGGATGTGTATCTGATGGACGTCAAAAGGAGAAACTAGCAGATTGTGAGGATGCACATGTAGTCAAACTAGCATCAGATGGTTTTTCAAAAGCTATTAAGAAATCAAATAAACATATCCGTCTGTATTTTGAAACTAGGGGCTAGTTTTACGGCAGTCAAATGGTGTCAGCAGACAACCATATGTATGGCGCTGTCTTTTCTTTTCTATATGCTGTATAGTTTTCATGGAATTTGCTGGCTCATGCTTTAGTCTTGCTGAATACACAAACATAAAACAAACATAACCAACAACGGCATTTGCATCTATTTACGAAAATGTATTTGACTGGAGGCTGAGGGATCTCGGGGGTGAACTTATCTAGTGTTATGTAAAACAATGATAAGGTTTATGATATTAGTTGTTGATCTGGCTGACACAGGAACAACCTACAAAGCACATTAGCTTTTAATTTACTTCCTTCTGTCAGCTAAATATGCAAATTGCTGCAGCTCCCACCACCTTATACCCATGAACACTGATGCCATGAAACTAAAGTTCTGTTACATTACCTAAATTTATCACCACAGGACAGTACTTTATAATTACTCTGTAGAGTTAAATCAAAATTAGCAGTTGAAATCTATTGCTGCATCTTTTGAAGTTGTAGATAAGAAGTGTCGAGTGACTCAACATAGGTACGTGTAATGGCGCCTGTTTCTCAGCCCCAGTCATCTGTGACCAGAAATGCATTCCTTAATCCCATTTGCCTCCGCTTCCTCACAAACCTACGACGTTCCTATTAAAGTGCAATATGAATTGACTACTGATGAAAACAATGTGGTTGTTTTAAAGAAAATGTCTGATTTTGGAGTGATACCGCCTTGTTATGACAGGGACCAGTCCAAACATGAACTAGCTGTTAAAGGTCAGTGCTGCCTTTAAGGTCATTTTACAGGAAATGTTTGTTAACATCATAGGCCTGACATTTCTAGACCAATGTAGCA
>JAQFJA010000003.1:3014484-3024742 GCA_029874485.1 Naso brachycentron
AAACAACATTTCAGCAGTAAGCATCAATGTAAATATTCCAGAATTACTCGTGTCCCTACTATGTGCAGGTAGACATGCAGTATTGGATCAGATTACTTTGAATTGTAGTCAGTTACTGAAATTACAAGTTCATTTTTGCAATAAAATAATGTCATCAATTGGATTCTAAAAAGTAAAGTAATCTGAAACCTTTTGGATCGTATTTTGATTATTTCAAAATCAAACATTATAAAAATACTGACCCCTTTTTTGCCTTGAAAAACTGCAATGTTGTATTTGAGTTGCACCTTCTTTGAATTTGAAGTGATAATGACAGGAATGGAAATGGAGGGTGGTTTTTGAGGGACTGCTGCATCTTAAATCTTATAAAACGTTCCATAAATTTAAAATTGCCACAGCTATTTTAAAGATGCTGTCAAAAATGTTATAAATAATTTTTTTTTAATTTGTGATTAGAAACTAAACACACAAAATTCAAAAATTAATTATAAGTTGATTATAGTTTCTTATTTTTTGTGATTTGATAATGTAATCCCAGAAATTGAAACAAAAGTTTTTTAAAAGAAGTTACCAAAGAGGCCACCCTTGACATCAACTCAACAAATAGCACAAAACATAAAATTCTACAATTTTTTTGTCCCGTTGCAGTTGCTCTCAAATAGCCAGAGAAGAAGACATCTTTTTCTGTTACCAGTTTGCTTCTATGTAATTTAATTGCTTTTATAATTACGGGAAAAAAAGGAGAAAAAAAATTATTTCTTTTTTATAAGGTTTGTTTGGTTATCAATCATTCACATCTTTTTATAACACAAAACAAGACAATACTTTTGTTAAGTGAGTCATTTTTCACTGACCAAAACACAAAACATCATACCTTATGTCCAAAACAGACACAGGGAGCCAAGCTGTCATTATCAACTCGCTCCAGATTTGGGGATCAGAGATGATTTAGCTTGCGGGTGTTTTCAAGCTGCTGCTTGTAAGCCACACATAATAGGAGGCAGAAAAGTTGTTTCAACAAAAAGGCACTCGATGTAGCTTTTTTTGTCCCTATTGTCTTTTATTTGGTGCAAAACCTTAACTTACAGTTGAGCAGGTATTTTTTGGCTCTGTGGGCTGCAGTCCCTCCTCCCTGCTGCCAGAGCCTTCAGGCTCACTGGGCTCCGGTTATTTGACGGTAACGTTGCCAAATTAAAAAACTGAATTCACTATTTTAAAACATTTGGCTGTATCACCCTCAAGGGACTTCAGTTTCTCTTCTCTCAGTTTTTCATCTCCACCTTTTCTGTTTTGCTCATTGTGTTTGTCCATCTGGTTCATTTCACTATTTATATTTATTTATCCATAGTTGTAACAGTACTAATTGTGTCAGACATGGCCATCTGAAGGCACCAATATGGTTACCTGCTAAACAGTATAATAAAGTTTCTGTACATGACTCAAATACAGCCTGACACCATTAAACCTGTCCTCTTATTATCCAACCTGCAACGTTACAATTTTAGTTTGTTACTACATCGCACAGCATTACTGGTTTAATTTACAAATCTGAAAAAATTCGGCAGACTTCTGAATACAGTGTGACAAGTTTTCATACTGTCTAAAGGTTATTATACTGTCAGTTGGTAGAAGTGTAGACATGTCTTACCCAGGCCCAGCAGGTCCACAGCTGGCTCTGTGCTTTCCTTCACATTGGCTCTGCACTCCGACTGCTGAGGAAGACAAAGAGACCAGGAGAAAAAGGAATGTAAGTATAATCTCCCATTTGCCCAAGCTTTTGTGTGTTCTTGATTGCCATATGATAAAGATACCTGCCTTTGCGCAGTTTCAGACTACAGATTTATTTCAACTGCAGATTTCATTCATGTAAATTATTGCATTATTATGAAGGCCAAAGAGAATGTCCTTAAATTTTAGGTTTATCCTGCAGGAAGTTTAGAGTCACTCTGCTATATAAAAAGAAAGGAAACAAAATTCTATCTATTCACAATTTCAGTGGAGAGTCATGCAAATATGCACACAAGTGACATATCATTCCTGCTGACAGCTTCATGCTCTTTCACCAAACCAAAACAAAATAATGAGGATCAAAAAACCAAAGCAATGAGCTGCGAGAAGATAAAAAGCTCAACAGACCTGAGAGGAAACTCCGAGCCCAGCACTGTGTGCCAGTTAATGATAGTGACACCTTCGACATTACTCATAGTTATTTGACTCACTGGTAATCTTAAAGTATTAATTAGTGCAGTTTTAACAATTGAGAGTTTAAAATATTAAGAAAAATCAGATAGTCGCATTTTGGTGGGAAATACAAAACCGTTATCCCAGAGTCAAAGACAGGAAACCCCTTCAAGTCTCCTTGACCTGGATTTTTAGTTCTGTGCCACAAGCTGCAATGGCCGGACACCTGCTCAATTGTTCTACACATTAAACAGAAAGATGTCATTGATTTTCCGGACCAAGCACACATCTTGCTTTGTGAAAGGTTTACAGAGCTTCAGCAATGTAGTCAGTAGAAAGAGCAAAACATCCCAACACTGTAATAAAACACTCGTGCTCCATCCATAGTAAAGCAAAAGTATAGCTGAGGAAAAGTAATGTAAAGAGTACTCCCAGCAAACACTCTCTTTAAATTTATAATCTATAACATTTCCAAATTAAAATGTCTAAAAACAACAATATATATGTGTATATTTATTTGTTGTTTTTTTTTTTCAAGGTAATAATGCTTTCCATTTTGTCGCCTGTCACAAAGTTCTAGGGTGAAACCAGTCACAGAGTAAGGGCATGACTAAATGCAATGTGAATAAAATTTAATACATAACCTCATCTGTGAACATTTCAGGCTGAGCAAGTCAGATAGATTTTCATCTGTAATGGTAAACAATAATCAAATCACTGGATAACAATATTTACACCTAATCTTTCATGCATCGATTGAAAATACCAAATATTAACTAGTTACACATTTGAGCAGTTTGTCGGTGGTGTATTGCCTTCGCAATGTTGTTTCTAATAAGCAATCTTGCAAATTGAGTTGAAAAAGTAAATTAGGGAAATAGAATGAAAAAAAGTAGTGGGGAGGAAAAGGAGGAGGTCAAAACAAAAGGAATGACAGAGTCGAGAAAGGGAGCAAGAGGGTGACATTAAGTGAACGAACACTGAACGAGACGGGATAACGAGGAGGGAAGGGCCTGATGGAGTTAGAGAGAGATTGGTGAGAAAAACATGGTAAGGGAGAGAGAATATAAAAGGTTAACACCTGGGCCATAAGAGATCTACAACGCTGGTAACAAACCCAATTTCCCCCCAACAAAAGATCGATGGACCACATTAAATTCAATGTCGTTCCAATCCAAGGCAATGAAAACAATTACCGTGTCCACACCTAATCAAGAATGCATTGGCTGCCAACTGATGTGTGTTGGGACTGCAGAAAAGCTTGACAGCGGCGGTGTGAATCACAGTAGGAAGGTCGTTTGTATACAGCAACAAAACAGGAAAGGGTTGGTTTGTGCTGTGCTTTAATAATGAGTGACAGTGAAACGTACTTGTACAGAAGACTAAAATAACAGGTATCACAGGGAAACATTAACAGAACCAGCTCAGTTAGGCGACAGACTGACTTCAGAAGTATTGTGGTTTTTAATGCCAATCTGTTATTCATGTACTACCTGACAAAGACCTTTCTGCAGTTCAAACGTTGTGATAGTAAAATTAGTCTGACAGCAAGTGTGTGGATACTGTAAATCTTTTCAATACCAACCACAGCAAAGGTGGGTGCTGACCAACATATGTATCTAATATTTATAGAGATTTTTTTTGCACATCTAACTAATTTCATTGTTCAGTAATTTCATTTCAGTCAGATACACCTGTCAAGCAATGACTGAACAAACATGGAGGACATGATTGCTCCTCAAAAATGAAGCCTACAAACTTTGATCGCCCCCTGGTGTCTTGTTGAAGTGTAGGTCATGAATACCAACCGCTCCATGTAAACGAATGGGACATGAGCCAAACAAAAAAATGAAAGGACATGTCAGGTAAGTTTACTCCTTAGATGTTTTCTGTCATTTTGTGTGGTTCCTATCACATTGATATACTGTATGTTCAAGGGTTAATTTTTTTCACAAGTTTGGTTTTTAATTTGTTATTTGACACTAAAAAATGCAGTGAAACGTCATGATTGACAGCTATCATAAACCTGCATTCGAGTCAGGTTCCTCCGTGTTTGACCTTGTGTTTTAGCGTTGGTAAACGAGAGGACATCACTAAACACTTGTCAAGTTTAACGTCTTTTAAAATGAGTGTTTATTGTATTTTTTGACAGACTGTCTGAGAGCACATGCTTCTCAGTTGTGTTCAGCTAGAGGTGACATCAGCAACGAGCTCAAGCTCTCAGGACAGGGCCTGCTGTCACAATAATGCTGTAGTTCCTTGTATATGATCGTAAATACCTGTATTATAAGGCTTAATGTGCAAAAAAACCTAACTTCTTTACATGACGATACTCCATCCCAACCGGTGTTTACTGGCTACCCAAGGCGTGCATTCAACTGGATGGAAAGGTGGAATGAAGAAAAATAACTGAAGAAACAGGCCAGAAAATATTGGCGATAAAATTTCGCACTGGATTAGGTGTTCAGGATACTAGTCTAATCTAATCACCATGAAGAGACTATGGCTCCAAATAATATCACCACTGCAAAATGTGGCACCCTTGTTAGAGATATTTTTTTCTTCGTGTGTACAGTGGATTTATCAGAGTTATAGTGTAAAGTGAGTATACTCTAAAATCTAACTTACTATCAGGATAAACTTCATTATCAAAAATTTAAATAAGACGAAATATATAGTGAATATGGCGAATTAAATATTTATGTTGCAAATGTTCACCAGCCCTATTAAAAACCCTTATAGCAAAAAAAATACATACTCAATGCTCAAAGAAGAACAAGTACAAATCCCTCTCAGCCACACTCATATTAACAAAAGCACATTAAAAGATTTTCCTCAAAAAAGCCCACACCTCCATTAAGAGCACGAGCAGGTAGAGAGCAGCAACAAAAACCTT
This sequence comes from Naso brachycentron, assembly GCA_029874485.1. Taxonomy (NCBI): domain Eukaryota; kingdom Metazoa; phylum Chordata; class Actinopteri; order Acanthuriformes; family Acanthuridae; genus Naso; species Naso brachycentron. The sequence continues at coordinate 3,019,562 of JAQFJA010000003.1, forward strand.
TATGGTATGCCTGTCCATTTGATTTCAGACATCTCAGACCTAGAAAAGTGTTATAAAAAATGAGATTACATAGCCTTTCAATGCTACATCCCACACAGCTGCTGTGAGACAGAGAAGAAAGAAATTCAAAAATCCAACATGTCACTTTGTATAAAAGCCTAAATTCCCCGCTGTATGTTCAGAAGGATTTGGATAGACATGCTGCCAATATTCTTCTCATAATGCTGGCAGACAAGTTGGGTTTTCCAGAAGCTATCCAGAATGACACCAAGTGATACAGCTGGCAGACAACTTGTGACAGACTGTGATTGGGTGTCAGGGTCAGTTGTGTTTGAAGAGAGAGAAAGTGGGATTGGAGGTCAGGCCGGCAATCGATAACCACCCGCACACATCCCATACACCACCAACCTACCCCCAACAGGTGCATAGTCTTTAGTGAGCAGGCTGATGCTAGTTTGAATGAAGAACAGTGGGCAAACCAAACCCTTTGATGACAGCTGTCACATCAGATTGCTGTCAAACACACACCAGACAAAGACATCAGCTGACGGCTATCACACTAAACGTTTGAGTGGGGGGGCAAAGTCTGCTGCGAGTTCACTCCTGATGTACTCAACAGTTTCTGCTGAAGCCAAGACAATATGGGTGACAGCGAAGTACTGTGGAGTCTCTTCAATCCTTTTTATCATGCAAAGTCCACAGCAGGTACTCTATTCGTACAACAATGTAGATGTGAATGAATTCCAGCTACTGCTACTTCAACGTTTCATCCTTCTGTCTTCGGCCAGTATCAGTGCAATTTTCCGTCGATGTTTCACATTAAAAGCCTACCAGGAAGAAGAACCACTGCCCTCTATGATGCTTTAAATGTGAAGCAATGTGGGAAGTGTTGGGATTACAGACAGGAGCTTGGCAGCAAAGCAAAAGAACGGTAACGTCGGAGATCGGAACTAATTGGAGATTAGCAAGCTCAGCTTAAACTCCGCTCATGGGCTTTCTCTGAGCTTTTATCAATACAGGTTAAAGTTCTCAACACTTTGATTCACTGATGAAAACTGTGAGATCTCAGACAAACTACAATAGTCAAGTCAATTTGTGGAGTTTAAGTTGGTATTATTTTGCCATACTACTCTTGGAATTAAGAGTGGGTGTCCATGTGTTTAACTGTCCTTGAGCAGGGCACTGAACCCCTTAGTGGAGGGGAAGGCCATCTTGTGTTTGTGTATGAACAGATAAAAAATACTGAAATTTGTTTAGGGAAATCTGTTTGGTAGAACAGAGCTGCCCTTTCTGTAAAGACATTAAAAACCTTCCAGCTGCTCAGGCTGCATTAAGGTCTCAGACGACTTTCTGAATAATGACAGCAGAATTTCTGTTAAAAAAACAAACAGAAAAAAACCCACAAAGCAGCGTGGTAAGTATGGCGTGACTTGATAAAAGGATACTTGATCACTCAAGATTGATGAAGTTCAAGGTGACAAAATTCAATACCTAATGTTTTTTAATTTATGTCACTGGCCTGGAAACAAACATTAAGGGACTCATGAAGAAAAGACTTAATCAAGAAGCTTGCTGCCAGAAATAGTAATACTGAATATAAATATTCATTAGGTACATGAAACTGGACCTAACATCCCTTGGGTACCTGTGGCATTCTAATTACATCAAAGCATGAGATAATGCTATTATAAAAAGTGCTTGATGAGACGATAAGCAGCAGTTTGAAAGCAGGAGCAGCTTGTGTGTCTGGCACTAATGATTCTGCACGCGGCTTTAGACACAGACGTCTCAAAAGGAAAACAGCCTACTTGTCATGCACACAGAGGCATGACAGTTTTTGCAGATCTCTTCCACCTTCAGCACGTGCAGAACAACATGTCGAAAAACGCGGAAGGGGGAAAAAAAAGGAAGCTGAATGTCAACAAAATAATGAGCGGTGCTGGGAAGCCTTACCAAGAGAGAATAATGTGTTACAGCAGCTCTGTTACTTTCGGCAGTAACCAGTGCTGTGTTGCATCTTTTTAACAAAAGTAACTAAATCAACAGTAGTGAAAGGCTCATCAATTGGTCAGCTGCAGTCTACACTTCGTGTTTATGCTCAAATTGTGATCTGATCTCACATTTCGATATGTTTGGACATGCTTCATGATGGCGGACAGGTCAAGTTTCTTCACGTAGAAATGTTCTCACCACATCTCTTTTGTTGAGCAGAAAGACAAGAATACTTCAGTGAAATGTAACTTTGGCCCTGGCTCAACAGTTCCAACCTGTTGAAGCACCTGAACAAGCAACAAGTCTGCACGAAGGTCACTGCTTCAATGACTCGGGCAAATCTTATTACATTTAGGTCACTTCACCTAAGCCATTAAACCTGAAATTATAACTGTTTAGCTCTGTCTCTTGTGACCCAGGGACAACTTAACAAACCAACAGTACGATATGTTGTGGAAAATATGCAGCGTCTCTTTACTGTTGAGTCACCCACTTTCAAATAGATGGTACACTTTCCCTGCAGTCTGTAAATGACCATGAAAACCATTTCCAAACTACCTGGTCAACAAATATGCAATAATGGAAAATGAGCTAAGGAAAACCTTAAACGATCCAGAGTGTATCTCCACCTCAGACGTTTGGTGTGTCCGCAACATTAGCTGAAATGAGAACTCTAGGCAGAGTACAAATGGCAGCATTTTAAGCAGGCATTTAAAAAGTTACCACAAGTTTCCAATCACAATAATGCATTATTTTTTGTAATCAATAAAGTATATCGCAGGAATACGTACCAAACTGATGTTTCTTAAGTCTGTAAATATGATGTGCAGGCCAGGACAACTCCGCAGCACCACCGTATTTGGACTGAATTTTATTCTGAGACACACATTTCTGCTGGAACAAATATTTTGCCCCCTTTGATTTAAAAACCGCAGTAGTCCACATCAAGATTTTGATTAAATTTAGATTTATTGTGCAGCCCTACTTCTTAATAAGGTAACAAGTAAAAGCAATTATCTACCCTTTTTCAGTAATTGGCATAACCCTGATCTACTATCTAAAGTGATGGTCGACACTTTGCATTGTTGTTGAATAATCGTTCATTTGTGCTTTTATCAAAGTGCAGCAATAAAGAAATGCATCTACAGCAGATATGCAGCTTGGGGCTCAGTAGGAAACTTGTTGACAAGTCATAGTTGTCTTGTGTGACTAACACTGTGCGAGGTGTGACACCAAAGCAGTCAATATGAAGCAAGAACAAGAGGCAGGCAGAAATTTTTTTTTAAAAAAGTGCCAATGCTTGACTATGGATATACTTTACAGAGCAGACATAAATTTGTTTGAACAATCGCTTTTAAGTTATTTTGTGTTCTATAAACAGAATTTAAGCTGTCAAATAGTATCTCCAGCTCGGACAAACTAATTGGGAGGTTTATAAGCCCATATGTAAAAAGGTGCACACTTCACTTGGTAGGAAAAAGCGCTCATCATAGTTCCTTAGCCAAATTTCTACAAATTGTATCACTTTAGTTGAGGTCAAGGGAAGTGTTAATGGCATTTAATACTTAAATGGCTAATTAATGACTAGTTCAAAGTGTTAAGACAACACACACCTCTTCATGACATGTGTCATGTCATGGTTATACTGGTGTCATGAAAGTAAATAAAGTGTTACCAGAAAAATTGAATGAAAAGTACCGAACACAGGCAATAAACACCAGAAATTAAATTTAATCCAAAATTATATGTAGTGGCTTTCAAAAAAACAGTATGATTTGAACCTTTGGGATCTCTGCATCAGCAAATACCAATACACATGTAAAACACACCTCCAGCTCCTGCCCTTCAGGGAGAGGATCGCAGCCCACTGAGACTAAACTCAACAGCCTTATGCAACACGACAAATTCACTGTCCTCTCTCACGTACAAGAGGCAGATGAAACGAATATCTTATCCTACGAGGAGAGGCGGAGCGAGAAGATGGAACAAAGAGCAAACAACACTGAAAGCTGGAGAGAAAAATAAATAGTGTGGAACCAGACGAGTGGGAGATGAGGGCTGCAAATTGGTTAGCAGCGAGAGTAGGGGAGGGAAGAAGAAATACAGAGGACAAATACAAGAGGGACAGGAAATAGAGGACAAACAGAAAAATGAGGGAGAATAAACATCAAGATGATTGAGCTACTAGCACTTCTGATGAGCATGTAATAATCAAACAGTAAATTTCTAAATAAACCCATTAGCTCAAACATAGAGAGAAACAGATTTATGGGAGATGAACCAGTATACTGTTTTGCAACTGTGATGCAAATGTGACGCTGACGCAATAAAATCAAATAGAAATGAAAAACGTTTCTTCAATCCTTTTAGATAACAACTCCTTATATTCATGTCATATGCTGTGCTGTTGGAACAATACACAAAAAATACTAAAATTACATTTTTAAATCATAATCCAATCATGTTTGCCTCCTGTGAAAGGAAATATGGTGAGTACTGACGTCTTGAGCTTAGAAGCTAGAGCAGGTCGTCTATTTATCAGAAGGTTGGTGGTTCAGTTTCCGGCTCCTCTGCTCTGCATGTTGAAGTGTTCTTGGGCAACATTGCTCCTGATAAGCCACGTTGCCATTAGTGTGTGAATGGGTAAATGCTGACTTGTGTTGTACAGCGCTTTGATGAAAGAATAGAAAAGCACTATGTAAAACAGCAGTCCATTTAAATCTAACCAATTTCCTCACCTATCCACCCATTATCTAATCCTAAACTTTTAGCACCACAGAGCTAAGGTTCATTGCCCAGCTAGCAGCATCGGTGCGTCGTGCCTTTGGGTGTTCTCCACCTTAAAGCTTGTTCATAAATATACCGTGCTCATGGGCCCATTGGCTAGTATTTATTCACTTTGAGGAAAAGCGATTTCAGTGAAACCTCAAGACTGTGCACAAGACATTTTACAGTTTACTTCTTCAGCAACTTTATGGACCATACAATGTGCTTCATCTCTCTCTCTCTGACAACAACAGAGGGTGGAGGGTTAGTTACTGCTCTCTTGTGAACGTACACTGTCAGGATGGTTGGTGTTAAAGACACTGAACAAGGCGAGTAGTCCTCTATGATTTCATGGAGGCCAGCATCCAGCTGTGAATAACTCCGTGTTTATTATGACCAACACAACATTATGTTTGCCTGCCT
>JAQFJA010000003.1:3035761-3047893 GCA_029874485.1 Naso brachycentron
CTGCGAACAGTTTTACAGGCTTCTCTTTTACTATTGTGGTCTATGAGAAAAATGCTTTTTGGGCCGCATGGGATTTTCTGTTGCAGTACCACGAGTGGCCACTGGGAAAGATCGGCGTGCCTCCTGAGAGGCTGCGCCATATCCAAGTCTTATAATACATCCATGGACTGCACTCACTCACGTCTCAGTCTGTAATATCGATCCAGTTACATCTCACCTTTGGGTCATGTGACCTGATGTGTGTCCATCTTTTTAGAGCTATGACTGCCCTTCAGTCCTTGTCAGTGTTAAGATTAACAAGTGAAACTATTGTTCATGACAACAAAGGAACACCTGTGTTTTAGTACACTAGGGAACAATCCACACTTCAGTACACTTGATTAGAGATAAAAAGACAGCTTTAATTATAATGGCAACATGTTTTGGCAAATGTAAGAGCAATGTGCCATTTAGTTTTGCAATTTGTTGATTAGTATAACTATGCTGTGTCGTGGGTGTAACATTGTCTTAGCCATACTTGCTGTCGTAAATGTTTAAGATTCAGTAAATCCAAAAGTAAGCATCCAAAACTTCAACAAGATTTTCTTTGTTTTATTCAGGTTATCTAATCAAGGCTGAAGCCTGCTGTATGGATACACAGACAGGAGAAAAAAAAAGCCCGACTCTACTGAGATAATGAGGTAAGTGAATTAAATTTTACTGAAAAACCCACAGTGATACATCAAAAAGAAAGAGGTACTTTTCCGTCAAATAAGGGATTCAATGAGTTGGGGATAGTTGTCTACAGATTCAAATTCAGCATTTGTGATTACTCCACTCGAAAGTGAAAGTATCCTCGTCTGAGAAAGGCGTCAGATATAATGAATACATGCCAAGAATACAAATACAAGCCTGAATCTGTAACGTCTTGGTTATAGAACTGTTACATACAATCCTTGAAGCGACCGTTTCCAGTGTCTGTCGCTGCCTCCATCACAAGTAAGAATGAGTCTGACTTCTAACTTCTGCAATTTATTCCCCTGTTCTAAAATAACACACGCATCCAAATTTTACTGCTCGGTTATCCAAACACAAGCTGCAGCAAAAACTGAAATTTAATTATAATCAAAACAGAAATGGATGAGCAATCAAAACCCAAATAACCCCCGACAAACTCGGCCGCAAAAACTGCAGGGGAATAATGAACGCTTCAATCATTTTCCAAATTAAAAAAGTCTTGTAAGGCAGAGCCAACTAAGTCCTACAGCAAAAGCATTTACTTTTAAATGATTTTGTGTGATTGAACAGCATGCTATGAACAACAGCTTGGCATTTCCACAATTTAAAGTAGCTGCAGACTTTAATTAATCTTTTGTAAGACTGTCAATATTTTATTGGGTAAAATACAACGAAAATGAGGTGTTTATCACTTGCATTTGTCTCTTAATATTTGGTCATTTGTATTTATAAGTCCCAATAAACTTGTTAGTTTGTGTGTTATTGTCAGTGCTGTGGTGGCATTATGTCATTTCTGTAATTTTGCATCCTCTCTGTCTTTGGTTCGTTGTTCTAGATATATTTTTTAGAGTTTGTTGCTGTTGCTGAACGACTATCAAGCTTCTGTCAGATTTCTTCAGTCATTAAGGCAGCAACTAACATTTTTTTTCATTATTGATCATTCAGCAGATAACTCTGCCTATTCTATGATTAAAAGCTCCATCTATGAAATGTAAAAACACTGTGTAAAACGCATATTGTCATTCCTGAGTCCAAAGCAACGACTTTAAATGTCTCGTTTTAACAAATGACAGTACTTTATGAGCCATAAAGGAAAAATTCTCACATTAGATTTTTGGTTGAAAAATTACATAAAAATGACAATTTATCACCAAAATTTGCAGATTTCTGTAGCTCAAATAACTGCTTGACTACTTATTTTGGCTATTAATGACATTTAATGTAATCTAGCGTAATCAAGCACACTGAAGGCAAGAGGAGAAAAAAAACATATTTGCTTTGGTTAACCTTAGCTGAAGATTATGTAATGTCCTCTTTAACTTCACAGGAGCTCTGTTGAGTTTAAGAAAATAAACCTGATGGTGATGTCAGTGTTATCTTACACAGTTTAGAATAAACAGAACAGAACATATTTGTTTGGTTCTACCATGCTTGGCTTGGTACATGCTGTGGACTGAAAGTTTGGCTATACCAACCTTTTTTTAAAAAAGAAAAAGTCTGTTTCTTTTTTTCAACTATAAATCACTGTAATATAAAATTATTCGAGTACCCCTTTACATCACAGATAGGGAGGTGATATATACAACAATATTTATTAATCACTATATGAGACAGAGTTACTGTGACTGGAGTAATGAATACTGCAATATCTCTGTGCAAGAATCCCTAACCTGAACTAATTCTAATTTCATTAGATGTAATACACACTATATGCATGCATCATTATATTTCATTAACATAATCTCTGGGTTTCACTGCACTGTTACAATATCAAATGCTTGTCCATTTTGCCTCCGTCAGACTAACATCTGTAAAATTAGCTGATGAATTCTGTTTAAATTTTAAGAGAAGACAAGAACAACAGATTAAAAGTGCTGCTTGTGTAAAGCTTTTTAAGAGAAGAATGGAATTAAATGAAGTATAAGGAGATAAAATATTAATGCTGATTAAAGCTTGGACTGCTCCACGCTCAAACTATTGTCAGTGTGCGTGTGTGTGAGAGAGATATTGCACGTTATACATCAACTACACGTAAAGATAACAGAGGTGTTCATCCATGGTTGGGTTATGTCAAGATGATACAGAATGTCTTTGTTTTCAGAGGAAGAGAAAAGGCGCACAGCAGATTGATGGATGGAAAAAAGAGGAGAAAGACTGAGTGAGAGAAAAGACGAATCGAATGAGAGACAAAGCAAGAGAGTAAAAAGAAAGAGAGGGGAGAGAAAAGAAACGTCTGTCAGCATGTTTCCTGCTATACTGGAGATTAAACAGCTTTCAGCATGTCAGCATAAACTTAGACTAACAAGTCTCTCTCTCCTATACATACATACGCGCACACACACGCGCACACACACACACACACACACACACACACACACACACACACATTCTCTCTCTTAAACACATGTACCCACACACACACACCAGAAATGTCCTCAAATATCCTTGACACTGGGGCTCATCGACAGCAGGAGCTTAGCTGATAAGAAAAAGAAAAGGATATGAGCAACACCACACATCTCTGCCTGCACACATGCAAATACATATTCCTGCAACAAACACACACACACACATACACACACCAAGGTGTAACACATCAGCAGGTTAAATTAGAAGCTGCAGCCTCCTGATATCTGATACAAGACAGAGGTCTTTCTGTCTTTTACTCGCGCTCAACTAGTCAAGGTCCACCTCTGTATGTGTTCGCTGCTCTGCCACTGAATGTTCACTGAAGTCTCCAGTTATACAACTAACTAATTAACTAATTAATTTATTAATTAATAATACAGCTTGCAAAAAGAAGAAGAGTACACTGAGTGAATTACAAAAACCCAAAGTATAATAATTTTTAATTGCTGCTCAGTAACATTAAATTCGAAGTGTCACTGATGTCTTGTGGATTATTTATAAAGCAGGTAAAATGCTTCCAGCTTCTTTGCTGATGGAGTCGAGCATTCACTTGCATCTGCAACCCGGTTATCAGACTAAAGCATATTCATCCATCCATTCTATTTTTAGCAAGAGTGCTATGCCTCGAGGGACGGCAATGCTGGTAGTTCAGGCAGGCCAACATTTTGGTTCAGACTGAAATATCTCCACAAATATTATATGGATTTCCATTAAATTTTGTAAAAACATTAATGGTCCCCAGAGGATAAATCCTAATGACTACGGTCATCCCCTTTTCTCTACAGCCACAGAGAACAGATGGCCTGCTCATGTCCCTGAGAGGATCAAATGAAATAACCTTGGTGATTCCCTGACTTTTTCCATCAGCAGCCTCATCAGGTCAAACTTTCAATTTGTGTTTTTGTCAGACTTTTGCTAATGAGCAAAAATTAACATGATTACATGCAAAACTAAAACAGTGAGCAAGGTAAATATAGGTGTGGAAGCAAATAAGTAAGTGGAGCAAATGCATCTCCTTTATTTATTTGGGGGAATTAAGCTATGGTTTTGCTATCCCTCCTTTTTTTCTTTTAAAATAAATCTAGCATCAGACATTTCACACACTGAGGTTATTATATTTAAGCGGCATGTACATCAATTATTATTTTCCTTTTCTCAACAACTGCAAAAACAAGTAACTAAAAAAAATTCACACATTTTTGGACTTCTCTGAGAGAGAGTTTGATCTATTGACATTTACTTTAATTTTTCCCATAATTCTTCATTATTCATTTGGTAATATTTCAGTACTTTGTTTTGATCTGCTCTCTTCTGCTCTGTTAACGTTACACATCTCGCTGTGAACACCGGCTGAACTCAACACTTTGCAAATCTATTTTAAATCAAAAGCTCTTTAGAGTTTGTTAGCAGAAATCCTTCACTTTTTAACAAGGCATTTATGGTGAAAAATTTGCCAGAATGTGTTGAAGAAAAGCTAATGTGCTGCCCCCCAACCCCACACAACAGCAGACGAAGCTAAAATATTGTTCTAAAGAAGATCAAGATGGCTGTGTAGGTATTTGAAAAGCAGCCGCCAGGTTTAATATCGTGTAACCAGGTTTGATTATCTAAATCATTTGTGTTGTAAAGCTGTTTCAGTTATGAATTGATTGTTTGACTGAAATATGAGCCCCAAAATATCAATGTATAAACAAATATCAATAAAGGATGTCATTAAGTAATAGATTTAATTCAACTGGACTGGTGGAATATCATGAGGTCGATCAATAGGGAGCAAAAAAGACACAAGAACATGAACTCAAGTATCATTAGTACCTAAACAGTAAGAAGAAATATGAAATATACTGTGTTATCATTATACCATAATCCTGATTATTCTTTAATGTAAAATTGGTTTTTACAAATAACATTTATTTATATCCAAAAGAAAAAAAAAAAAAAACCCTGCTATGGTGCCACATATACTGAAACTTTTAGCTTTCACACACATTTATCCTTTGGTAGGTGGCAGTTGTTGATTTCATTTACAGCATGGGGTCAAAAATGAAATTTGTCATTGTTAAAAAAAAAATTACAATAGCTTCCCGACATGGGATTATTAACTGGTTATTTAATTAGTAATTATTCATACTATTTATGGTTTCATTAGGCCTGTATTTCCAGATAAGTCAATACAATAAATAGTGCAATATAATGTATTAACTGAAATAAAATATAGCTTATTAAGTATATATCATAATATTATACATATTCTGTGGTTTTTTTTTTAAAAAACTAGATCATCTTGGACCACTGCAGGGAACACGCCAACCGCTCCTGCCTGTGTTCTGCCTGTACTGGTTCAGCCTGGAGATGAAACTGAGGATGACTTGTCCTGCACAAGAGGAACTACATAATTTTGGCATGACTTTGAAATTCTGGGCCTATGTTGTTCACAGTTTCCATCGCACCCATTAAAAAGGTGAGGCTACTTCATACCGAACACCTAAGGACCGTATTAAAGATTTGTGACTAGACTAAACCTTTTAGGAACTCTACAGAGAGATGCAGCAGCAGTGCAGCCTCCCACGTCTCAGTTTGAAACCAGACGGCTGATGCATTGCTGTCTGGTTTTAGAATAGTGTACGTAATTGATGCCCTCAAGAGGAAGACACTCTTATTTTCTTAAAGGAATACCAAAGAAGAGAGCACCAATTTTCCCTGATACCCTGATTTCCTGTTCCTGTGAAGGCAGCATGGATCTGCCCCACAGAAACCTGACAGAGACACTTACCACTAAGTAAAGAGGCTCATGCTGTGCAAATGATACACCTACTCATGTACTGGCATTGGTTTACGCTGGCATATTTTACAGTGTTGAAGAACACCTCAATGTCTCCCTTTCAAAAATACTGAAAACAGTGAGAGTAAAATTTAAAAAATAACTTTACAACATTCCCAAAAAAGGAACTACAATTATCAACAGACTGCATAAAAGTAACAGTTTTGATGTCACTTAAACGATGTTAGCAATGTTAGCACTGATGTTAGAATGCTAACCAGCGAGCCCTGGTCCGCTGTGTCTCGAGTTTATTTGCCCTGTTAAGCAAACTTCATTTAGACTTGACAGAAAAAAAAAAGGTTGTCCACTGCTCAAAAAATTGCAAATTCTTGCTTTTGTTGGAAAAACAAAACAAAATAAAACTTAACCACTGAGTTGGATGTGACAATCCCCACAGTTGATGCTGTCTGTCCTCTTGCTCCTCTCCCTCTTCATACCTCTTCTGTCCCCTCTTGCCTTGTCTTCCTCATCCCTGGAGTCAGAGTCCTATTTGAAGTGGCTGTAAATCATTTCGGTAATGTAATACCTTCTTTCAAACTGGTCTCAGTTGGTTTAGGAGGCTGTGTTCAGTCACTGTCAGGCTGTGTTTGCTGGGAGGTTGCTGGTGGTGGTATAAAAAAAATCAGTCATTTGTTCCTCCAGGGCCACTAACCGCACAACTCACTGAGCTAACGTGCTGATATGTGATATGCTGCCGCCTAGCCTTTTTACATATTACACCTTGACTTTTAAATACACCTTTCAACAGATATGCAACAACCATAACTGTGACAATAAAACATCAAATACAAGTTTAACACTTCAATCTGTCAAAAAACATTTTGGGACCCAAGCAAATAGTCACCGCTACACTGAAACCTCAGCATCTCTTAAGAATCAAACTATTATTGATTCTTTATTTAAAAAAAACAACAACTTGTCATTTGCCTTTTCAATAGTATATTCCAGCTGTCGGTCATGTTTGCCTGGGACAAGACATGGAGAGTCAAGGAACCCTGCTAACAATCAGCTGCAGTTTACTCTGCTCTGTATAAGCTGCTCTATGTATTATTACTGTATCATCTACACTGTTATTATTTTCATTTTAAACCATCTGGCCTAACTCTCCTCCCATCCATCAAAACAGCAAACCTATGGGAGACACTGTTTCATGATGCCAATGAAGGCTGAGGCTGAATTAGTAGATTTTAACCACTTAAATGCAGCAACACACAAGACATCACAGCTAATACAAGCACTTAAAAGCCTTGTTTGTGGATGCACATGGGCAGACAGTCTGAAGGTAAATGGATTTTCATCGATTGAAAATCTTCATACGCTGATTGCTTTTGATGCCATTTCACACAAGCTTGATACATTATACAGGAGTAACCTGAGACAAATTACTTCAGAGCTTCTCTAAGACACAGAATTGAGACTCACAACAGACAGACATGTTGGCAGATCACACATTGGTTCTGATTTATCATTCCAATTTTAATCATGATGCCAGAGAAATAAAGGTATAATTAAAGTTAAAAAAAAACAAAAAACACTCAGGCAGCTGTTTCTCCTTGTTAGCTGGCACAAAGGCTGCACAATTAATCAAAATTTAACAAAAATTGCAACATGGACTACGGCAGTTTTTAAATTGCAGGGAGCACAATATCTGTTCAAGAAGAAATGTGCGTTTCAAAAAACAACTTAATTCCATTACTGCGGAGCTGCAGATTTGTCCTGGCCTATGCATTACATTCGACAGACTGAGAAAAACATCTTTGTTTGGTACAGATTACTGCAAAAATCACATGATAATCTTTTTAATACTTTTCAATGAAAATAAGAAAAATTATGCAAAAATGATAATTCGAGCTAATATCAAAAATGGGCTGATTTTGCAATTGCAGTATCAGTCCAAATAATTTTCAAAACTGTGCAGCCCTGGCCAGCACTGATGTCAGCTGTGGCAGGTTGCATCAGCTGACGCTATTATTATGGTTATTATGATTTATTATGATTATAAGTAACTGAGTAACTTGATAAGAGGCAAAAATTAAACCTGTCTGTTTTCTGAGTTTCTCTAAGTGCTGTTTATTTGGTGTTTGGATCGCATCACTTTCTGTTTCAGTCTCATTCCATCAGTTAAATTTTCAGTCCAGAATTTGGATGATTTTTTCATAAGAAAAAGCAAACCAAAGTAAAGAGGCTACAGCTGTTATTTCAGTGTGTTAGATACAAATTATATCAACACTGCATATTAGGTCTGATTCGATATCCACAGATAATCAATATTAAATAACAGGGATAGGGATTGGGGCCAAATACCTGATCAGGACATCAATATGTGTGACACTTAGTAAATCCTTCCAAAGCACTAGGAACAAACAATTCCACAATTCTTAGCTTTTTATCAATGCAATTTTCCCCTAAATACACAGCTGGAAGGCAAGACTGGTACAAAAAAAAGTCAGGAAACAAATATTTCAAAAGATTAGAAATGTGGCAATATGTTTGAACATGTGACAAAAGGCTACTGAGTTACTGAACAGACGAAAGGAAGGTAAGAAATATTATCGCTTCAGAGTACATTTCACTCAGTGGGTACTGTTGCCCCTAGTCTTCATTTTATTTCCCTGTAGAGAGAAAACACACAAACACAGAGCAGTACCCACACCACTGAGAGCTACATTATTCCCTCACTGCTTCGCAGACCATGGAAATACATTGAATTTACTAACCATGACCCAGAAACACACACATTCACTAATGCAGTGCTGCTCCCTCCCCCTTCTTCATAAATGCATGTGCATGCAGTACAGATATGCACTGACACACACTAAAGCCCTTGGATGCATACGCACACAGTAACTCTCACACACACTATCTTCCATAGAAAATACACAAACACATGCACATTAAATGACCTCTGTTCCAGACGTCTGTAATTGCAGCTTACTCTGACGTCAGACAGAGCTGGAATTACATTTTAGTCCAAACACGATCGTCATTTTACTTCAAACGCTTATCTGTGCAAAAAGCAGTCTCTTTATCTGTCATTTATCTTTCCATCAAACACAGATTTGATTTTTCACAAGGTTATGCAAGTCATCTTTCATGATGCTAGGGCATCTTTCTCAGGTGAGTTTTATCTTCATTTTTTTAAAAAAGCTAAATTTGGCTAAACCTGCCAGCAGCAAGGACGTCACTTATTATGCTGACTGGCATAACACATCTTTTAATGACAAGAAGTAGAATGTTCAGGGAATAACATACTAAAATATCTCTTACAGATATGCTGGGATGGATGGATGGATGGATGGATGGATGGATGGAAAATATGAATACAGTTCACATGTTCACATTTTTGTGCATGAAAAATATAGATCCATATTGATGCACTGAGCCAAACTAAGGCATCTGTGAACTCCATGAATGTTTATGAGAAGTTTCCCTTAGGATTCAGTTGCTGCACCACAGAGGTGAAGAGACTGCACAGACTTTCGCCTTCTCTGTTGTCACACATCATGCATTCAGACCACACTGACATGTACACAGAAGCCGCACTTCTCCTTGGCCTCATTCTGACCTTTAAACAGCAATGTACATACAGCACGCTCATTGTCAATAGGATGCATTCTCATTCTGTTTCTCCTTTACTTTTCTTCTTGCTCTTCCAGCTGCCTTTACAGGCCAGTGTTCCTAGTGAGACTAAACTCAAGAGCAGACCAAAAACAAAAAAAACCTTAGCCTCTACTGAAAGCCAAGAACTTTGGTACATTTTACTGAATAAAGTCAATAATATGAATTTAAATAGTGTACACATTAGTTTGTTGTGCACAGACATCAGAACGCAGGACAAATGTGGCAGGGGCTAACATGCTGCTCCAACAATCAATCCAAAGATACATCTTCATTCAAGATTTTTGACTACTTTGGAGGTCGTTCACTAATCACAGGACTGGCGGTTCATGCCTTGGCTCCTCCTGTCCACATAAAATCCATCCTCTTTGCACCTTGAGCCTCACTTTGTGCCCAGATTGTGCGCCATCTGAACAGTGAAGTGTTCTTGGACAAGACCCAATTGAACTTGCGCCGTACGCTTTAGACTGTGCGCCACCGCTCATCAAAATATCTGACCGCAGTGATTCAGGGTGGCTCAGCAGTGCCGTGTGTGGTATTATTGCATCACCTTTATCACCATAACAAGCAAAAGCTCCTAGAAAGAAACCAAAGTCAGCGGCCAAGAAGAGGAGTGATGGAACGTTAAAAAGAGGCAAGAAGAGAGTGAACATTTGTATTTTAGCATAATATCACTTAGTATTTTATCAGTATTTTATCAGATTTATTTATGTTTTTTAGTATTGGTATAACGTATAGTCTATTTTAGCTTAAATTTTCCTCATTTTACCAATTTTGTTATGTAGATAGATCCATTTTTATTCTCTGTTTTTGCCTGTGTATGATGACTGAATGAGGTTGCTGCTGCTATGACAATGTAATTTCCTGTGAAGGATCAATAAAGTATCTATCTATCTATAATGTCCATCAAGATGCATTGATAATCATATTTCATCATCAGATTGTAGCCCTCTGAAACGTACTTAACTCAAATTGTGAGGTGGCAAGACTGTCCCAACCCTACTAGCTAGTGCCTAACTTTGTCTACTAGTGTTTGCATCTGGCTCAGTAGTGGGTTTATCAGAGCTTTCTCACTGGAAATTGCCAAGCTAGGTGCTTGATTAGAGTTTCCTAACAGAAAAACCAAAACTGAACGAGGGAACAGCGGAGTCACGTGTCAGTTCACTTATACATCACTAGGAATAGCACGTTTCACGTTTCACCCACACATGGCTATTTGATTCTTGCATTCAGAGCTTCTTAAGTTACAGCTAATTCAAACAGAGCATCTTGCTGCTGCTGCTGCTGCTTCATATTTTCAGGGATCCACGAGTAAAACATGAGCTTTATTGTGAAACTGTCACAGGAAACTCAGTGTACTGGTCACTGAGGTTGGCACTGACTACGATCATTTCTACAAAACAAGGCAATAATCATTTTGTTCCTATTTTCATAGCTGATGGGTTTTAAATGTGTCAGGAAGGTGGAACAAGAAGGAACGACCACAGTGAGAGCTGCAGATGACAGGCTGCAGACCTCCAGCTCCTTGGCATGGTAAAGTTTTCTTTGCCCTGCTGCTGTGATGAAAACTACTTGTGACATGTACACAGTGATTGTGCTTGCAATTATTATCGACTGCCTTCGCTGCTAAAAATGCTTTATATAGGTTTGCTGTCTCCAGAGTTGTGGGAAATGAAGCATTAAAACACACTGCTGATACCATGGTAACCACGGGTGACGCCAAGTCAAGGATAAGACAAACAACTTAAACTCATTTCAATTCCATATATAAACTATCATCTTTGTAATCTTTCATTTCTAAACATAACTTAATGTACCTTTGCGTTGTTGTGTCTATCCACTTTATCCACATCTTTCTCTTTCTTCTTCTCCTCTTTTTTCTTTTCACGCTCCTTCTGTGAAGGAAAAAGAGAAATGAAAGACAGAGGAATATTAACAACAGCATATACCTTTTACATTTTGTCACAGAATTTCAATAAACACACATTAAGCCAATTTGACTTATACTTAAAACAGCATGAAGCATCTTTACATTCATTTTATCTGTATATGATGTATATTTAATGCTGTATTTATTTATGTGTACTGAGCAGTATAGATGCAGTAAGTGAATAATGCAACATATATCACAGTGATAACTAACATGTTTCTTTCCTCCAGTATCATGATTAGCATATAATACTGCCTGAGCACGCCGGAGGAAGGAAGTCTTTCTGTAAGTCACCACTTGACAACCATTATAAAATATTCTGTAGGAGGAAACATGAGGCCTAATGATAAAGATTTGCTGCACCTCATAGAAGGCTGAAAACAATTAGATCTTCTTCCTTAATGTGATTTTAATGCACTCAGAATGCAGTTTTAATGTGCAGACATTATTAGCGTACGGAGAGTTGATGTAGTGTTTTCAGGTTAATAGTTGTCTCTTGCTTTGTTTTATGTAAATGAGCCAGTGCTGACGCCAGCCACAAACAGGCTTTAGTTAATGACTGTCAAGATGCCAAAGAGAAAAGCTTTAGTTCTGTGGGTGAAGTCTAAAATTGTATATTATGGTATGGTACATTCTG
>JAQFJA010000003.1:3167599-3178178 GCA_029874485.1 Naso brachycentron
AACTTCCAAGAATCCTAAAATCTGTATTTCAGTTGATTTTTGATTTCCATTACTTCCCACTGTGCCACGATACAACGTATTTTGTTTAACATGTAACTGCTTTAATGGCTGCTAGAGAAAATCTATTCCAGATGCCTTCTTATCCATTTCCTGACAAGATAAAAAAAAAAAATAAGAAGAAGAAGAAGAAAATACTGATATTCATGTATTCATGCAGTGAATCACAGAGGTAACTGTTTTACACATTCACACACTACAGATTTACAAAGAACTTAACCAAGCACACAAAAGGCATTAAACATAAATATCGAATGTCTACACATAAGTGTGTGTGAAGAGATCGTCTCAGTAAAGTTGAGTAAGGGATAGACACACGCACACACACACACGTACACACACAGTCATCGTGTGAGATGGAAAGCAAAAGAAGGAAGGCAGGAAAGGTGCTGCTTGTGTGAATAATGAAAAGGAGGTCAGCGCCTGAAGGGGTGGGGCGATGGTGAACGCTCTGCTCAGAGTGAAGGCACTGACAATGCAATTTGCCACACATACTCACACACAAGATCGCCTGCTGTGATGGTGGAAATGACAAGTAATGGTGCAAAGTAAACTTGCATGTGCCATCTTTGCACCTTCACATCCTCTTAAGTTAGCTTTTTAAAAAAAAAAAAAAAATCACTGATAAGAGCGAATGCTACTGTAGATCCTTGCAAAATCTGATGTTTACACTTCAGGGTCAGTAACTCTGTTTTTAACCAATACATGCAGCTAATGTAAATGTAATTAGCTAGCTAGTTGTGGCTAAAAAATAGTATTTCTTCTAAATCAACGATCAACATGGGGAACTGTTTATGTGCCGTACGAGAAAAGTAAACTTGGAGGTTCTTGCACAAGTAAAGGGGAAGCAGGGAAAGTGAATATTCATTTCTACAAGAAGACTACAAAAACAAGCTTTGAGCCTCTTTTTTGTCATTAGTGCTCACAGCCACCATGTTCTTCCAAGTTAAAGGTCGTATTTCTGAGGGCTGAAACTGACAATAGTGTTGGGGAGTGATAGCTGATGAGAGCCACAGTGAGGGTCGGGCATTGCATTCAACAAATGGCAGCTATAAAGCCCACAACACTGCAGGAACATGATCTGCACCTCCGCCTGCTGACTGACTGACCAGTAAGCCTCTGTGCACTACAAATTTAAAAGGATTATTCTGAATTTAGACTGTTCAGGCCAGAGTGAAACAGGACCCTGTACCTACAGGTCCATATTAATAAGCTTACTACAGCATAGACACACCAGCTGAGCAGAGGGTCAGAGGCTCAAGTTCCTTAGATAGATAACCCTAGTTAGAGTATAAAGGGGGGAAAAAGGAGGGGATACCTGTTCACTGTTAATGCTGGTGTAGTGCAGTGGAGCAACGCAGCGCTGAGGAATTATTGTGTGGTGATGCTATCATCACATCCACTCTCCCACTGTCTATTTATAGTTCACAGAGCTCTCCCTCTCTCTGTCTCTTTCAGTCTCTCTGTCAGATTCTCCATACTGGATGCCAAACGCATTAACAGAAGAAGGTCAGAAAAAAACAGAAACATGAACCAACAGTTAGTGGTTTCAAACTCAGAGAGAAATAAAGCACCTGTCCCCGATCTCACACAGTGCTATTTTGAAGTTGGTGAACTTTTTTTTTTCCATCTCCTTTTTATGACACACACACAGTTTTCCTCACAGAAGATGACATTACAGTGTATTTGCATGTTAAAAACGCAGGCGATATTGGTGGACGCCATTCACAAGAGCTTAAAATAGGTGGATTTGAGATGAGTGTCCTTCTCAAAGATGTTTTGAGCAAAGACATGAATGAAACAGGGTGTGATAATTTTATGCATGGTCTCTCCAAGTACTTCTTCCCAGCAGGACAGGTGTCTGCAGCCACAGGTAAACCTTCACCCTCGGACGTTTTGAGATGCTGTCACGTCTCATTTGTGGAGTGGTTTATTTGAAGTCCGGGTTATTAAAAATTTGGTTTATCTGGTCAGGTGGGAAGAAAAATCTGGTTTCCATCGAGCACCAGCGATTCTGTCTTGTTCAGTATGACGGGGGCAGAACTGAATCAAGATTTGATGGAAATGGCAAGAATTTTATTTAGCAATCATAAAAAAAATACATGGAAGAACAACACTTCCTCAAAAGTAGGCATTGAGCTATTGTTTCTATTGACCAGTTTACAAAATGTAGCCAGCAACCAGTCTCAGGTTCACTCTAGTTCTAATAAGATTTTAAAAACTCTCATATTTAGCAATAAAGATCCAGATATTCTGTAAGGACCTGACTGTAGTTCGGGGTCCCGAATGTATCATCCCAGTGTTCAGAGAGAGACAGCAGTCATCTGCACAGCCCGCGCTGGATGGCTGCTGATTCTGTCGGCCAGACGGGCCACAGCGTCTGAGCCTCAGGCTGGGAACACAGACGAACCACGGCACCTTAATCTGGATTATCTGCCAAATTAGAAGACTGGTTGCTTGTGTAATCCCGTTGACAAAGTTCCAGCAGCCCCTGTGGCCATTTGACGGCAGCCGAGTCATTCAGGCCGGGCCAAGCCGGCCCAACATGGGTGAGACAGAGAGAGTGACTGATGTCTTATTAACACAAATTTTACATGAATGCAATCCAAATATATGTAGGAGGGCACCTCTCTGAAGCTGCTACAGGAAATCCTTTAGTATAACCACCAGAGAGCAAGCTCTATAAAAGCCACGACGAGAAGGCCTGCAGAGGTGAAAGAAGTCCTCAGACATGCTAAGTAGGTATCAATGCATTAAAAATGCTATTCAGGTAAAAGTACAGTAGTACCATCAGTTAAATAAACTTTCAATATCAAAAGTAAAATAACTTATTTAGGGAAAAAACGTCTCCTCGACTTTTTCTTGAAATATTGGACAGTTGTTTTTATTTTAAACAATTATTTTCAGGTGACCATCTGAGAAATTTTGATTGAAAAAAGTCTCTTTGGTGGAGCTGCTGAAAACTCAGACAAATGAAACAAGTCACGAGAGTCCGTTTTCTTTAAATCTCCTCAAAAGCACCTCAATATGTCTAAACTTGGGAAACAAAATCAAATATTATACATTTATTATCAAAATTCCCTTTTTGATGTGACAATACTGTGACGACCGTTGGTATTTTTAAAAGAATGTGATCAAAACTCATTTTTTGATTAAAAATCATTAGTAACGAAGATATAATAACTACGTGGGCGAAGGCAAATATCCTGACAAGTAAACTGTCTGATAATTTGAGAAAATTACATCGCTTTACTGTAATGCAGCCCATAAAGAAAGGAAAAAACACAATTTATTCCACATGGACGATATCTTAGACGAGTATAGTTTCATATCTTGATAATGATATAATATCTTTGTACTGCACAGTCCTAATTTCCCTTGAGTATAAGTATAAATCAGTATACGATGGAAATACTCATGTAAGGTACAAATACGCATACCAAAAACTTGTACAGTACTGGAGTAAATGTTCTTAGTGGCATCCCACCCCTGTGTGAGTACAACTGACAAAGTAAACCTCACTGACGTGACAGAACTTCTTAAGTAATACAACAGAAAAAGGGAAAATATAATGTAAATGTAAATATAAAGTATGACAGTGAAACCTTTAGAATCATTGCAACAGCATTAAAACAATAGGTTCTGTCAACGCTTCACCTGAGCGTTAAATAACATTACTCACAGTTACACTACCAAAAGACCTTTAACTGCACTTTAAATTAAAAGAATAATCTCACAATCCTACAGTCAGGCTGTTTCCCTACAGTGTGAACTTGACGACAAACGCACGAATCTAAGCAAACACGTGCGCGCGCCTGCACAGCAGATCAGGATATATCTGTCAGTCAGTCAGTCAGTGGTGTGTGTGTGTGTGTGTGTGTGTGTGTGAGCTTTAAGACAAGTTGGTTATATAAGGCAGCAGCAGAACAGCTGCTTTCATCGGAGCGAGGAGAGACAGTACACCGCGGTTTGTTCATCGCACCCCGGCAGGTTTTCACGCTTATGAACGCCTTGGTCCCCCAGAAAATCTATCCGGTTATCGATCTTGCCTCATGGGAGATCGGTTATATCCCACAGAGGAAAAAAAAGAAAACACTTGTTTTTTCCTTCCAAGTCTGCATACAAACTGGCTTGTTCCAAACATAGCACACTTTCTTATAATTTTAACTTTTCGATTCGATCAACTCTGTTCATTATCTTAGAGGAAGAGCATAGACTGTACGAGACACCTTCTCAATGTGTTAAAATTTTAAATGGTCTCGGTCGTATTTGGTGTGTCAGTGGTATGCCGATCTGAAGAATAACTTTAACTGAACATGGCAATGTGCATTACGCTTTGTTTTAGGCGGCATCAGCTTTAAAGAATAAGTAAGAATCAGTAAAAAAACTTATTTTCCAGTGCACTTTGGCGGGACGTCGTTCACGCGCGGTGCAGTAGTGCGTAACGGGATTTCCACTCTGCGCTTTTCCTCTAGTGAGAGAGCTGACTTGTGCAGACCAGCAACAGTAGACTACTTGCCCATTCATTGGACACATATGTTTACAATATCCCACCGTGCAGGACGAGAGCTGGTGTGTGAACATGCCGAAGGCATTTAAACAAGGAGGCAACACGCGGATGCATTAACTCCACACGCAGACAGATGGAGAGACGCCGGGAAACATAACTTGCATCACAATCAAGACCACCAGACACCCTCACAAACACACAAGAGTTCAAGATGCAGTTTCGAGACACTCACCCTCTATGTCAGATCCGTCCAGCACGATGCCAAAGTAGAAAAACAGATTTAAAATAAAGAGCTTTCGGGATTCTGTTTGGCCAGAAAGGCTCGCTCCGCTTACGTCGAGATGTCTAAATTCTGTTTTACCTAAAAACTGATGGACCGCGTACAGGCTCAGTCCAACCACTCCAGTGTCACAGATCGCGGCCAATGCGAAGTCATGTACGAGCAGCCAGTATGGTGATGCGTTTACGTGTCACGATTGGAAATACGAACAATCTCCCACTCGCAGGTGAGTCACTTTACCTCGTAAAAATCGCCTCACTTTAGATTTTAGAAGCTACATACCGTTTAAAACAGTTAACATCGGAATATTTCATCGGTCTTACGTGTTGAAAAAAATTACACTGATTACAATAAAACAATTACAATACAAAAACCTATCAAATTACCGCTACACACACGGCTAGCTCCTGTAGTCCTAGCTACTGTGTGGAGCTACACATATAAATTAAATTTAAGAAATTCTTTGCTTGGGGGTGTGACTTTGCCTCCTCGTTGAAATAGGCTATTTATTATTATATTTGACACGAGTTGAAAACATTTACTCAATCCGACAGTCCCTGAACGCAGCAGCAGGCAGTGTGTGACAGACATGTCGTGCGGTGACTCAGAGCTGAGTCAGAGCTTCGTGTCCCGCCCACACCGCGGCGGCGGCCAATGGCGCTCGTGCGGAAGCGGGCACACAGTCACGCAGCACTCCACAGGTCCTCTGTGTGCGATTTAAAAGGACGCCAGCTCCCGGTCCATGTTCGGAAATCAGTCCCATTGACCATTAAAGGCAGGTGGGCGGGAATAGAAATTACACATTCACATGCTGGATCAACTGCAAACAGTCATATGATTGAAGAATGCAATTTAAAGAACATTAAACTGCATGTCAGCTGTTGGAAGACTAGGTCTACTAACGGACAACCAAATACCTGTGAAGAAGAATTCATGTCATTCACATTACGAGTAGTGGACACTAACGAAGTAAATTTACTTAAGTACATTTTTTGCGAATCTGTAGTCTACTTTACTTGAGTATTTTTATATATATTAATTTTTATTTTAATATATATAAAATAAAATATATATTTTTTTATTTTTACATATATTAAAGAAAAAATGAAAATGACCATGGCTGTTGTTTTTGTTGATTCGATTGCATTTCTATGTTTTTGTAAGTGTTTCTATAGGCTTTGTATAGCGTAGTGGTTCTACAAGGAAGCCAGTGCATGCTAGGTGGTTTCAGAGAGTTACAAGGTTCCGATTCAGATTCAGATATGTTTTATTCATGCAACAAGAAAGGAGCATGCACATTCACAACTGATTATAGTACACAACGAAGGTCATGTGAAAGGGAGACCCTAAAGAAGCAAGAGAAATGCTTATAGTAGGGGACCCAAATGCATTGTGAAAACATTACAGCAATGCACTGATATGAAAATAAAATGGACTTTCACTTGTACTTTTGAATGCTTAAGTCTTTTTGAAAGCAATTACTCTAGTACTTTAACTCAAGTAAAACTTTTACTGAGCAACTTTTACTTGTAGTGGAGTAATATTTGACCAGGAGTATCTATACTTTGACTCAAGTACAGGGTTGAGTACATTGTCCACCACTGTACGTTATGATGCGATTAGTGAGGCCCACACGAATCAAAGTCACAATGCGAGCCTGAAGAAGAAGAAGAAGGAAAAACTATTATCTCCTCTAGACTCACTGCACACACAACGATACAGAAGGTACATTAAATAAGGGATAATGCCCGACAAGGTGTCCGTTATCAGAAATAACTGGATGACGTGGAGGCATACGCAGAGGACACCTCTGTGAAGTCCATTCATTCCTCATATTGGACACCTCGGAGGGTATTATCCCTCTTATACCATGGTCACTTACCAAATAAAATAATAATTAGACCATTAATTCATATTTTGATGCATTTTACAGTCAAAACACAAAGTTTTAAACAAGCAACAACTTTGTTTCCCTGGCAACACCTGAGGCCTCAACTAATAACTGGAATAATCATTACAATCTCATAAGGTTCTTATGTAATGAAAACGTAGTTCAGTACTCCAGTAAATAGGATGGGCCATTGACGTAGCAAAGGGAGATAAACTAGTCCGCTCAGCTGTTAGCCAGAAAGCTAATGTTATGCTAGCAAGATTCAAAGTCAATAACATTGCGGAAGGTGGACAAACAGTATATGGTATTATTGGCTGGTATGTTTAACAACAGTCAGCCACATCACTGTCTCCAAATCAGTGACAAATTTCATGAAGAAAATAACTAATATTTGTATTGTTGGCCACAGCCCGAAGTTACGTTAGAGGCTGAACAAAATTCAGATAGACAGCGAATGACAGCTGTCGCTGTTAGTAGCTGAAAGAAAAAGAATCCGCCGCACACTCCGCTCCAAATGAAATGACTTTATTAGGCAACATTTCGGCCTGTCACGGCCTTTGTCAAGTAAATGAGAAGAGGAAACACAAAGGGGAAAGTAAAACAGAAATTAAGACTGTCTGTTTCCACATTATTGACGCACAGATTTATTATCTGCTGTAAAACCATCAAACAGAACAGTGAACAATATGGACGTAATCCCACTTTTGACCACAATGTGTGCTGCAATGGCAGATGGTGCTGATCGTGTTTTTGCTCAGTGACTCGATGGGCAGAAGAAGAAGCAAATCAACGTAAAATTGCCAAGATTTTTATCAGTATCGAATGCCTTCTGCGCACAAACTGCACCAAAAATACACATGCCCATCCTTGGGTCGTTAGCAACACACCTGCCAAGTTTAATTCAATCTGACGAACGGTTTTAGCACTATGTGGGGGACAGACAGACATACTGTACATACATACGGGGATTCCTTGCTTTTATAAAAGGATATTTTTTGTGTTGAAAAAGACTTGAATACTGACAAGTATTCACTTCATAAGCAGTATTTTCTGATAGAGAAGGCTACTCCATTTGGTGCAACTTTGGGTTTATTTTCTGCCCTTGACATGCACAAACAACCTACATAACACATTAAAGGAAAGATTAGATAAGATTCTGTGTACAAACTATATGAATAAAAGAAAACAAAATGCAAACCAGTATACCACTGGCTCCACCTCGACCAGCCACAACACATCTGTATGTCCTCATGGACCTCTTGGGTGAGCTCTTGAAGGAAGGATGGATGATTGCATGAAGAATGATCCATTTATTCTGGTAGAATGTTGTGTGGTTCACCACATTTATATGGACAGGAACACTTTAAAAAATAGGGTTGGGCGGATCGATCCAAATATTGATAGTATCAACACTAATGTTGGTATTGGTATCGAATCAATACTAGCACGAAAGGGTTCGAAACTTAAATTTTCTCTCCATAGGGTACGTTGCTCCCGTTTCACCAAAAACTAAACATGTCTATGCAAATACTGCTCCTTCCATATCTCGCATGCACACTTTGTTCTCCACCTCCTCCTCTTCTGCTCTGCTGTGTTTTGCTGTTGTGCCGTCACGTGGCTCAAAAAATATTTTTTATTTGCCTAAAAGCTTTGTCAAAAGTCTGTTCAGGGTCTTAACATGCACATGATTAACAACCTAGCGGTCATGAAAATGTATTCACCTCATGTCATGACAAATTTCTCTCCTCCACATGAAAGCACATAAGCTGCTTTTGTAGGTATAAAGTATCTATCAGTACATTATCAGTGATACTGGGCCTGTTTTTACTTAGTATGGGATTGATATCAAATTTTGCAGTATTGCACACCACTAAAAAAATATATAAGATAGCCTATATTATATTTCTTTGTTTAATAATACAATTTTGAGCATGCATTTCAGAGCAGGCAGGGGAAAGCTTTTAAGCAGCTGAATTTACAACTGAAAACTTCAAAAACACAATCAAAGACAAAGTAAGGACACGTGACTGATAACTGATAATGAACTCAAAGATTACTTGTGGACTCAAGCGTCCACACCTCCCCATCTTTTTTTTTTTTTTTTTTTTAAATAACGAACCCTCGTATTAATCTTCCCCTGTAGTCGCCCACCCCGCACCTGTGCCGGCCGCGCGTGAGGCAGGCGGACAGGGCTTCCTTTTATGGTCTGTTTCCTCTCTCCAAGCCTCAGTTGGATGTGGAGGAGAGGAGAGCGCGCACCTCACTCTGTTCATCCATCATCAGCGCTGCGCTCCGCACTCAGCCTGCATCTTTCTGGAACATTCCGTTCTATGCAAAGAAATGACAATAATCAATATGAAATAATTACAATTTACACTTGTCGGACACGGATCATTTTTTTTATTTTCTCGTGTGGTGTTTTTTTTCCTTCTTTCGTTTGTTTCCTTTGCCGATCAGTCAGTGGAATGGTCTGCGTTTTCTCTCCAGGGTCGTTTCCACTTCAGCATGGGAACTGCGGTGTCCAAAAGGAAGAATCTTAGGAGTGATGCGATATCGTCCGTGGCCGCTAAAGTTCGGTGAGTGTGTCTGTGGTTTGTGGTGACTGAGGCTGGAGACCGCTGAAGCCGCACCGAGACAGTCGGTGGAGCGCGGAGACGAGTCTGTTGCTTTCAACGTAACAAAGTCGATG
This sequence comes from Naso brachycentron, assembly GCA_029874485.1. Classification (NCBI taxonomy): domain Eukaryota; kingdom Metazoa; phylum Chordata; class Actinopteri; order Acanthuriformes; family Acanthuridae; genus Naso; species Naso brachycentron. Next base: position 3,177,027 of record JAQFJA010000003.1, read on the forward strand.
CTGACTTTAGGATGATTTTACTTACAGTAAACCAGTACAGTAAAAGGGCTCTGGTCGTTTTGGACTGTTCGTGACTCCTCCGTCAGTTCAGCTCTTTTTAGAGAGTTCCTTTTTAAGTTGAGCCAAAGCTTTACTCTGAATGCCCTGTTTTCTAGATCTCTTTCTAAATAAATGTAGGCTATGCTGCTATGCTTTTTTTAAAAAAACTTAATTAAAATTATTATTTTTTTGAATAAATATTCCCTTTCTGCAATTTACATGAGCGACACTAAGCGATAATAGCTCATCTATACAGGCTCCACCTTGTGGAATTTAGAAGTGAATCTAATAGTGGGTTACAATGAACTCAGCTTACAGCTAAATGATAACTTCTAATTACATAAAACTGGCTGCTCACAATTTTACACCATGCACAAGCTTTAGAGTCATTATAAATGTTGTCAAAGCTCATGTCAAAGTTTCCTTTTTTGTGATAATTTAGTCAATAGGGGCCTATTTCTCTGCACTGTGATTATACTTTGAAGTATAACATGATAATCATTCATTTAAAGAGCTCTAATGATTGTCAGAAAAATCTTTTATTTAGAGCAGAAACTATTTATTCTGCTTTCCTCTGTGTAAACTGAGTATGTTAGGGTTTCATACTGTTGGGAAGACGAAATAAGACATTTGACGACATCACTTTCAACCTCTTGCAAACTGTGATGGACATTTTGTTACTGTTTTCTGCCATTTACAGACCAAGTTATGAAGTGACTAAATTAATTGAATAATTTCAGAATGAAGATTAAGCTTTAATGTAAATAGTATTTGCAAAGTAAAGTAAGTAAAAATCGTTTCTGGCTGTTTTACACACCATTTATTATAGATTGCAACTCATTAAATAAAAATTAGCTTCTGCAAAATTACATTCTGTCATATTCGTGGGGTGTTTTATACAGTACTCTTGTAATTGCCTAAACATAATGATTATATTTTTGAAATGGTCTCAGCTTTCATGCTATATTATTACAACATCAGGAAAAGGTTTGATGTGACCTGTTTGTCCTTCTGTTGTGCGCTATGCGCAGACAGAACGTGTATTTCCTTTGCTTGAGTGACATCATCCACAAACTTCCATCTGGACTCACTGGACTTATGACTAATTCGAAT
>JAQFJA010000003.1:3218404-3235710 GCA_029874485.1 Naso brachycentron
CTTTTACATATTACTTTGTCTTTTGTAGTTGTTTTCATCTGAGGAGAATCAACTTCAGTTCACATGAAGGTTAGCATGAATAAAAAGGTAAAACCCCAAGTAAGACAAAGTTAAAAAACAACCTGCTAATTATCTGCACGACAGCAAAGCTCTGTGTTAAGTGTAAGCATATAAAGCTTAAATCAGAGTAACCAAAGGTCCATCTAGTGGCTGATGTGCAGAATGGCAGCATATGGCTCACTGCAGCCCTGAGAGATCACATTAGTTTAAAAATAGCTTCATACTGAACCGGATAACAGGCACTCTGAACTCCACTTACATAAAATTCAATGTGTGGTTCCAAAAACACAAGACTGTGCATCTCAAGTCAGGATTTTACACGTTTTTGTGCTACACGCTGCAGACATTTGTTTAAATTAGACATATCATCATTTTATCATTGTAACGATGAAATAATATCTCACGTTGCAACCTTTAGTGTCTTGATAATGGAATTTCTTCCTTTACAAGTATAAAATCTTTTAGCCGTTCTTTATAAATAGCTCCTATTTTAAGCAATTTTGGATTGAACGACATCAAATGAGTCATGTAAACTGTTTATCAAATCGACCTTGTTTGCAGTTTCAAAATGATATGTCACACTCTCTCATGATCAAAATCATTAAGACGCTGTGTGTGAATAATTTTTGCACACAGAAGCCATTTGTACCTGTATTTACCTGCACAGTGGTTTTTCAGGTATTTCAGCACAAGACTGTGCTATTAAGATTTTTTTCATCAAGTTAAGCTTTGTTGCTTTTGTTGAACAAATTTGGTTATTGAGTCCATTTCTAATTGTAGGAGGATTCTGGATCCATCCAACAACTACTGTATGTTCTTCCCAGATTGATAAAAGATAATCAGAGTATCCACAGAGATTTTTCTCTCTAGCAAAAGTTTGAGCTTCATGAGCATTTAGTGTCATTAGATCCGCAAAAATTTCTCAGAAACAATTTAAAACATTTTCCACTGAAGGCTTTTAATGCTTGTATGTATTGTTTAAGTATCCAGTATACTCCTGATTTTCTGTCTTAAATAAGAATAAGGTTATTGCTGAAATCAAACTTATAAGTATAAACTTGAACCTTTGCTGCTTTATGGTTTTATCCAAATTATTTTCACTTTAATAGTTAGGTCAGGAATCAAAGACATGACTTGTTATTTGATTGTAAAACGCTCCCTCAGCTTTGAATTTTAGTGATAATTACTGTTGGGAAGCTGACATAAAGGCTTTTTGACAATGTGAATATAAATACATAAAGGTTCATATCATAGATGTGTGTGGTGTGAAAATATAAACATCAACAAAATTCTTTCGTGGCAATTCCTGTAACAACAGCTTACAGTGTTTATGTGTCATTATACCATCTTGTGTGTGTTACAAAATTCTCCAAATCTTTTTGCAGCTTTTCAGCTTCTGCGTATAATGCTCAGTTTAATTACTTTTTTGTAATCTGAGTGTCAAATTCTACACAGATTCCATTATTTATTAATATCAAGCTATGTTGTTGTGTTGTTTTGGGAACATGTGGAAGCTAGTTTTCACTCAGGCTGGCTGCTGTGGCAGTTTCAGGGATCCTGCAGAACACAGAGGATTTACACCAGATATTGATAATGTGATGGGCCTCTGCATGCTGTCCTCACTGCAGCTCGACTTGCAAAGGAAACATGGAGTTGTTGGGAGCCAGTGGAGTAGGGGTCAGTTAACAAGTCCATGACCTGAAAGGCGGTGGATACGTCTGGACACGTCACGTAGGCCATTTTCCTCTCTATCTGTTAAGTCATAATTATTTTAAAATTACATACTGGAGTCTGCAGCAAAAAGCAGCATCTTGAACAATCAATACATTTCATCAGTGAAAGGTGAATCAATTGTACTGTTAGATGCTTCAGTGAGTTCAGTGAAGAAATCGGACACATAAGTTATTATTTTCATACTCCTTCAGTGTCACTTTGTTCCTAATGTTTATTCACATTAGTTGGTCCATTACAGATCACATTCATGTTGTAACTCACTTGAGTTTAAGAGTTAGTACCTTGGCAATGGTCGTCCATGGAGGGAGGAGGCTGAACACCTGGTGCCTTTTATCAGCACGTTTGGGCAAGTTCTGAATTTTAAGGGACACACCCTGACAAATGAAAAACAGACATTTTATCTTAATTCATTTAGACACCTAACATTTACCACAAAGTGGAAAAATGAGAAGGAAACATACATAATTCGGTGAGAGTTCAAAAGCCTCATTACCTGGCTGTAAGGTGCAGGATTCAGTGTGTTCATCAGAGCAGATGGTGTCTTCCGTGGCATGTCACTAAACCTACTGTGTGGGAGAGACGGGACTTGGTCACTAGGACTTCCTGATCTTTCCTTCTCACTGGGCTCCCTGACCTCTCTGAGCTTTTGACGAATAGCAACGAAGTCTGTGGTGCTGTTCAGCTTCATCATGGCCTCCAAAGCGTCATCAGAATTAGAGTAAGTCACCTGGCCATGGGTGAATCCATTTTTCACTATTTTCTGGGTTGAAAAATGATCATACATTTACTGTAAGAACAGTAAAGAAAGTTCAGAGTGAAATTAAGTGAAGTTTGCACGTTCAAATAAAGTTTGTAAGGAAGTCTGTAAAGTTACCTGAACATTAATGACACATCCAAAGGGTAAGGACATGTTGAGCAGATCCTCAGCAGTAAAGTCCTTCCCCTGAGTCGTAAAGATTTTTACCATCTGTTGGTGAAAAACACGTTCAGTACTTACATCTTAAAATATTAAGACTGTATATTTTCAAAGAGTAGCAGTTGCACTTTTACATTAGTCCATTTCTACCTTTAAATCAGTCATGTCCGAGCAAATTTTCTTGAGCAATCCCTGTTCATCCATGTTTATCACGTAGAGCTGTGTATCAAAATCTCCAAACGTAAACACCATGATTGTGCAGCGTTCCACACCGGCAACAAGTAAATTCAAATCAAAACCCCTAATGCAACAATATTGAGTGTATTTGTATGCACACTTGTATCCTGTTTTTTTTTTTTTAAATCATTTTCAGAACAAAGTGTTTACACGTATCATGAAAAAACCGGCGACTCATATTCCTGTATACACTATCATAATCACAGTGTGTTTTAGGGCTGCAGATAGTGATTCTGATTAAATTTTGATTACTTGTACAGCCCTAGTGTGTTTACATGCACCCATATATGTAGGCATAATATTAAGGTGCATGTAAACACACACATTTACATTTACTCCAACATGGGGGCATTTTAATACAGAGTGCAGTTTTGTCTTGAATAAAAAACACCTACAAAAAGAGCTGTGAAATATAGTTGTATTGTACAACAGCTTCAAAAGAGCAATCATTAAATATACTTTAATGCTATGCTTACAATCAAAATAAAAAGGAGACAACTTCATTTTTTCAATAATAAATTTTTCAACAGATTCAAACTGATTCAACCAAAGTTGTTTCCTAGCAACACACTTCCAGTAAAGTTGTATGCACCTGCACACTCGTCCATGCAACACAAGTCAAGTTTCTTGTTTCTTTATTCTGAGAGCGGCATCCAGTCGACAGATGAGGAGTTCAAAGTCACTCAAAGTTGCAAAGAGTTAAACTCCATTTGGTGATTGGTGGTTACGGGGGAGGGTGTCTTTCACTTTGCCCACCCTGATTCATCCTGCCAGTGTGAGGAGTGAATCGACGATCTTCTTGTAAAAAACCTTGCTTCTCTAATCTTTAGGCCACAAGTGGCCATTTTACTCGATCACAGAAATACAGAGGTCCCCTTTCCCATGAAGCCTTCAGCTGAAACAATGAAGTTAGAAACAACAAAGAACAGTGACTCTTTGATTGAGGTGATTTCTACTTTATATGGATATATATACACACATATATTCATATGATTTAAAAGTTTGATTCAAAAAGTCGAGTCTAAAGTCAACAAATTTGTGACTCAAGTCCAAGTCATGTGACTTGAGATCTTGTCTCTGGCTGCAGGTCAGAGGGTTTGTGAACTGCCTGTGAGCAGCACAGTCGCTGCTGCTTTTAACCACCTCAAAGATTCAAATCAGGAAAATGGAGGTAAGTCATTGTGTAAAGATATGACAAATATTTACTGTAGATCCACTGGTGGATGTTTACTTACTGCACAGAGCAATGGAATTAAGCAATAAAAATCTAAGACAGCGTCTGGTGTGTGAGTACTGCAAGCGATGCATAACTAATAATTATAAATAGTTTGACATTAGGCTCATTTTCCCAGAGGCTGTTTTGATACAACACAGATTAAAAAACAAAACAAAACATAGGGGTAAATAATTCAGTCACTGACAGCTGATCTTCCAAGTAGCTGCTTTAGTTTTAGCATCTGGAACAATAGTTAATGTTATTAGTGACTCCTGTGTTTGTCCACCTGCAACATGGCAAAATGTCCACTACAAGAGGCGTACGCCATCAGTTACTGTTTGTTTACTGTTACTGCTTAAACCCAAATAACATGTTTTAAAATAACAAATCAAGACTTGTATGATAATAATCATAATAATAATAATAATAATAATAATAATAATAATAATAATAATAATAATAAGACCACTGCAACAGTTGGAGTTCATGTTTTGACAAGCACCAACTGTGGCAACTTTCACACTTGGATTCATTTTCCAATAGATTTAAATCCTGTTCAACTAATCCATTGACAATAGAACACCTCGTCTAGGTTGACTGTAGAAATTAAATGCCTCATGTCTTTGTCCACTTTTACTCTGATGGAGACATGTAAGTGTCAAAACGTTTGTTTGCACAGTTCAAAGCTGTGGATTACTCGGTGCTCAGTCCCTTTTGTCCACCTGAGCTGTGGAACATCTTGAAGCACGTCGCAGTTCATGTGTACAGGACACAAATTCAAAAAGTTAGGTGTAGAACCAGTGCCTTTGTCAGACGAATGAGACTCACTTTGACAAACTGTCTGTCGTCTGTCTGTAGAAATATAACTGCCTGGAAAATTTCATTTGCTGTATAATACATCAAATCACCGAGGATCTCAATATCCAGGTCAGGAGAAGAGGTCACAGTGCTGCTAGCTGTCTTTGCAGCTGTTTGAACTTGAAAAAGAATATGACAAAAAGTTAAAAAGGCATTTTGAGCAGAGAAATTACAGCATTGCTGACAGAGCTGATGGGAAGTTTTCAGAGAGGGTAAAGAGAGAACAGCAAATGTTTTACAGTACTGTATTTAGTGTACATAGAAAAAAGTACATAGAAATACAATTTGATTTCGACAGCCTCTTCCTGCAAAGGTCTCTGGCTGGACAACTATTTAAGCTAATTTAAACTTCTGTTTGGTGAGAAGTTAAGCTTTAGATTGAATAAATCCACAAAAAAGAAAGAAAGAAAAAAATCTTGACCCAGCAACCTTTGTGTACCTTTATGTGTGTAGACCCACGCACATGATGAGACACTTTCCTTGCATTTATTCATGAGGCAGATGCTTCTGTCCAAAGCTACAAATGAGGAACAAAAGCATCTGCCTCATAGCTCAAGGAACTGTTACAGCCCTAAGTTTGCATGTGCATGAACTAACACCTTATTGCATAGCGACATATATATTAGGTTTGCCTTGATTCCACTTTGGATGGTTTATTGTCATTTTAACCACAGCAGTACCACCATTTCAATCATACTTACCAAATACAGTACGTTAAGCTTTGACAACCTAATTACATTGGCAAATATCTGCTCAACTCATAAAATAATCCACAAAGCAAATACTCTCTCTTGTGTATCATGTGTTATTGCACTAATGTGTGTTTGTAACTTAATGTATTATGGGTTTTTTTCATCCTGTATTTTCCTACACATCTTTTGTTGCCCAGGGACTGCAGATAAAAAAGAGCATAACTGCTATAATCTGGTGTAAAAGCATCTTTTCTCTATGAGATCAATGGGTTTTTTTGCACATGGTCCCTAAGCTAAACTGGTAAGAGTTTTTCTGAGTCTTAATTTACTGTCGTTCAGAGTGACATTCACTTTGTCGTTTCCCCAGCAGAGGGCGCTCCAGGATCACACGTCATGTGCAGTAGTTTCAAACACTTGAGTTGCAGAAGATGGCGCTGTTATTTGTTTATAAAATGTCCTGACTGAAGCATGAAGTGGCACGCTAATTAAAAGGCAGGTAAGTACTCTGCTTATCTTGATAGGTGTTATTTCCTGCACCTATCACAAAGTAAAAGCATGTTTAATGATCCCACTGTTGCAAATAGTTGAAAACAGAGCTGCAGGGTGACTTTTGTTGTCAATCAGTAATTAATGAAATTGAGCACAAGTTCTCATTTTTCTTTTTACAAATGAAGGCTAGCTTGTATGCCCAGGTGTTTGGCCTTTTTTCAGGCACTGGGTCAGCGACACTAGTCTACGAGCCAGCACAACAAATTACAAGTTTTTTTTAGCTGATTGCCACATGGAGGTCAGCCCCCTAGTGTGGTGCAGCGATAATATATGTAAATGGCCTACCATGCCCTAACCAGACAGAACAAGATTTGACCAGCCTACGCCTGACAGAGGTTGCTTACCCCCAAACTTCACACACGTGTAACAATAAATTCCAGCACTGCACTAACAGCTCAGTTCTGTTGACAGACTGCCTGAAGGCAAGTCGACTCTAGGAGAACAAAATCACATTTCCTCAGCGCATTTATTTTAATGATATCATACTGATTTCAAGTGAGTGAAAGGTGCTGGTTCACGCTTTTCTCACAATATAGCTTTTGTTTCCACCTAGTGACGATTAAGTTTTTAACAATCGCACGACTGAGACACATTTCCAATCACTCTGACCAAACTGCCAGCTAATATGCCTGTTTCTGAGGCTCCACACTCGCAGGTTTATTTCCGTTTGCTTTCACAATATATGCTTTTAGACATTTCAGACAAAATGTGTGGGCATTAAGAAAAAAGTTCCATACAGAGTGTATTGAAGAAAACAGAGGACGTGGCAGTTTATCCTGCGCGTTTATTTGTTTACAAATCTGATATCTCCATCAGAGTCATGAGTGTGGACAAGTAGGAGAATACAGTACGTGCAAATGATGAACCACAACAGTTAAAGCAGTGAACAGTCACAGGACGACTCTATTCCTAAAAAGTGGGCTGACCTGTTTGTGTTTAAATGTGTGTGTGTGTTTGTGTGTTTTCTTTTCCTTCCTAGTGTGGAGGGTTCTAGTAATGTGACAGCATGGAGGGCAAACCAAATGATAGTCATGAATCAACACACAGATAATAGGCTTTGAAATCTTGTTTGTTAATAACAAAGGCTCGGATATAGGCCGACTGTCTGGGGTGTGAGACTGATCCAAGGACACTGACACTCAGGCAGTGCACAGTGGCAATTACGTCCATTAGAGATGGAAGCATATTAAACTTTTTAAAATAAAATAAGTTTTTGCATTACTTTCTTTGAAGGATATTTGTTAAATATGAGGATAGTCTGCAGGTAGGTGTGATTTACATACTACAGTCAGAAATCCACTTGCCACATAATGCATTAACATGCACTGTGGGCATGACAGGATATGCAATGAGCTAAAAAAAAAAAAAAAAAAGACAATACACTAGTTGTAAACAATGTGCAACTGTGAAACACGACTGTGGCAATGCAGGTTTTGTTGCAACTGCACATTTCATTCACTGATATACGTGAGACGTGACAGAACAAAATGGAATTTGATTTCCAGTCCTAAGCCTCGTAACAGGAGGGAGAAATGAGGGGATATGGCAAAAACAGCATCTGAGCACCACGTAACTGATTCGCACGTATTTCTACGGGAACATACAGACATAAAGAAATGAGAGGTAGACAGTGTTGCTGGGTAGAGACTCAAACGCCCTTCGAAAAATCCTCTCTGAATGACTTTACTGGGTTGTGTACTGTCTCCACTACACACCAAATCCAGTATTTTTCCATCAAGTAGCGCGCTGGACCACGTGACCACAGAGGAGAAAAAAAAAAACGCTGTCATGTTTGCATCCTCAATTGACAGCGGTGCACACTGTAAGTGACGCTCAATTAGGAAAATATTGACAATGCCGCATAATTTTTGTATCTCCGCTGCTATTGTCACTGCACATTTATAAAGTTCGCCGATCACTTTGTCACTGTTGCCCGTTCGGGAAACAAATTCTCCTCCAGGTCGTTTTTCTAACCCCGTGCGTTCATGATCATGTAACCACTCCCACTCGTGGCTGGTGGAAAATTACCAGCTTACAAGCAACAGGCAAATGAATGTTACTTGCGGTTTATCACATCAGTCAAACTAACAGGCTACCCATTTGTGACGGCGAAATGTGCATTCGCGATGTGTAACGTTTAAAAGTAGCAGAACCTCACAGGGAGTCAAATGGGAGAAAATCATCCGAAGGCATTAGTTTTACGCTTCGTATTGCACGCGCTTGCTGTACTGTCACGTAGCATTCACATTAATAAATATAATGTATAACTTAATCTTCGGAAGCAGCAATACACAATGTTCGCTTACTTATTCGCTATTCAGACAAACGGAGTCATGTACAAGTCCATTCTGCATGGGAGTCTGCCCTCTTTTTCTTCGGGCGGAGTAGTCGCGTGGGCGCTTGAGCGAATTGAAACAAATTGACAGGGCAATCGTCCAATGAGACCCCATCTACGAAGTATCCGCCAAACCCACAGCCAATCAGAATGCGGCGTGGGCGTAACCCCAGTCCAAACTTTACGCGGCGCCATCGGCTGAAAACTAAACCGAGATGGAATCTCCCAGTCTGAACCGGTTTCAACCGGTTGCGAGTTAGTTGCTTGAGAGAGGAGAGGAGGCGCAAGCACACAACCTCTACACCGCCCCGCTGGAAAATTATTAGAATAACGAATTAATTAGTGAATTAAGGTTTTCTTTGTTTCGTAAAATGTATCGGAGTGACAAACTGCTGGGTTTGCCGTGATAGTAGTTGTGGAATCCACATCAGTGGTCCTTACCAGCCAGACATCACTCACTGCTGGAGCTGGAGATAGTCAACGCTGCAGAAATAGGAAATCTTTTCTAATCAGGAGTGACACAGAAGTACTCACTTTATCTTGTAGCTTCTTGGGCAAACGCCAGTCTTTTCAGTCAGAGCCTTGGACTTTAGGTAGGTAACGGGGTGAAGTGAAAATCTGCCATGCTGTGATTAACGTTTCTTGGCTTTAACTTACGCTACATGTTCTATGAATAAAATGCACTTTCTATAGGTGTTAAGTTGTGTTATTTTGTTGTTTGCGTAGCATGTCATCGGGCTTCTGAATATACACGCTAATTTAGAATGAAATAGCATCAGTGGGATTACAAAATAGCCTTCGACTGCCCGCTAGCTAAGTTACCTTTCACCACTTTATAAGGATTAACGTTAGCTCACGATGGCTGTCGGATAAAGTGCTGCAACTTAACATAACTAAATGTATAACTGACTGAGGCTGCATGTAGTAACGTTACGTGCGACACTGCAGATGAATAAGTAACCAAACGCTGTATGATTAATCCGTGCCTCTCCCACCAAAGCAGCATCACTCGGGTGCGTGATGTGAGCGGATGTCAAGTTGATGTTGCTGGGTATGTTGCGTTAGCTAGTGTCAACTAACTACATTTCTGTGTAATAGAAAGCGTCTGAAAATGTCACTGTTGGGACAGACCATTACCAGTCTTTCTGGAGTTAAGCCACGGCACAAAACGCCAACTTCCCCAAACAGCTTTGTTAAGTGAGTGAAATTGATATTTGAACGCCCTCCGTCCCCGTTACCTTTGGTGGGAGTGGTTGTAGTCAGCTTTGAAGGACCACATGTCAGCTGTTTGTGCAACTGACTGCTAGCATCCAGCTAAAAATATAGTGCGAATGCTAGCAAATGTTAGCATTCTGCACGCTAGTTCCGCGTGCACGCTGTTTACATTAGTACCGTTACGGCTAACGTTAGTGCAAGTAACGGTCAACATAGCTGTGGGATACATACATTCATTATTCAGTCTTTGTAGTCAGTACTGCCTGCTACTTGTGTCGCAGTCGGTGATTTTTAGGAGTTAACTCCGTCACTTGCAGATGTAAACAAAGTGACGTCGCCGAGTATATCCGGCACGTGGCTCAGTTAGGTTAACCATATTAATTTGGTTGGTGGAGGAAGTGCTCGATCACTTGTTTAAAGCTGACAATGTGGACAAGCGTAGCAGTCTGTAGCCTGCGTATGTCTAATTTGAATCAACTGTTTGTTTAAACCCGCTGGGTAATGTCATTGACTTTGTTTTTTGAATGGTTTACTCAGCCGTTTTGAAATCAATATCAACCTATTTTGTAAGATAGTGTTGTGCCAGTGCAGTGGTGTGTGATCACCATTTAAATTAAAGTTACTTGAAATTTTGAGATGCTTTCAGTAATGGTCTACCCAGTTACCAAAAAATGGATGTAATATTTAGGTTAACTTGTCTTTGCTTCATGAGTCCCTACATGTAAGTCCTGACTCATAGGGAAGACCAGAGCAAAGTGATCAGAATTTTTAGCCAAACTGCACTTTTTTTAAACTTAGTCCAGCCGAACTGACAAAGCTTTCCACACCCTTGCGTACTCAGTAGTGACAGGCTTGTGACACCATGAGCTTAACTTATTAAAATAACAGTTCACTGGTGGGTCTAGGGGATTTTTGTTTAGTGGTCAGCTGTTTGGCGTTGTTTCTAAACACACAGTTCACATGACTTTGTCCATTGAATGTGTTCAGTGCACTCATGACCCCCCTCCCCTGCTGTCCTTGTTGCAGAGCTCTATGCCAGCAATTATGACAATGTTAGCAGACCATGCAGCACAGCAGCTGCTGGACTTCAACCAGAAACTGGATATCAACCTGCTGGATAATGTGGTGAACTGTTTATATCATGGGGTGGGACCACAGGTACGTTGTGTATCATATGCAAATGCTTTGTGTGTGTGGTGTGTGATTATGCCTTTAATAAAAGGAAAAATATTTGATATTGTCAAAGTTCTGATTCTGTATGCCACAAATTATTTTTTTTTATCCCACACCTGACATAAAACATGCTGTGTATTCATTCGTGTTCTTCCTGTAAAATTTGTCTAGGGGTGACAAATTTTCGAGATGGTCACAGCACAGACAAGTCTAGAAGTTACTGTTGCCTTGGTTTTTGTAATGCATTTACAAGTTTCCTCCAAACCTCAGTGTTAAATCTCAAGTGCCATTAATATTTGTATTACAGCAAAGAATGGCACAAGAAGTGTTGACACACTTAAAGGAGCACCCGGACGCCTGGACGAGAGTGGACACTATCCTTGAGTTCTCCCAGAACATGAACACCAAAGTAAGCCAGCTCCAGTCCAGAAAGCATTGATGGAAAGACACTTAGTTGTGCTTTGAGGAAGTGTATGCTATCACAGATACAATTAATAAAATAAAAAGCAAAACAAAACATGACACTGGGTCACAGTAGTTTGCTGACAACATGCTTTAAAATATATAAAAGATGCTACTTGGTGGATCTTGAATTAAAAGCAGCTTAATGGTCTGTGATTGCATGTTCTAAGTGCACAAGGACCCACCAGAACTTGAATATGTAGTCCCAGCAGGACTTGCCCTATGCCCACACTCTTGAACAATGCCAGGACCTCTGTGCTATGATAAAATGGATTCAGTTAGATCAGAACACGTGTGATGAATAATTGACTCTGCTGGTTAACTCCTGGTGTTGATACTATACAGTACAAAATAAGTCTTTTAAGATTCTGCTCATTTGGGTCCAAATGGAAACAAGCTTTTGCTATGTTACCAATTTTCTTACTCATAACACTCAGTTATGTTTATTTTGGTACCAGTTTTGTTTGTTAATATAAAATCTGCAGTAAAGTTGGTCTCTGTTTCAATGCACTCTTTTCAAAAGCACATTTTAAGCGGTTTTCTTGAGTAGCGATCAAGAAAAGCATCAACTATTAAATTATTTTACATGGGTACATTTTAGCATAGAAGTTAGTTGAATCTTAAATTCAAATATTGATGCTATTGCTTTGCTTGCCCTGTAACAAATTAACTGGTAACAGGTGATGGTATTATGATTTGGGTTTGAAAGGGGCACCTTTAAAGGCTCAGTCATTCACAAGCAAGGATGGGCTGATGTTAACCACTTCATAAAAAAACTGCTGAGGCGAATAAATCAACAGTTTAAAGAACAACGTTACTCCACGCTTAATTGCAAAGAATCAAAGGACTTCCCCATCTACAATCCATAGTAAAACATTAAAATCTCTGCATGAAAGGGGCAAGGTCGAAAACAAAATTGAATGCCTGTAATGTTGAGTCTCTGGCGGCATTGCATTAAAACTGACAGGACTGTCTAAAAAATGTTGCAGACTTCTCGTGGCCCAAGCTCATCTGTGATTATTGAAGTCAAATGGAAAAGTGTGCTCTTGTCTGACAAGTCGACGTTTCAATTTTGGGCTGAAGAGGAAAAGGACTATCCAAATTGTTACAGCACGAAGTTCGAAAGCCAGCATCTGTGATTGTATGAGGGAGGTGTCAGTGCCCATAGCATTGGTAACTTGCTCATCTGCGAGGGCACCATTAATGCTGAAAGGTCTTGGAGCAACATATGCTGCCATCCAGACAGGGTATTTCAAGATGTCTCAGCTCATTTCAGCAAGACAATACCGAGTGATGTTCTGCACATGATATAGTGGCTTTTCTGCATAGTTATACCATGGTCTGGGTGAATACTCGATTCTGATTGGCTGCAGGGTGTCTGTTCAAAAGTGATATAGGACACCTATAAAAAAGTTCTGGTCAAATAGCCTGATTGTTCTAAATTATTGAACATACGTTAACATAGGCCACGTTATTTCACAGTTTATTTATCACAACGGCAAGACAGTAGACAAAACATGATTTTATAGTTTCCTTTAACCTATTCGACTCTCAGACGCCAGGCTGGAGACACGCCAGATCATGTCTGTGACGGGGCATCGCTGTGAAAGCAACCTGCAGGCTTATTGGGCTCCGTCAGTCCAGGAGAGACGAGAATGGAGCAACATTTTGTCGTCCTGCAACGTCCCAACCTGCAGTGGTCAGGGTCCACAAACGTTAAATCTCCGTCCTTCAAATGCCACTCTGATGGACATGCCAGTATCTCTATCAAATTTCACGATCAACGGCACAGCTGCGGCAGGTTAGAGCCGGTTACCTCGGCAACGCGTCACAACGAGAAATATTAAATAGTCCACTCAGCTGCTTCTTGTGAAAAACTTACGATTTTAACGGTAAAAAACAACATTAACATATTAATAATTGATTTAATATTTATTTCTTTCGTAAGTGACCATGATATAAGCGGGATAATGCCCCTCGAGGTATCCATTATCAGAAATGAATGGACTTCACGGAAGCAACCATGGACACCTCGTCGGGCATTATCCCTTACTTGAAACTATCCAGACCAGCAGGGCTAGTGTAACTTTTCCACAAGTGTTAAATAATTACATAAATGATGTTATATTGCGTTGTTGTGATTTTAGTTATTTACGACCGTTTCAGCACTTTTGTCCGATTACTATTATTATTTTTTTGATAACGTGTTGTAGCTTGCTATGCATAGCTAAGTCTCAGGTTGACACCGCACACAGCAGTAGAAACACTCCTACTAAAGGCTCTTATTCTTTCCCATATCTCATAATCACAAAAAAAAACAGTACTTGTCGGGTCTCCAAGGTTGTTATCCATCTTGTTGGAACATTTCTCTTATTTAATATGGCGTAGTTTTCAATAACAAGTGGGGGTTTTTTTGGTCCGCTTGCGCCTAAAATTCCTCTCAAAACATGGCGCTGGCCATGTTATCTTTCGCTCTACAGTGGGAGATGGATGTGATGTTCGTTCCGCATCATGGTGATTGGTTGATGCCTTTGTTGGCAGTGCAAAGCTCGGAAAAATCAACCTCAATTCGAGAAATAACAGGGTTGCTTTTTCACAGCATGATATTTGCGTTCTGTGTGAAAACGCTCATGCCCAATCATCAGTTCAAAAAATATTATTGATACATGGAAAAAACGCATGCCGTGTGTAACGGCCTTGAGTCCGGCCTTAACTTCCTTTATGATACAGATGTTCTTCTTACACCAGAAGTAAAGTAAACAAAAAGAAACTTATTGTTTTAAGTGGGTTGGGTTTTTCTGTCAACCAGAAACGTACACCCCAAAACTGAAATGTTATTGACCTCACAATATGTCAGCTGTACATTTAATTTCAATTCAGTCAACACAATCTATAAATCAACATTTACCTATGAAGTCACAGAAGTGTGTACAAATCGCATAAACATCTGGACACACACATTGAGCTTAAGTAGCGAGAAGAGAAAGTAGTGCGGCATGAATCCTGCAAACAGCAGCAGATGGACTGCGGTAATAACGAAGCTGTCATTTGGCAGGTAATTTTATGCGTAGTTAGATTTGGTCCTTCAGCAAACCAAGACGCTGATGGGGGATGAGGGGGCAGGGGTGTCTGTGATCTTTGAATTAAGTGAATCTTTTCGATTGATCCCAACGCCCTCCCTTCCTTTTACATAAGGCTGCTTCAGTTCATTTTCACCACAGCGCCAGATTTTGTATGAATGAACCCTTAAGATATATAAAACAAGATGTCATTAAGGGTATGTACCGAATCACTTTATCTTACTCATGTGTGTTTTTCTGCGTGTGTATGCGTCTTTATCTGCTCTAGCTGGCTAAATGCCAGCTCGGCGTTTTGAGTTAAATAAGCTCGACATGAAGTGCCCGCAGCAGAACCATCCTCCTGCAGCTAAGTAGTAAAACAGCAGCCCACATGGGTCCATCCTGCGGTGTAGGATAAGGTCAGAGGTCATTTCACTATTGTGAGTGGTTATGTAAATGTTAGTGGCGACTTGAGGCAAGAGCCTGGCTCGTGTGGCGAGGCCTCAGGAGGACAGATAGGTGCTGACAGACAGACCTGGCCTCACCACAGGGACTGCTTCTTCTCCTTTCCATCTGTCCGTTATTCTCCACTAGCTCCCTGTGTGTTTATTGTCTCTGTCTTTGTTTTCCTCCGTCTCGCTCCCGTCTCTCTCCCACTATCTGTTTCTTACATGTCACACCATATTCCTCTCCTTCCTACGTGCTACTTTACATAAGTCAGAGCTGCACAGTCAGTGCTGACTGCTTCCAGTGAGGCTAATGATGACTGCCAGTTGTTATGGTCAACGCTATGTCTTAGTTGGGCATAAGCAGTGTCTGGGGCTTTACCGGATTTTTTTTTTTTTTTTTTTTTTTAAATGTGGTTCTATGCTGAGTTCAAACAAAGGTAACACTACAGTGGAATGAGGGCAGCAGACGGAGTGGGGCAGTTGTTTGCCAGACTAGATGTAGCCTAGAGCTTCAAATTAAATTTTCCAAATGCGACACGGATCAAGAAAAGACAGAGAAAATCTCTGCAGGTTTATTTCTTTGCGTTGTCATTTACTCCAGGTTGTCTAATAGCTGCATTTTAACACAGTAAAGGCTTGTTTACATATTGTCACTGAATTACAGTTTGTGATTTAATTTTAAAAGAGCATCTTGCTTTACTTCTGTCATCAGCAGTTACACACTTACTTGGTGAGCTGCTTCTTTCCTGTATTTTGCTTTAGTAAGCCTCCTTAGCTTCAGGTTTACCATGATGCTGCTGTGTTAAAGGAGAAGTTTGTTTTTTTGCACACTAGGCCTTGTAATAAAGATACTTACAATCATATACAATGTATTACAGCATTATTAGGACAACTGGTGTAGTCCAGAAAGGTGGAGCTCATTGTTGACATCACCGCTAGATGAAAACAGCGGAGTTGCATGCGCACTCAGGCAATCCGTCAAAAAATACAATATCAGCTCGATTTAAAAGACATGAAACTATGACATGAATGTTAAAGCTAATACAGATTTGCAATTGAAAAGCGGCTCTTTCAGCTGCCACACGAAACAAACAAACAGCCATTTCCAGGCTATATATCCGCGTTTTGCTTCGCATTATAGTGTCGGTAAATGAGAGGACACCACCAAGCATTCAGCGAATTTCACATCTTTTAAAACGAGCATTTATTGAATTTTTTGACGGATTGTCCGAGTGCACATGCACCTCCGTTTTTTTTAATTAGCAGTGATGTCAGTATTGAGATCCAGCTCTCAGGACTACACTGTTCTTCATAATAATGCTGTAGAAGATTGTAAATGATCATAAATATCCTTATTATTAGGCTTAATGTGCAAAAACTGAACTTCTTAAACCAATTTGGCTTGGAGGGTCAAGAAAAATTTAGGCTCTTTGGACATCATGATGGAACGCGGTGAAGTCATATATCCATGAAACCATTATGTCACCAGTTACAACATCATAACTGCTCACTGGAGACTAATAGAAAACAATTTTGAAGAATTATTTAGCCAAGAGTGGGCCGATGTAGCTACGGATTTGAGTTCTGAATCACAGTTTAATGTCTCAATCAGGTAAAGTGACAAAAAGTTCAGTATCCACATTCAGTATGTGGAGTTAATTCAGTACTTGTGTGATGAACAACTCTTCTGTGCGGGAACAGGAACTGGTGGACTATGAGCAAGCTGAGTAGGTGTTTATCTAATTGCAACAGGACTGAGAGGGCTCTTAGTTGCAGAGCGATGCAACAGTGACTGACTGACAGGGCCATGATGACTCAGATATCCTCACACACACATATACAAACTCTGAGGTGCAGAGATGAGGAGGACGACAGGCAAGCCGAAGTCTGACTGACCAGGATAGATAACAAGAAATCGTGTGGGAGCAGCGATAACCACAACTGTGGATTTTGGCTCTCTCTTAAGAGACACACACACACACACACACACACACACACACAGACACACACACACAACAGCCTTACTTAATACTGAAGAGAAGGCTAGGGCTTGAAATATGCCAACTGATAAGAGGGGGAAAATGGAGGATACAATAGGGGGAGAGAATAGGGGAGCAGGAGGATTTGTACCTGCAGGAAGAATTGGATTTGCTCCCCTTTCAAGATGTGTCGATTGGAGACCAGCAGAGAGCCTCACAATGCCCGGTGACTGCCAAGTGCAAGGGGGGAAAAAGGGAGAGAGGGGGGCCTTTGTCTCCATCCTCTCTGTCCCATTGTCACCCGTATCACCTTCACCAGACACACACTCTGTATAATGCTTGATCTAATGATCAAATCTGTATGGAAGGAAT
>JAQFJA010000003.1:3288738-3300503 GCA_029874485.1 Naso brachycentron
GATAAAGCATGGAAATTGAAGAAATTAGTCTAAAAACCTTATAAATCTCTATTAAAGTCTAAGAGGACCTGACTGCTCCTGCTGGATGGGCAAGAGATCATCAAAAAAGGAAGCAGCAAATCAATATCAGCAGTCCAGCTTGAGACCTTTGCACCAGTATTCTTGGTAAGAGCAAGGAAGAAAATGTTGTTACCATCAACACATCTCACAGAGGGTTAAAAAAAAAACAAAAAACTTTCTGGGGTGGCCACAAACTTACCCTGTATATTCCTGCGCTCTACAGCCACAATAGGTGGTATAAGACTGACACCATAAAATAGCTCAAAGAATCCCAAAGCAACTCTGTTTCTGTTCCTGAGTACAGAATTAGCCAACAGCACCGACCAGACCAATGACTTCACTCTAGCCAGCATTCCTTTGCTCGCTCTGAAATTCCAGCATTCCTACTGGTTGTATGGTGTATATTTGCTGGGCAGCACCCTGGATTTGTCAAAAGTGATGTGTGTACTTTTCGCAAAAGTGGTTCCCCTTGCTGTGTGTGTGAGGGGGGGGGTGTGTGTGGTTGTGTGTGCTCTGTTTGTGCTGCGCATGCACGCATTGCACAAAGTGTACATGGCGGACAGGAAGATGAGGGCTTGTACAAAAGTGGAACTGTGAAGAAAACATACTGGTGAAAGATACACAACACATATGCAGTTTGTGTCTGTGACGTGGTTGTGTAGCTGCTTGTCATCAAGCCCACAGTATCTGACTACAGCGACCATCAAACTGCGGTGTCTGTTGTAGCCTTTTGATTTAGAGGCAATATTATCAGAGTTGTAAAACTTTTATTTTATACCATTTTTTTTTAGGATGATTACATCAGGATGAAATCAGATACTGTAATGTATTTTGGACAATATGTTTGGACAACCTGAAACGTCTGAGCTAGGCTAGTTAGCTTTGTTTATCCAGTATTACTGTTTTTTTCTCTTTAATCATTACATTTAGCTACTGCCTCGTGTGTGGTACAACAAATTCCATACACAGAAACAAGATGCTGGGGCATCAAAATGCATGTTTTTTAAATAATGGGAAACTTAGTGGGGAAAAGTAGGTGATAAACATCAGCTAAGGCTAGTTGTTTTTCTAGCCTACATTGGAGCATATCCTTCCTTCCCAAAGTCCTACGTTTCCTATGCCCTGACTCTAATCCTGGGAATATAGGACCTCTTTTTCCCATTACGTGCTATATACATAAATCTGGTTGGCAAAGTCCAAGGGAAATACTCTGGATACACAGCAATGGTTTAATTCTACTCCTGCCAGCAAGTTAAAGCCATCAAATGTGGTTAAGTTTTTAACTCTCTGATTTAGTATGTGAAAAGTCTGCATGCTGTTTCTTTTCTAGAAAAGGAAAAAATATTTTTGTTTCCATTTTTTAAAAGTGAAAAACAGAAGTCAAAAATTTAACACAATTTAGATCACATGTATATATGTGGGCCTACAGACTACGCACATGAGATAAACCTACAGCACACCCAGGCACACAGGTATACACTGTTCTGGTCAAACATTACACAGTCAAAGCTTTGTGGGATTTTCCCTGCACTGAAACATGAGTTAGGTCTTGCACGAGGAGCCTTTTTAGCTACACATAATGTACAATACCTATAATTAAAATGTGCTGCAGGAAGTTTGCAAATTGTAGGATCAGGGAAATTGCTCTCAGAGAACGAGAGTAATAACTGTTCTCCATATTTCACAAAAGGTCTTTGCTCAGTGATCTTATAGGTGGAAAAGATGACTGTGTGTGGTTATGACATTGTTTGGGCATCATTCATCAAGTTGATTCAGAGGAAGGCAGATAGTTTTGACTATTATTTTTACAAAATGAATGGCCCTTTTTATAGGCTGTTTAACTTCTACAAAACACGGTACACAGCTTAACGTGCTTTTACGCACAAATTTTATTCCTTCACTGATTTTAAAAATCATTTTACCCAACTGAGGTGTCAGGGTCAAGAATCCCTCACTTGATAGAGAAATTTGCATACAATGAGATAAAAGAAAAACAGATGAAAACTAATTTACATATGTAGCAGAATTCATAAAAACTTTCATGAATACAGAGTATTTTATTTACAAGTACAAGTTTACTGCATCTATATTGCAAGCATATTGCATCCAAGTGCAGGGTTGTTTTGAAACATCAGCGACATGCCTGCCCTGTAGTAACACCAGCCTGTTTGGTGAGATAATGGTATGTTCATTCAGGTGGAGTGTGACCGGATGCTGGTGTTGTCAGCAGCTATTTGCAGTGTGAGAGGGTTTGCAAGCTTCAAAGGACGGGTAGAGAGCTGAGGGAAGGGGGGAGGAGACAGAGCAGCAGAGGAGGGGCCTTTACTGGAAATAGGTGGCTAAACAGGTCTAGCTTGCCTTTTCCAGGAGATTGTTAGGAAATACTAAATGAGACACACTGTGCCAAACATCTAGGACAAACTTTGTCTGTATGCACAGAGAGGCAGACAGGGTTGCACAAACAGACACAACAGCAGGCCTACATGCATGTACATCCACACAGTCATTCAGAGTTCAACTACTGTTCCCCTCCAGTGCTGGTACTAATACAGCCACTTGCAAAAGTCAAATATTCTGACTGTCAAAGATTTACTTTGTTGTGTTTGCGAGAACATTTTATTCTCTCACTATTGGCCAATAAACTATGTGGCAGTACATCAACTGTTTTTGTTATTGGACTATTTAATCTACAAGATTGGTGGCTCTTTCCATCCATCTCTTTTCTTTTGTCTTGTAGCACAAAAGCAATTAAAGCTGCACTAATAAAAATGATCTATGAACAATAAATACATTTGTATAACGTGAAATGTGCAGCTCGAAGCGACAAATATGGAGGAATTATCACCTGATGCTGCATTTCAGTGCTAAAGAGCTTTTTAGCGTCTTTTAGCACTTTGTTTTGCTGCAAATATGTATGCCAATATTTAAATGTGGTCTTTCAGTCTCATTTATCCTGTTTCCATCCTCAGCAAACAAACTCTGATAACCCACTGTGCACTTAACATCCACTTTGAGACAGACTAACTTGTCAGGCCAACCAGTGACCACAGTGAAACATTGCGCAGCTAGCACCGAAACAGAGCTGAGAGGAAAAGGACTTATGTTGCAAGATGGTCAAAAACACAATTTCAAATGAATGCTAAGGTTATTCCATGTCACGTAAGCCATATGAACAAGATCATAGCCTAGTATTTTTAGCTTGTTGTGGAGCAGCTGTAAACCTCTCAAAACTGTCACATTGGACCTACTATTATGATATATTTTTTAGAAACATCAATTGGGGCCAAGGTCATTTAAATTTTAATTTAGAAGACTGCCTAAGTCAAAATAACAAACACCGGAAATTAAATTACAAGTTCAATCATAAAAAGGCTATCTGCAAATGAGCTGGAACCAGTAAACCAAAACCAAAAGCCTGAGAGAGAAATGCTCTTACTATCCTGTACGCTGAGGTTAAATCAGGGTTGAATGTGGTTCCTTACAACAACACAGGAAGGAAGCTTTCTACAGCATTTCACCCAAGGCACCTAATACAAGAAAGAACAAAGCTCGCCAATGTACATCCTGTATTCCTTGGTAATGACGTTTTAGGACACGTTGCTTGTAAATTACCTTGGCAAAAACAAATGCAGAATTTTTCAAGAAATGAGATCAAAATCAAAATGATTTCTTACCATGTGGTGAAATGATGTAAATATGAAACTGTACAATAAATTCAGAAAGTTATCATGACTGTGATCACAAAAATATGTTTCCATACTTCTATTACGCCTCACATAAACAGCATTATCTATGAGTTAAAGCTGAACAGTATGCAAACTGCTGCAATCATTGGTTTTCTAAAACTTTGAAATTAAAGGTGATGGTAAGGAAACAGAAAACTGCAGCCTGAATGTGAATTTTTGAGTTCTTTTACACTACGTGTAGTTCTGCAGATGGCAATGTCTGTCTTTCTGTCAGTCTACCACTTTAGTCCGGATGGAAATTCATTTCATGTCATCACATTTTGCACAGACCTTCTTTAGGATGACTCCTAATGATCTGTGTGATTTCCTGCCCTTTTCTCTACTTTCATCAGATCATTTTTTCATACATATTCGACTTCATGGCATTACCATCAGCTAAGGATTGCATCGCTGCTTTTTGCAGATGATATGGTCATCATCAGGCTGTGACCTTCAGCGCTCACTGGTCCAGTTCGCAGCCAAGTGTGGCTGAGCGACACCTTTAAATCTAAGGTAAGAAATATAAGATAAGAAATTTAGTCATCTGTGAGGGACTCTGAATAAGCTGCTGCTCTTTTGCGTTAAGAGGAGCCAGTTGAGGTGGTTCGGACATCTAGTAAGGATGCCTAGAGAAGTGTTCCAGGCACGGTCAGCTGGGAGGAGGCCCTGGGGCAGACCCAGGTCCAGGTGGAGAGATTACATCTCCACACTCGCCTGGGTACGCCTCCGGATCCACCAGTCAGAACTGGTTGATGTGGCCAGGGAAAGGAAAGTCTGGGGAAACTGCTATCTCTACAACCCAACCTCAGATAAGTGGTTGACGACAATGATGATGATAATGATGTAAAATTTTGTTAATCTAAATTAGCGAATATATGGCAAATCAACTTTGCACGATTTCACCGGTGTGTCAGCAAGCATCTATCCGGTTGAAGAGCCTCTGAGCAAGCAACTCCAGTGGACGCACTTAATACCAGATCATTGAAGCCATGAGGTAACAATTAGTTTCACGTATGTCAGCATTGCACGTCATTTCATGTTAAAACATGTGCAAGCCAAAACTTCATTTTGATGGCCAGTGTTACTCAAAAAACAGGAGATGACAGTGAACTTACCATCTGAAATTTTATCTTATGTTAGTCATAACAAAGGCATGAGAAGGATTATCATCATTTTTTGCTTGCAAACGTAAGGAAATTTTATACAAATAAAAAACTGAGTTCTGCAAGTTGCATTAAGATTATTCATTTAAGAAGAGGAACTAAAAGTGGGCATCTATAGAGAACTGATCACAGGAGAAACTCTCTTCTTTGAAACCATCAGAGCACAAAAAAAACCCAAACAGTCCTTTGGTAACTTAACACAAAAAACTGAGCTTTACCTAAAAACAACACTGTCTGCATCCAACAATAACCAAATTATGTGTAAAAAACTTTATTGAAAAGAAACCTAGTTGGCTAGTGTATTTGACATCTCATTTGCTAAAATTCGTCATGTGATTAACATAGACATTATACATTACAGTTACTGGTTTTGTGAAGGTTTTTTCAAACTGTTAAGTTTAGGCCTATTAATAGCAACATAAATGTTCAAAAGTATTTCAGCCAATCACTACCGCTTATTTAAATGACATTATTCAACAGAAGTGACTGTAATTATAGTCACTTCATTTCCTTTATTGTGCAACTTGTGACTTTCTAAATTCAGCCATATTCTGTAGTCTACAGAAACTGAATAAAAAATATGTTTCATTATGTGTATTTCTCAGACACATCATTATCTTGCTATCCTGTCTGCTGCATGTTCAAGGGTATTTCTGGCAAAATTCTACAAACTACAATTTTTTTCTGTTACAGCTTTAACCAAAACATGTGTTTGTGAGTGAGTGTTTAACACATCTAACAGTTTTAGGAAAACCTCTCATTCACTTTCTTGCTTTTATTAGCAAGATTATAAATTACAAGCACATTTACGAAAATGTTGCTTACACCAAAAGTTTATACTGTGCATGTGATCTTTTCATGCATCTTTTCATCACTCTGTGTAGTTTTAATGGACTGAGGAGCTACAGTGGATGCTAATTGTTATTATTATTATTAACTGAGATGATTGCACTTGTTGTATCTTTATTGTGACTTGAGATAGCTGATCTGCTGCAGCACAACTTGCTCATCTTGACAAATATTGAACTTGAATCTTGAGTCTGTTTATCCCCCAAAATAGGGTTGGTCGTCATTTATAGTCTGAACTGATAGTTGCAAAGACTTAAAAGTATGCTATTGAATGTACCTTCAAAAAGTTATTACTGCTGTTATATTGAATTGCAGGTAAAAGTAGCAACAAAATCATTGCTTCTGCATTTTCCAACAACATTTATACTGTCAAAAATAATCAGAAAATTAAGTTACTATGGTTGTATTATGATAGCCTATATAATTAGAAATTAGTCAAATTTGCTACAGTGTCCTGCTATAACAATTTTCAGTTACACTTTATTTTAATAATCTGCCTACAGATAGTTTATAGAGTCTTTGCAACATTTCAACAATTCATCAGTTGGTGAACTAATTGTTGAGTATAGTTGAACATTTTCAGAATGTTCGACAAAGACAAATGAAATGGTAAACTAATTACTGTTAGGATTAGGTGAATCAGTTATTGTGTTGAATGTCAACTGATATGTTGATGAAATGTTACAAATACTCATAAACTATCTGTAGGCAGACTATCTAAAAAAGGTGTTACCCAAATTTCTATTGTTTTGAAATCCTGTATTTCTCAACATGTCAATGTTCTCATAATCGAATTAATAATAATAATAAATTAATAATTTTAGTGTTGTACAGTAGGTATGATAATGCCCAATGCAAGTCCCAGTATAGAAAATAATGCATTGCCTAATGCCTCATCCTCATGATCATAGTAAATCAGGGCACATGGTTATGCTTTATATCTTGCATAAATGTTACCTTTGCTTATATGTGCAGATGAAGTATAGAATGTCAGAGATATAACTGGTGATATTATTTAATGACAAGAGATGCGGAATAACACAGATATTGTTTATTAAGAACTGATCCAGTAGAAAAATCCAAAAATAGCAAAAGTTACAAGTAATAATCAAAATATTTAATTTTATTTAAAACCAAAGAGCTTCTGAAAGGGATACAAGTAGAAAAAACATGCTGGGATGAGCTACACTAGAGGTGACAGAGAAGCCCTGTCACAGATTTAAAACCTGCACAAGAGCCAGTGTTCATTATCAGCCACGTGTCTTCGAGCAAGACGCTCTGTTAAGTAATTGGTAAGAGCCTCAGCTTAAAGAATGAAACAACAATACCAAGAAATAGAAAATAAAATTTGCATCTATAAACATCTGGTAGATATGTTCTGAGAACTCTGAATAACACATGTGATCACTGGTATGACATAGTCATTACAAAGGTAAGACAACACTGAATGTGCCTCCTCCAACTTCCTCAATGGAAATTTCTGTACCTTGCCAATTCTTGAGCATTTCAGCATGTTTACTGCTTCAACTCTCAACTATGGCTTACATTTATGTACAGAGTGCACTTAACAGCAAATACTCCGCTAAAATATCTAAGAATCCTTTCCAAAGTCCAGAAAAAAGTAAACCCTTGATAAAAAAAAGCTCTACTTTCAAAATCCCTAGCATTAGTTTTAATTTTTCACAATCATACAAACAAAACCTCAATTTCTGTACAGTATGTTTACAGTAAATCTAACTTCACCTGAGAAAGACAAAGAAAGAAAATACTACATTCACTTCTCTGAAAATCTAACTTAGGCTTGGAGACCATCAACTTGTTGTTTTATGAGGTCTTCCTTACAACCTAAGGCATGGTTCATCAACATACACGTCTAAAGCAGCATTCAGACCAAATCAGGGGATCTGGTGAAAACGCAGGTTTTGTCATTTATTTGAAGGAGGCTCGTCTGTTTTGGCTGCGGTGGTCTGAACCGCAGTGGCTGCCAGAAAAAAAACAGCTGAGAAAAGTTGAAACTGGCTCAACTTTAGGAGAACTGCAGCCCCATGTCACGCTGCGGCAGCCAGTCAAGTAAAGGGGCCGTCCGTCTTCCAGCGGTTGACTGCCACCCTTGGATTAGGGCAGGAACAGAGTACACAACTTGACATCACAATGGATCCAGTTATGTTAATTAAGTGACACTCACACCACCGGACAACGTTTCACCGGACCCCCTGCTTTGGTCTGAATACAACCTTAGCCTTGCAGAAACTAGCTGAACCCATGTGAGCTCAGTTTTACTGATTAGAAGAATATCCACTGAGGTCTGTAACACCAGCAGCTGGAGGTCAAACCAATCAGTGAATTACGACTCTTCAGGTTATAGGTTGGGTTGGAACCTGCACAGAATTGCACAATAAACCAGTTGTTGAGTAGGGCTTTGAAAAAGGTGTTTCCCATAAGAATAAATGATGCAATGTTCTTGAAACTACATGGTTTGCTTCTTGTGCCAAATTTACAGAGAAATCAAACTCGACAGATCATTTTCAGAAGGTTATCTTTCCAGATTAACAATGGGAAGCAAAGACCAATGACAGTGAACAAGCACCACATTTGGCCAGTCTGGTCTGGGAAGCATTTTGTAATCAATTTCATCATGTAGAGAACATGCCCCTGTTTGGTTGAAGATCCAGTTGGCTGTCGATAATTTTGTTCTCAAAATTATGACACCTACACCCAAGCAAATATCAACCTTAATGGACCAGAATGAGTAAAGCAAAATATCTGGCTTTGCAAGGCTAAACAAGACCAATGCTTCCTTGGAGCTGCTTCTGTTTATTACTTGTAAACTAATTATGTTACTCTTTGTAGTTGCTTTGCCGTGATGCTTTGATCCAGTCAGCCAAAGTTGAGTAGTGGCAATCTGTGGCCATGCTGTTGTTTGAGTAAGGATTTTGCAGATTTTTGAGAGGCTGTGTGTTGCCACTACCGTCTTGCCTCATTGGATCCATGTTGTTGCCATTGCTCATGGGACGAGGAAGCAAGTTGGTGTAAGTATTTCCTTGGCTTTCCCTTGGGGACTGCATTAGTGAAGCATGAGTCTCTTGTCCCACCGAGATCTGTGGTTCTTGCTTCAGCTGGAAGCCAGGCTGAGGCCCCCCTCCAATCAGGCCCTTTATGAAGTCTTCCCCTTCCATTCCCTCTAGGAAGGGGAAAGAGCTCAGCCCCTGTGACCCCCCTCCACCTCCAGGTACTGACCCATTAAAGGTGTTCTGGCTTGGACTGAGGGTGTTAAAATTGGGCCACACAGTCTGGATACCCTGGTTCTGGTTGCCTAGATGGTTCTGGGCCCGGTTTTCAGGGGTAAGCTCCTCCCTTTGGTGCTGCAGGTTGAAGAGTGACTGGGATTCTGGTTGGCTCATTCCTGCAGCTTGAGAGCCTGTATCCAAGCACTGCAAGTCCCTTATGGAGAGCTGAGGAAGGGTGTTATTCTCAAAGTTGTTGTGCTCCACTCTGTGGGAGTAACCAGAGCCATGGTTTGGCTGCTGTTGCCTGTTGCTATTTGGACGTGGCAGATTGCTCATGGCACCAGATGGGTTTATGGTGACTGTTTCCATTGAGAGCGTTGGGTTGGGATTTGCCCATGAATGGCTGACTGGTACATTAGGAGCCTGTGATGTCATCATAACATTCTGTGGGCCTGGTTGGTAGGGCTGGTTGAATACAGTTTGTTGTTGCTGCATTGTAGGTGTGGGCTGTTGCCTCAGGTACATGCTGCCAAGGTCTGGAAAACATGAAGTGACTTTTACTGTTTTACAGGGCAGTATTATCCTGCTCTGAATCGACATGTTGTATTTGGCTTGAAATCTACTCATGGCTATTTGATGGAAATTAAAAAGTTACCTTTCCGCATGTGACCCATGGTACTCTGTGGCACTGCCTTTGGCCTGTTCATAGCCAGACAAGCAAAGGGAGCACCTAAAGAAAGGCCAGAAACCTCTGTTGAAATACATACTGTACACATATACTAACATAGAATGACATGCTGATGCATGCACATGTGGAATCACATTGGGTTGTATTGTAAGTTGTGTAGTTTGCGCCACAACACCATATCTCTTACCTGACAATCCTGATATCCTCATCAAATTATCTCTTCGGCGCTTCTTCTCATTGTAGCCATAGGGATCTATAGCAAGCACAAAACGTTTACATATATTACATGCATCTAACTGAGAACTGGGCTCCAGCTCCTGCACACTGCCCTGGGACACAGATGAATGGCAATAATTTGAATTTGTCAATAACTGAAAAAGGAGATCACTTCTCACCTTTGTCATCCGGCAGATATCTGAAGTCCATTGGTTCACTGACTTCCTGATCTGAAGGTCGGCGCAACTGCATGTGCACTGTGACCGACTCTATTATGGAGGTGTTATAGTAGGGTGGAGTCTTGAAGACGATGGCTACTTGCCGATGAACATCAGCCTGGGAGAAAGAGCCTTTGGCCTCCCAGCCGTCGGACGAGAAGAATCGCACCTCGATGTCATCTAGAGGAAAGGGGCATGATGGGATGACAGGAATGGAAAACTGAATAAACATGCAAGGAGTTGGACACTATTGCTTTTAAAAGAAAAATGGAGTAATGGATGAATGGATTAAATGAAAATGATTTGAGAGAAAATAGAGGGAAACAACATACAATGTACTGAAAAAAAGGTATAAAATAATAAAATACCTTTCAATTCATTGCAAACCCCTACAGGACAATGTTAGTATGTACCTTTCTGTACTTTGTCACACAGCAAGAAAATTTCATCCCCTCCTTTAACACTGCCACTGTTCCTGTTGACCCGACAGATCCTCAGCTCGGCTGTGTTTGGAGCCCCTGATGATGTAGAAAAAAGTTGTAAACATACAGCAGATGCAACAAATCAGTCAGATTGCACACTACAAGTAAGACAAGATGTATATTTTCAAGAGTGGTAACGTCACAGTCTGCCTTCACTGGATCTAGCTGATGTACTTTTGCGGAAATCAAGCTTCAGTGACTGAGTGCAACACGTTCAATTGTTGCCTCAGTTTAGAAAAAGGATTGCATTCAGTTTACAGAGCAAACCTCACCAGGTTGAGTCACATGTCACATGCCTGCTGTCAGAAGAGGAAGTGCTCTATGGTAACAGTGTTGTTTGATGGTTAGTGCGTATAGAGAACTTCCTCTTTTTAATTTGTGTGAGGAACACTAAACTAGTTTACTAAGTGCGACACTCAAAACAGCATTGACAGAACATCTGCTGGGCACGATCATACACAAGTCTTGCAACAAACAGACCAAGTACATACAGTCTAAACTGTACAAGACATTAAACCTACTTGTGTGACTGACCAAATTCTTGCTTTGCATTATTATTTCAGCTTATTTCAACCAATGAGATATTGATAAAATTCTAGGTCAGCCTAAAAAATGACATGAATATGAGCACAACTTATTTGCAGCTTTGGTAAATGTTGCCATCAGCTCTTGAAATCCACATGGCAATTGAATCATAATACAGACACACCTAACATCAGGCAACTCGCATTCCTGTAAGTACAATTATCTGATACTTTCACAATGTTCTCAGCACTTGTAATTGCCCAATACAGCGTGAGCAAGAGCACAGTAATATGCAGACAGAGCTCAGCCACTCACTGTTGTCATAGATGGGGTTGGTGACGATGGGTTTGAGTTGTCGGGTGTAGTGGCCATTCTCGTCCTGCAGTAAAACCTGAATGCACAGACGAACCACGTTCAAGTCGTACTCTTCTGTCTGCAGCAGCTGCTCACGTGGCACTGTGGTCACACATACACACATGGCTGTCAGTGACACAGCTAAATGAGAACAAACACTGATGTCCACTGGCATTATTACTGACACAACACAAACAACCTTATATATGTCATTAAAGGGTCAGTTCACCCCAAAAAATAATTTTCATCTTGGCCTGA
>JAQFJA010000003.1:3327657-3339680 GCA_029874485.1 Naso brachycentron
CAAGCAGATACTGCAGCAGTGGTTATGTTCATACGTTCATGCTCGTCTCTGGGATCTTATTTTATGCATCCTTTCCTGCTCTATGGGAGATAATATTATGGTCCAGGACTAGAAACCAGATCACCAATCTGTCAGTTACAGCTGAAGGGAAGTGGTTTTTTCAGAATCATACTCTTCCTAATGCCTAATACTACAAACATATTACCTATAAACGCTTTGTCAAAGTATTACTTTTTTTTCCTGATTGATTTCTTTTTTTTTTGGTAATGCAATGTAGGCATCCTAAAGTCACTTACCTCTATTCCATCAAATTTGAATTTTATCACTGGTACAAAAGCATCTTCGACAGCCTTGAAAGAACATAAAAAGAAAATATTAACAAACCTGAGACAATTAACAACTTGTAATCTGAAGGTCAAGAACACTGACTTTTTATACTTTGATATATTTTAGACAAGTAAATGCTACCAGAGTGCTACTGCTTCATAATATCTCCTGCAGTGTCTTAACATGTTAAGAGAAAGCAGTAACCTGGGCCTCACTTATAAAACTGTGTGTACAATCCCCACTAAATGTTTGCATATGTAAAAATAAGGAAATGTAAGTACTCCTCAAAAATTTCAGATTTACAAAACCTGGTGTACGCCTGTTTGTGTGCAACTTTCTTTTAAAAATCCCTAATCAAGTTGAAAAAGTGCACAGGTGGATCAGCCCCCATATCTCAACCATAAACAGTCAATGCAAAGCACCTCATGGACATGAATACATGGAAATAGCAGCTGATCTCTGGTTTTGTTCAATGAATCACAGGCACAGCAGACAAACAGAGGGAATTTTTTTTTTCTTTTTCTGACATAGTAAACAAAATGTTTGACGGTGAGGTGGATGACATCAAGAAGAGCAGTATTTTTCTGTTTGCAGTGAACACACTGGCTGATTGAACTGTGATGAAAACTGATGAAGCATTGACTGTTTGTTGCCATATCTGATGATACCATTAGCCATCAAAAGAAGCTTCACACACATGGGAAAAAAAAGTCTCTCTGCTGTCCTGCAACTGCGCTCAATCCGAGGTACCCCTAGCATCTTTTCTGAAAAACCTTTGATTGAACAGACTAATTTCTAAATTCAGGGATGAAAAACAAGCTTCCTACATTAGAAAATGGCCATTTCACTCTTAATTACTTGAGAAGTGTGCAATATTTGTCAGAAAAGCCTAAATATAAGTTAGTTTGCTACCTTACAATTCAATGACTTACCCTCAGGTCTTTGATCTCTTCGTGCTGTTTCAACTTCTCAAAGAAAGACTGGAAAAAGTCACTCCTCTCTACATGGCGTGGAGCCACACACAGGGCATCAATATCAGCTCCTGGAAGAAACAGTAACTGTGATCTGTGTTGCCCAGTAGATTCAAAGGTTGTAAAAAGTACACTGGAAGTTGCTGCATTCAAAGCTTGAGAGAGTTCATGTGGTACACACAGTGGATAAACAACAAGCAGAGCAGATAAGGTCAAGTGTAGCAACCTTTGAATAGTATTTTCTGTGACTGTCCAAATAATAAAAACTGGCACTGCTTTGGACAGCACAGCGCCAAAGAATTTTAGTTTACTTTGTAACAATTTAAACCACATCAAAACTACTTTTACAAGATACCTCTTGTAAACTCCATAAAACACTGATACAAACTGAAAAACACAGTTTGACTCAAAATGAGTGTAAATTTACTATCTATTTACTGTAATGAAACATACTAATTCTTTCAAATCTTTAACAGTAACTCAAATTGTGCTTTGGGAAAAAGAAAAACCAGTCCCCTGAGACCGGAGTTATACCCAGTCTTCAAAGTAGTTGTTACTGGTAAATTAAATTCAGACAGTAGGGTCTATTGTTTTAGTTTGAAGTATATTGTATTTACTTTGAAAAATATATTTATGTTTATTTCACAACAGTATAAAAACGTACCAGTTCGATTCACATGATAATATTCTGTGATCGACTGAAGATGTGAACAGCCTCTCTTCACCTCCAGTATGAACCAGAGGCTGTGTTAACATTTTTGATTGTCCTTCATTTTGATAGACAGGGATGAAAAAACCCCCATCATAATCAATTACTATCCCTCATTGTAATTTTATCTTTCAAACTGTTAAGACAGTTATTGTTTTTATGTATTAATTTTTATTTTAATAAAAATTAACACACCAACCTGTAGATTAAGCATTTAATCATGGCATGAAGAGAAAGGTTTAACAGCTGACAACGACCATACGCTCATTTTTCATGTAGACACACATTGCGCACTGTATCAAATAAGGCACTTTTTTCCCCAAACAGTAACAGTGGGGGCCACCAAAAACATTGTGCCATTGTGTATAAACAGGCAAATGAACAATGCAACTTTACAAAATCAGACCATTGCATTTGAATCTTGAACAAACCAAAGCCAAATAAATAAATACTTTTTTTTTTTTTTTTACTGAATTTAACTGAACCGACCTGCTGTGGCCTAGCCTGAACTCAAACCTTCATCCTGGTTTGTGTGGGTTTAAACTGTGCGCTCCCTTGTGCGGAATCAAATGAATCAAGTGTGATCGCTGTGAAGGCGACTGCCATCAGGTTTCGTGTTTTTCTCTCAAACTAACGACTTCTCATTGCTGTTCTAATTTTGTTCTGGAAGCTGAAGCCGCGCTATGCTGCTACACTGGGCACTGTGATTTCTAGTCAATAGCTAATTAATTTGACTCACCCGCCACCAACTAAACAGGGGTGTGAATTACAATCTGTCAAAATGACGGACCGCCTTCAAAATTTTCCGTCATTGTTAATATAAAAACATCACTGACGGAAAATATTTGGTTAACGAGACCTGTGGTATGAACAAAACACAGAACTTTGCATTAAGTTTCACATCAGCTCACTATACTGGCCTACACTCGCTGTCACTGTGGATAAGGTGAAGTGAAACTTTAGCCCCTTCTCATTTGCTTGCTCTCCTCTGCACTTCTCTCGTTTAACAAGTTCTTGAGCTGATTTAGTGGAAAATAAATTTTCAGTTTTAACATCTGATTTAACCCCTAGTGCACTGCACTGGTTGTTGGTCTGACTTGTCTTTAGATGCACAGCTTGCAGTTGACAGTAGTTCACAATTTAACTTTGTCACAACATATCATAGGATCTGCCGAAGCTGTTGACTTCCTGTTGCTGCTAAACCAAAAGCAGCCTTAAACTTAAGAAATTCAGCTATACTTTGACTTCTAAAATTATGATACGAACACTTAAATTTGCCTCTACAGACTCTCATAATATTGGACTTGCTTTGGGTGCACTGCAGAGTGTTTAATTGGAGTTTGGTGGTGGCTATTGTGAAATACATTGACTTGCGCTAGCATTAGCATTAGCTTAGTCACCACTTTCACGGGCTTTCCATTTCGCCAGTTTTTACAGCTGGAGAGAAGGTTGCATTTTCAAAAGATTGCACGTTGGAACCTGATTTCAAACATTAGCGGTCTCAGGAGCCCCAGCACGCCATTGTCACGTCAAAGAAAGGCCCAACTGCACACAAACGTTTCCTCTCTGATGCAAAAACTTGCGCCTTGTAACCTGCCTCTAAGTTAACGGTTATCCTGCGACACAGCAACCTCGTTCTTAGGTACAACTTATCTTTATAAATAAGTCGTGAATTTTATAAGCCACATTAATGGAATAGTACAGATGTCTTACTTAAATTAGTGAGACTTATCAGAATGAGCCAGGGGTTATATCATTGATACCAAATAAAGAATACAACAGTTCTAGCTTGGAGCTAGAGATGGGACAGTTATCATTTTTATTGTTAATCGCTTTAAAAGCACTCACAATAATTTAAACATGGTAAATTTCAATTAATCGCATAATCCTGAATTAAAGTGTCTGCTAAAAATGACCTAAAGTAACCCTCACTATTAATGCTAGTGAACAGTAAATAGTCCACGCTACAATGCAAGTTTGACTTTATAGAGCAGAGTAGACTTACAGTATTTTTTTAGTTTGCCCTTTGTCAATGCAGGGATACCTTATAATTTATCATTACTTTATTTATTTATTTTAATCAAGATGTGTCCCTTGTGAACTTTAAAAAAACTTTTCATATGCTACTGGCTGATGAAACATGACGCAACGGAAACAAACAAGGAAGTGAAATTACTTTTTTAAAGTGATTACAGTATGTTCTATTGTCTTTTTTTTCAATTTCTTAATGTTTTCTTAATATATCTATACATATATTCAGAATTGTCACTTTTTAATTTTTTTAAAAGAAATTATCGCAATAATATCGAGGATTGCAATTATTTTTGCCACAATAATTGTGACATGAACTTTATTAACCGTCCCTAAGAACATCCAAACATATTCAAATAAATAAATAGATAATAAAAAAAACACTGGATGATTTGTTTGGAAAAAACTTTAAATATTTTCATGTATTTCAACTTGTGAAAACTAAAGCAATCTTTTTTTCTGCTATTTAAGTATTTTTTTCGTTTTTTTTTTTTTTTTTTAATAAATTTTACGTTTTAATCTCACTTGTTGTGTTTACAGTTTAACGAGAAGTACTCCAATTAAATTCTCACTACTGCCTCCAGTCAATACTAAGCTAGTTTACCCAGCTTTCAGAGCCCTAAACTAGTCTTTTCAAAAACACTCAATAGCAGAGGAAAATGACAATGCCAGCCTCATGCTTTATCATGGTCAGAGTGAACTGAGCTCGTCAAAAACAATGATGTGCGCCTGCTTAGACAGGGTCTAATGCTGTGTGCCAGTAATGTTCTATTATCACCCTCTTTGCTTCTTTTGAATGTGTGTATGGCCAGTAACACAGTGCTTGTGTTTTTAAAGTTTAATGCTGTTGGACAGCTTCCCTGCATAAAACAGTGGTTTAACTAAAAGAGGACAATGCTACAATATCAACTACATACCTTTTGTGTGCACTCCAAGTCGGTATGAACCAAATGTAAATATCTTGCCCCCAACACAGCTTATAGCTGATGGCGGAAGGTTCTGTAGAGGATAGAGAGATATATGGTGAAGTCAGTGTAATGTTTTTCCCTGACATGGCATGATAATAGGAAGCTTTAGTGTCTCTTCTTTTGACAGTCACCATGACTGACTCAACAATAAGTCATGATGACTTATTAGAAGGTATTATTAGAAGGCATTCACCCCAGCGGAACCTACCTTTAATTCACTGATCTCAGCGATCCATTCTTTGACAAAGTTATTTAACTTCCCAAGAACTGCAAGTCTAAAACAGGGACAGTCACAATGCAACATTTTAGTAAACTTGCAGTGTAAATAGAAAATAACAGAAATACACCTCACATTTAAAAAAAAATTCAGTTGTTGTAAATGTGTGCATCCAAGTATCAGGACACACATACATATATTTAGTTACCACAAAGACATGAACGCACATAAAAACAGTATATTAACAGCCTTAACATAAATTCTACCCTTGACAATTTAAGAAATTCACATAATAATAATAATAATAACATAAATAAACATAATAATAATAATGAGACTACCAGAGAAGTGCTGGTGCATTATCTTACAGGTGTTCATGTTTTTGTGGGAAGCCTTAGTGACTGTAGTTGTGATTGCTTCAATGAAAGATAAGTAGTGGAGATGTCCAATAACTGTGTCATGACTGATGTAAAATTATACTTGCTGTTCCTCACCTATGATTTAATTCCTCTTCATCTTCAAACACCCCAAAAGGTTTCATAGCATCACAGAGTCTCTTGGTGTACTGGTGGTCTATTTCTCGTGGGGGTGCGAGGCTAATGGCAGAGGTGATGCCATAGTGTTTCTGAGGCTGCTGCCCACCAGGCATGGTGCTGCTAGGTAACAACATGGGACAACAAGATGGGAACAAGGCGCAATATGTGAAACGTCAGCTACTACAAAACGACCCTCCGCCTTACTACATTTTCACTTCATGATTTCCAAAGAAGTTGACTTAAAAATGAATAAGACGCTGAAAGAAAATTAATAAGTTATTTTTCTCTATTTTGAAACCATCCAGACAACACACGTTAGCTAACGTTACATACCTTGACACCAATGTGCTTAGCGTTATTTTAGCAATATTTTTTATTTGGTACTTCAACAATAAGCTTAATAATAACTTCATAACGTATGTTATTCAAAATTCGCAAAGGGAAGTTAACGCAGTTGTAGAAATGTGTTTGAAATGTGCCACTATTCAACCTCAGCAGGCGGCGAGCGAATGTTAGCCGAGAGACTACAAACAGGTTGGAAGCGCTAACAATCTGGCTAATGTTGTAAGTTAGCAAACGTGAGCTGGCTGCTACGGAAGAATTGATTTAACTAATGACTTGCTTCCCTATTAGACCTGCTTAAAAGTTGGTATCGTGTCAAACAAAACAGCCACTGAATTGGGGCATCTTCACACTATAGTTAGCCATAAACAAACAAGCGAGCTAAACAGCATACGGTGGCTAAGGCCTTGTTTGGTTGTTATGACAGTTGGCTAACGTTAGCTTTTAGCCTATTCTTTAGGACTGTCTCAAACGCAAACAAAAATGCTCATAAATGGAAAATGTGACAAATGCCTGGCTTACCTTGACATTTCTTTCATGACACTCTGAAAAGCTTATACTGTTTTTGAGCTGGAAATCCGTAAAAAACTAAGAAAGTCGGCAAGTGGAAATGATAACAGCCTCGACCTGATTACAACAATGGTCACTTTTCAGAGAGCAGTTCAAACCTTCCCACTGAACCGGAATCACTTCTTATAAGATAACGTATCAGCTCGTAATCCGGAGCGCAAATTCATATCTAGTTCGTTTACAAAACGCACATGATATTTTGAAAGGCAGCAGCTAATAACACGCTTGATTGCTGTTTGGTCTTCTTGAGATTTTCAAAACTACAAATGTAACGGCGTTTGTCGGACGTCTGCGTGCAGCACGCTGTGCAACCATGTCAGGAAACGAACGGCTCCTCACCCAATGTTCTCACCGAGGCCACGGATCACGTGACTCCACACAACGCGAGCACAGCAGCACAGGAACATTTTCGCGGATTTCAGCTTTGAGAGAAAATTTTATTTTTAGCTGACAAAAGCCTGTAAGTAACTACAAAGATATTCCAGTCAAACGTAAAACTCAACTCATCTAGAAATAATCTGAAAATATCAGTCAACATTTAAATAAAGATGAAATATTATTATCATCAAAATGACCTGTTACACTGAAGGAATGTGATTGTGTTAAAAGCCTTCACAAGAGCTGCTTTATCAGTTATTTATTTGTTTACTTATTCACATATTTATTTATTTATTTTATCAATGAAATTAAGGAGATTTCAATAAAGCTCATTCTGGAAGGGTGTTTTCTGTGGCCTAAACGAAGAAACAATTGCTCACATATTCTTCTACTGTGTGCATTCCGAAAAATTTTTAATTTCCTTGAAAAATTTCATGTTTAGAAAGGGTGAAGTGGTCAAGTTATTTGACTTTAAAACAATGCAAGCTTTTTAATCCTAAAGTTTATAGATTTTTGTTAAATTCTATGTTGACAGGGACCAAAAAACAACCAAACTTTACCTTCTTCTTAGTTAGCCTCTATCATGATTCTTTTGTTAAGCATCTTCTATACAAAATCAAACATACATATCTGGAAAGTAAACTGCTGTGTTGTGTTTATTATTGCAGTGCATTGTTGTGAACACCAGGGAGCGTATTCTCAACGAAAAATAAGAAAAATAGAGGGAAACAAAATAAAGGTATAAAACAAAAAATACAGATGACTACATGCTGTACAAACACATTACCGACCTCAGAACACAAGAAGGTGACACATTATATATTTTTTATTTTAAATATTCAACAGACATTTATACCTCGAGGAAATGATGATACTGCAGTTTTATAGACGTAACTCAAAGTCACAGATGCATTTTAAACTTACCTGTGATTGACTTGTCTGTAAAATCATGTGTCCACTAGGATCAATTTATTGTTTGTGTTACTGGTTGGTTGGTGATTGTTCTTGTCACAGCATTTAACAAAACGTTTCTCACTGAGCACTCAAAAAATGTTTCCCTGACTGCACAGAAATCATGCAAAGACATTGTTTCAGTCAGCCTTGTGGACCCCCAAAATTTTAATGTAGCCTGATATTTGTTTCAAAAAGAGACAAACAACTCCCGAATTAAAATCACTGTTTTTTAACTGCCTTAAATGATAAATGCATCACTTAAGTGGACAAATGAGAAACTACTGCACTGTGTTGATAAGGAAGCCAGGTATAAATGCCACTATTTTTGTAAATCACAGGGTGTTCAGGTTAATAGAAACAGAGTTTATGTGAATGTTTTTTGTTATTTTGGCTGCAAACCTGTCATCTCTTGAAAAAAAATGTCTCAATTTAAGACATAATATAACTGTTATGACCAGTGGTGTAGTGGTGCCGGGAAAAGTGGTTATACTCTTAATTTATGCCCCCAATTATTTTTTAAAGCAGCCCGTCCAGCAAAGAAGAAACACCCTTTTTAAACAGTGATGTTTGTGTTATAAACAGTGATATGTAAGACTACTCTTGCATGTTTAGCTCATCCAAAAATGGGACAGTAGTCGGCTTATTTGCACATTGTCACTTAACTTCTGCTGCTTGACCTCAGGGAGTGAAGGAGGATAAATATGAAGTTAACATTAGCCACAAAAGAAGTGCAGATTT
Organism: Naso brachycentron; assembly: GCA_029874485.1. Taxonomy (NCBI): domain Eukaryota; kingdom Metazoa; phylum Chordata; class Actinopteri; order Acanthuriformes; family Acanthuridae; genus Naso; species Naso brachycentron. Next base: position 3,336,399 of record JAQFJA010000003.1, read on the forward strand.
TACAATCAACACTGGCCTATAGTCAGACTATAGGGTCAACTCAACTCAACTCAACTCAACTTTATTTATAAAGCGCTTTAAAACAGCCACAGACAGTTATGTATTTATGCATTTTGAGTGAATTATTCCTTATTCCTTCCACACATTAAAAAAAAAAGTAGTCCAGTAGTTTCTTTTATAAACAGTCTCTTGGAATAGCTGGTTTGCAACAGACAGAATCAGAGGGGATTTGGAAGTGGGTATTTTAAATGCGGACTGAAAAATAAGTGGGTATACTTTGTATACCTGCATACACCTTGCACTACACCACTGATTATGACTTTTATGAAGCTCAGTGTTCAACATTCCCTGACAACCGATAAACTTTGAAATTTGGATTTTACTTTGTTAAAAAATACCTACAAGGTTGTTTTATTTAGCAAGAAGTCCCAGCTTGACCTTCAGGTTCTCTGAAGAAACTACAGATTTATCTCTCATCACTTGTCTGAACAGCTCCATCCAGTGGGCAGTTGGAATTACTACACCTGGTGTAAAATAACTTTGAAATAATTTAATCATCAACCTCGATTGACTTTAGTGCCAATGGTGAATTATTAAAGTCCTTTTGTAAGTCACACGATGAAGATGCATGAGATTAATTAGTTCTTAATCAGTGCTAAGTTAATGGTAGACAAACTGAGTAAAAATTGTTTGAATTTGAATCATAAGAAATATAACTCATATCACAATAACATGTAATTGCTCAATGTACGTATGAAAGACACATTTTGTTTAATTTCGAATTGTGAAAACTGGTTTTAATTGGCGATTGTGTTCTTTCAAATTTTGTTAGAACTTTGAAGTGCTCTATAAATATGCATCAAAGAACTTATAACAATTAAAGTAAAAATATTGTGCGTAAAAGTTTTAAGCTTCCAATACATCCTGATTCATTGCTATTTTGAACCTTTTTCTGTTTGTCTGATTGCTTTTAATGTTAGTATGAGATGAGAGGGTCTGTGAAAGCAGGATTCTGTTAACACTATGTTACTTATTATGGTGACCTTTCACCTGTCTGGAAAACATAACTCCTCCCTCACTTCTGCATTTTGGACTTTCAGCGTCAGCCTGATTGTGCAGTCAGAGCAGCAGACTGGTCAGGAAGTCTTAGAACTGCAGCAAAAAGCCCACTTAGTTCAAAAATGAGCAGCAAAACTAAAGTTGTGAATGTGGACAACTGGATAGCAGAGAATGAGAAGGCGTTTCTGCCGCCAGTGTGCAACAAGCTCATGTGAGTTGTTTTCCTTTGATATTAACCACGTTTGCGGTTATTACAGTGGGTTCCTCATTGCAACAACTTGTGATGAACAATAAATGACTTTACAGCAGCTCATATTTTAAATCTATCAATCACAGTAAGTGTACAGTGTTGCTTTGACAAACTGAAAACTAAAAGAGTTCAGCTGACTATTTGAATGCGTGTAGTAAGCACACTATTGTGTTTAATTCCTCTTTCTGTCAGGCACTTTTCCCAGTTGAATATCATGTTTGTTGGAGGTCCTAACACCAGGAAGGATTATCATATCGAGGAAGGAGAAGAGGTGAGATGGAAGTATTTATTTATTCTGCATAAAGTGTAACTTCCACTTTAGATTACTGAATACAAACATGGAGGACACTAAATTTCTGCTGGTGTTTTCCACCCACAGTTAACTTTCAGTTTCCCACATAGTGACTGTCCTTTTAAGCAAAGCTGAAAAGGACAAACTCCACCACAGTCTTGCAAAGCTCAGTTAAATGATTTTGGGCCTGCTGCCACTGTTTGCTTTTCTGGCTCCTGTTGTTGTTGGCATCCTTTGCTGTTTGACATTTTGGCGTTTACTGTGTCAAAGTATAAAGTGGTCAGGTGACAGGCAGTGGGAACATGAAAACTGTTAGGCTCCTTCAAAGCTATTACTTGAGTAACATTTTAGAATTGCTGTCATGTTCTGAACCATTTCTTTAATCACGTCATATTTAAAACAATTACTTAATGAATGCAGCAGAACCAGAGATATGACCTTTTTCTGTTTTTAAAGAATTTTTCGGCCTAATCAAATCGTCTACATTACCCACAATGCAACTTGATGGCTGACTGTCCAGTTTGACAGAAGGGTACTTTATGCCATTAATGACTCATGAGGCCTGAGCAGGAGGCTGCCGCCCACTTCTTTCTATTTCCTCACCTCCAGATCTTTCAATTTCAGACTTGAATTCCCAACAGATGCTGAATCAAGCAACATCACTTTGTTTTGTCAGACTTCACACAACTTCCTCTGTAGCCATAAAAACATTCAGTAGTATTCTCCAAGACCTGTAAACAGACTTTCATGTGTAAAATCAGCACAGTTTCACTTTAAAATCAAATAATAAAAATAACAAATCAAATAATATTTCTTTAACTGTCTTTTACTCTGTTTGAGATAGTTGTTCTATCAGCTGAAGGGGGACATGTGTCTGAAGGTGATTGAAAATGGCAAACATAAAGATGTGCACATCAAGGAGGGAGAGGTGAGCTTTAACTATGCTTCTACCGTTTTATTGAAAGGAGCACAAAAAACAAACTAGTCACATACACAACATTCAATGCTTTGTCAGTTAAGTTTCATTAATTTCCTCCCTCTGTGCAGATGTTCCTGCTGCCAGCTAGGATCCCCCACTCCCCCCAGAGACAGGCCAACACTGTGGGACTGGTGGTGGAGAGGAGACGGCTGCTGACTGAGACTGACTGCCTAAGGTGAACGTCTATATCTTCTTCTCCTTCTATATCTCTTTTTTCTTTTTTTAAAATCTCAAATAAATACAGTAGCCACAGAGAATTAAAAAAACCCTGATTGTTTGACGACACCTTCCATTTTTTAATACAACAATGGAACAAAGTGTTACTCAACTGTGCCAGCTGTGTTTCTTTACATGTGTCTTTAACCTGATAATGGATTCCAAAGTTTTGTAGCCTACCTTTGTAGAAATTCATGAAGTGAAATAATACACGAGTTTTGTTGAAATAATAAATGAGTTAGAGGAGGTAAAATGAGAAAGAGGTCGGTATATGAAAGTTTTACCTTTACCTACTCCTTTCCGGACACTGTTACTTTTGTTTTGTTAGTTTTTATTATTTTGATTTTAGGATCAAAATAAAGTCATTCATTCATTCATTCATTCATTCATTCTCATGGGGAACAATATTGAAAATATTGTCAGAAGACTCTGAATAGAACACTGCACTCTGTTTACACTTGTGTTAAAAGTTTTGTAAATCACAAG
>JAQFJA010000003.1:3379142-3394102 GCA_029874485.1 Naso brachycentron
ATACAGTGAGAGGCTGCCTCGCTGTTTGTGGTTGATCCTGCAGATAACATGTAATGGTGGGGTTAGGTGTGCTTTGGATCAAAAGGATTACTATAATTGGCTGACTCGATTGCAGGGGCAGAACGGTCTGGATGTCACGGCTGAACAGACCATGACCTGACAGATGATGGAGTTAAACACATAGCACAGACCGCGTGTATGATTGCAAATTGAATTTAGGAGGAGAGGAAAACAAAACAACCTATAATCTATTTTGAAACACAAACAAGAGTACGAGCCTGTGTGTTTGAATGTGCTTCTTAGTGCTTAAAGCAAGAAAGCGTCTCGAAAAAGGCAAACCAGAATTGGTGATAGCTCTTATTGTACACCAACAACAACTCATCCCCCCGCACACACATGCAGTGTTTACCATTATCAGGTAGATCTGTAATCTGATCTATATGAGAGAAGGATGAGGAGACTGAGGAGATACTGGAGATAGAAAGGTCATGGTCAGGAGAGAGAGGGACAGGGATTGTGTCTGTGGTTCGGGTGGGTGGTGGCTGTAATTGCTACCCATGGTGCCCCCTGGGGTGAGCTCATGATATATGTGCTGTAAATGGGTGTTGCTGGTACTGTTGGTGGGCTTGGGGGTGTTTTCTTAATTAAACCAATATATTGTCCAGTAAAGCTCTTGGCTCCAAGGTTCTTGGTGTAAAATGAGAAGCTAATTGTAAAGCTGTGACTATTCTGCTACATTTACAGTGGTACCCCCTTAAAGCAACACTACATAACTTAGACCGCGAACCGTGGTTTCGAGAAATGAAACTTAACAATACACGTTCATAAGTTGCATAAAACAGCAATTTTAGTAAATGTCCTCTGGTTTTTCCTCTGATGTACTTTGACTGCTCTGCCTGTCTGCAGCCTTTTATTATAGCGGAGCTGTCAACAGCGACGACCTGGTGCTGTAGCTGCTACTTCAGTCAGCACACAGCCTACATGCTGCTTTCAGGAACCTTGATGAATCATAGTGTTGAAAAATTGCTGTTTTATGTCCACTGACATCACAGCTATTGGTGGGTTTCACAGCAGACATCTTGAGGACCAACACAGGTGTGACCAACGATGACTTTGTTCCATTACCTGTCACAGCAAGCCAGGTCAATGAGTGAGCATGCACAGTGCCAGCAACTGGACTGGTCTTCACACATTTGACCACTAAAAGCTTGCATATGTGTAGCTGATAACTTAGCATGGTGCTAGCCAAATGTGTCCCACTCCCTTTAAAAGGAAGCGTCATTGCCAGCCAAGAGTAACCCCCTTCCACAAGCTGTGTAGGAGCTGCAGAATCCATCGCTAAAGAGCTCTGCCCGTGTTTTTTTGAAGGGTTACAATATTGTAACCTTTGTTTGATCTCACAGTCTTCACCCTCTACTGGACTCTGTGGTTACAGAAGGACAAACCCAACTATTGTCATAATTTCTGTGACAAATCATCAGCCTAGCCTGCTGATCCTGACTGATTAAAGGACAAAGCAAACCAAAAACTGTAAAAGTTGACAGGACAGAGGAAACAGAACCGAACTTTTTTTTCAGAAAGTTTGTATGGAGTGCAGGATTTATCAGCAGGACAGCTCTTTAAAGCTGCATTAATTTATTAGTTCACGCTCTTGCACCCCATTTTCTATTAATCAGAATGTAACTATTTATGACGCATAGGTATATATTGCCATGCTAGTGGATATAACTGTGGGATGTGCATGAATACCATCAAATGATGCAAACTGGTGCAACCCCAAAAATTTAGCAATTTACAGTTTGCGTGTTCCCTTTCTTTATCTCTAGATTAGATTGAATAAGTTGTTAACTATGATTACTCAGTTGTTGATTAATCATCGTTCATCCCAGCCATTTTTTCTCCACTGGTAAAACCATTCCAAACTTTTGTTTGATTTCTACCAATTTAACCTCCACATATCTGGCCTCTAAAAGAGAGAAAAAAATGTAAAGAAATAAAAGGTAACAGACATCAACAGGAGTCATTATAACAAGGAAGTAGCCTAAAGGTCAATATATATCTACTTAACAGCCCTTTGTCTTTGCTTTCTCAACTGGAAATTCTAAGCTGTGAGTGTAAAGGCCATAGTTGAGAAGTTTCCCCTGACCAACATCTCCTCACACCAGGTCCCACAGTGCAGCTCTGGTGCCAGGGGAAGTGTAGTTTGGGTTCACACTTGTTTCATTGTGTTTCCAGCATGCCACATCCACAATGGCATGAAAGACGTCTTGCTGGGGGAGACGGGTGACGGAGGAAACCAAAGCAGCGGGAGCATTCAGAGCCGAGGTGTTTTTCATTGCAAAGAGAAAAATGTTTCAGTTTTGTCTTGCTCCGGCAATCATAACAATAACAACAAGAATGCAACTTTTGTCACAATGCGTCCCTCGACTATGAGTCTGCTGCTGCTTTTTCACATTCACAGAGAGACTGCTGTTGCCTGTTTTCAACAAGTTATTCAGAGTGCGTTCTTGCTCTCTGTCTACGTCACAATGATTCAGGCTGCTCCGGCTTAGATTTGAAGAAATAATATTGTGATAGTATCAGTGGGTAGCAGACTGGAGGCAAGACCACAGAGTGAGCTTACATTTCCTCAGATTACATTGTTGTCACACAGCTATAAATAGACATCATACACATTATGTCTGACCAACAAACAATTTTCTATCACAGAAGGACTTAAGTTGTTGAAAACTACTGGAATAATGATTAGAATTTTGAAATAAATCCTGGTGTATGCTGCAGAATTCAGTAATGAGGAACACTGCTCCTTGGTTGACATAATGAAGCACTCCTTATTATAGGCGGCTGTAGTTCAGTCGGCAGAGCGAGTCTTCTTTCAATCAGAAGGTCGGTGGTTTGATCCCTGGCGCCTCAGTCTACATGTCAAAGTGTCCTTGGGCAAGATACTGAACCCTAAAATGCCGTGTGAATGTGTGTATGAGCTCCTGATGGGCAGACCAGCTCCTTATAGAGAAGCCATCTCGTCCTCTTCTATATTGTGATTTTTAGGTGTACAGATTATTACAGCACAACACAGCCGAACATATATTTGTCTGTCCATTCACTTTAAATGGGCTGTTTTCATGTTTTGTATCACCTTTCTTTACTTTTGAGCAAGCCGTGTCTTCTTATTCCCAAACATCTCCTTCAGTAAACAACTGATTTGATTGGCTGATTTGAATTATGCTGTTAGGCAAGATAAATGATTACAGTTTTATAGCTGCACCTGCACTCTGTACATGACTGTTGGGTGTGAAAAAAACAATGTTCTGTGAAGATAATTACATTTTTTCATTCATTTAAATTGGTTACAGGTCCAGATTGAAGTGTCTCTTGTTCTGTGCCTGGATCATGGGCACTAGAAAAGCATCTGAAAGTGACATTATGTACTTTGCTCTCGATACTGACACATAAATCTGCATTCTTCGTGCAGGCAGACGATACAACAAGCATGACCTAGTTCACCTCCATGCTCAGTTTTAGAATGTCAAAAGAAGTCTGGATTTGTTGTTGTAGTTTGATTGATTTAGGCAAATGACAGTAGAGGATGTTATTATGGTTAGGTGAGTCATACTCATTGTGCCAACCGCAGGCCTGTTCATGTCTCAGAACATCAGTTGGAAACCAGTAAAGTCAGTTATGACAGGAAACATGATGTGACAGTTATGCATACATAATATTTGTGTGTGTGTGTGTAAACCAGAGGTGTGGTATACAGCAGTGCTCAAGCTTTACTTGAGTTTGACTCCAGGTCGTAACATCTTAAAAGTGTTCAAAGGTTGGAACTTGGGCTTTTAAATAGCTCATACTGTGTTAGCTAATGTTCCTAACAAGACATACCAAAAACACAGTGGTAAACCATTTGGATGGACATTAATAAAGCTATCTTGGACATTTAAGTAGTGTTAAAAAGAGTAACAACTCTAATTCAGTTGCAGAATTTTGCTTCAATATATTGCAAATAGAAAGGCAGTAAACATCTCTAATCTCTAGTTTCAGACTTCTTAAATTGACAGTTAATAGTTTTGCCTTCAAAAACTACAGTATTCAAAATAAGTATTGCAAAAGAATGGGTGACCTGTGGGTGTTACTGTGTTAAGAAACAGAAGTTGAGGTACATGCTCAGCAGCATATCAGTCTTTTCAGATACGTGTGACAGTGACGTGTGTGAGAAAAACATCCCTGTGATTGGCAAATAGTTAGGCAGGGTGTTTTTTTGTTTTACCTGCTAGTCTAGGGTCTAGGGCATTATCTATAGCCTACAGTAGCCCGTGTACTGCTTGCTAAACTGCTAAAGAAACTTCCTAATGTTTTGTAGCTGCAGTAATGCTGCAGTATTCTTCATGAGGGGATTAAGTGTGAGTTAACTTGCATGTTTGAATGATTTCGTTACTTGACACATGAATACTGACAACTACACCTGCACCTGATTTATAGTTCAATACAGTAGCTCTTATATCAATTTTATAATGAGTCTTGCTGCTACCAGCAATTGCTTAATTTTCTTACTTAGAACTTATTCTCTCATCACTAAAAATCAGTACTCCAGGTAAAAGTATTGTGTTTGCCTTATTCTATAACTTATAGAAGGCAAAGTTATAGCATAACTTAAATATGGATTTGCAAAAGCCCACTGAATTACTTTCAATTGCAATTCAGATGGTAAATTTCAGAATCAGTCATTCACTGATATATTTAGGCCAGAGGTAACTTATTTGACTCTATCCTGATTCAGTGTGTGTGAGACAACAGGTTTGAAGTGAGAACTGATTAATGGGCGAGCAAGAGCACGCTCCAAAGCAGCATCAAGTGCATCTTGAGGCAACACACTGACGCACAGGCATCACACATATTGTATCCATGAAAAGATTTATTGGTCTGGTGCTTGAGGTATGAATTACTTGCTGTCTCCCCAAAGACGCCCTAAGTCACTCAGAGAATAACGACCCGTGAAGTGGCAGTTAGTCATTGCTTCCCAAAGAACATTCAGTTCCCCGGAAAGCGGTGATTTTATGAGAGGAATCATATGATCTGGATCTCAAATAGGAAGTATCCAAACAATCAGGCCCCGGAAAACCCTCACATGCCTGTCATAGCACTTTGGTTGATATAACACCAGTGAAAATAAAGTATAAAGAGTTTGGTTGAGGTTATACAGACAAGGCTGGTTAGTCCTCTATTAAACCATTTCCTATAATTTCTCCTATAGTGTTATCAGTCATTATCATATTTCTGACCCTTACTCTTGTTCTGGCACCTTCCTGCCTTTATGTTAGCCTCAGTAAAAATACAGCATATATGTGCTGGGGTAAATATGGCACAACTGTTTTACTTTAAGAAATTCTACTTGTTATATTATCCTATTGGGGCATTGAGGGAAATGTATCTTCCTTAATACTGCCCCAACAATCTACTGACTGCCAGTTCAGATCTCTAGATACTGAGTGTGAGTGAGTTTTTTGCAGTGCAGCCACCAGGTGTGAGTGTTTGATCCTTCCTTTACAATTTCTGCCTTCAGGCTACTGCTGTTGATAAAAGTGGACCCTTACTGAGCTGCTTTGTTCAATCCTACCTTTAAGTAATTAATCTAATGTAAAACAAAGTCTGTCTTTCTGAAATATGGTAGTTTCTTGGTCCTTTTTTAAAGTGTCTATGACAATACTAACCACTTAACAAAACAAAGGAAAACTTCAAATCACACAATCTATACAGTATGTATAATTATCTTTAGTCCCTGGTTCACCTCATCTGTCATGACATGACTCACAGCCAGTGGAGTCACAGAAGCCAAAATAAACCTGCTCCGATTGTTTGCAGATCAGCCAGTCTAATTAAATACTAACAAATCCAGTCATGTGTAACAATCCATGTGTGGAGCAGGTTGAGTCTTGTTTGGCCTCACCTACAGCAAAGTTCAGCTGCTGTAAACTCTGGCTGAGCAACTGTAATTTCTTTTCTGTTGTTGAAGCACACAGTTTTAGGGTAAGTGGCCTGTTGGATGTGTTCAGCAGTAGGAAAAAAATACATAGTCTTCCATATATCCTAAATAAATCTTTTGGTCCAGCTGTCCACGGTGTTGAATTATATGAGGTCCCAAGCCAGCTTTTTAGCTTATAGCATGCAATTTGTTAGCTCCTGACTAACATGTCAATATTGGCCTATTCAGCGCATGCTGATATGGCTAGTCTGGTAGTTTTGCCAGATAAACATTACGTGAAATACAACAGCCAAAAATTTATTGATTTGAGCAACCAAATAAAGCTATCAGTGTCGATAACTGTGGATGTTTCCAACTAAAAAATAAGGCCTAGATCCAGTGTTGCTTGTTCTGATCAATACCAGACTTGTGATGAATGACAGTCTGTCCATCACTGGTCCAATTTTCGGGGAGAGGCCCGCCCCAAACTTTGCCCTAATTCTGACTGAGCCAATTCTGATAAAAACCCTCAATTCAGTGTGCTAACACAATTTAGATTTCCCATATATCAGCCAATATTCTCTGTGTAACATCAGTTAAATGTAGTTATCAAATGCTTGTGACAAAGACACATAATGGAGACAGGATATCTTACATTTTAACAAACTTAACATCAGTGCACTTAACAGTAAACATTTCACTTATGAGTTATTAAATAACAGACCACCTTTTCTGTCCTTAAAAAACTGTTTTAATATCAGTGCATATAGAAGAACATAAATGCTGATGCTACTGATAAAGCTGTGATAGGCCAATATCTGTTGATAATATCAGCTAATATGAGATATATCCAATATATCAGTTGGGCCTTAAAGTGTACCCTTTGAAGAAAACTAAAGGCTAATGTAATGCTTCAGTGCAGGGCACTTTTGATAAGTGTTACATGACAGAAATGAATGTCACATGAACTTTTCAATTAAGCTTTGGAGAAAGGTTTTCACCTCTGCTCTTTTTTGCTCTGTTGGATTTAATAAAGCATAATCTGCATAGATAGCTGTTTAAATCATCCGAATATCCCGTGTTTTTTCAAACTTATTGATCTTATTTACATTGATCGATTGAGGCAGTTTATCATCAAGCCTGTTTCAAAACAGGCAGATTAAATTGCTATGTTTGGTAGGGAAATAAAACCAACTAATCTCTAAAACAAACACTGTTGATTTTTATTCAATCTTCAAAAACTTCAATTTCAGCTTTCAACTTTATTATCCCAAAGGAAATTAGGTTTGCAGCAGGCAGCAAGACACCAAAATACATAAAAACCTACGGACAGTGACAACATTATAAATGTAAATACAGAGATTTCACAGCTCATGTAAAAACAATAGGACTCAAAACTTAATGTATCATCAGTAATGGTTCCAAAATATTTGTAATTAGAAACAATCTCAACTTTTTTGTCTTTTTAGATTTAATGTCCATGTATTTCTGTTAGTCTGCCTGGTGAAAGCTGTCTCCTCAGCTCACCAGAAGCTGCTGCTAGCTTGTGAAAACAGGTCAGTCAGTGTGGATTGAAAACTACAATTTCCATTGTGACAGTTACAGTAATCACAACAACATACAAACAAAACATGTCAGGGTTGCGACATCAAATTTGTGAAGATGCGGGACACAAAAGAAAAGTTTTGCTGTTGAAAATACGTCATTTCTATTGAATGACACTCATCAGAAGTGTTGAACACTCTATCACAAATCAGGTTTCAGCAAGTGCAGGAGATTTCCTGACATTTAATGAGTTGTTTGGCAGCAGGTGTGGCCATCACACAGACAAGAGACTCTTGTTCATGCGTGAAGTTGTCTTTCAACTTGTGTCTGTGAAATTATGTTATTGTTACCAACTATTGTCACTGTTGCCATTCAAAATAAATTATTTTGGAAGTATCCTAAACATGGCCCACATGTCAAGTGTGTGCAATTTGAAAATGACAGCGTATCATGATCTTCTCTAATGACATATTTTGGTTGCGTTGTTCTTGTACATAAAGACACCACAGAGAGAATCCTGTTTGTTTTTATTCACTGGCTGGAACCACATTTTGTGCTGAAAACTTCCCCCAGCACATTATATGCTCAGCTGATGACATGATAATTACTGTTGTTCTCTTTGTTGTGGTATTCTATGTATTCAAGTGTACATAGCTGCAACCTTTTTTTTAGTTATGTTGCATGAAACGATTACAAAAAGCTGTTTGACCAAGGTTCAAGGCATGTGATCACACACTCAAACATTAGCAAAGATGTCAGTCTGAATGTTTTACATTCTCATTTTCTGATACTGAATGCAAAAGTGCAAATATCTCACGTTAGCCAGTTTTCATGCCAACCAAAGTCAGTAGACTGTGTATCTGTCCTGCTTCCTGTGCATATGTGTATTAGAAGACGGCAGGACGGAGACCCACTTTTCCAATGTTGACAGGATCCGTCAGCATTAGCTAAACCAAGATGGAGACAGAATGGGTCAACCCGAGACGAGCCTGGAGTGAGACAGCCACCTTGCACACCCTCTGTGAAGACCCTCGAGCTTCCATGAAGCACGAGGGGGGACGATTCCGTCCTCTTCAGCCTTCTTCTTGTATCATTACCATCATCAGCATCACTTTGTTGATTCGAGGTAAAATACTTAGTAGTCTCAGTAGTGACTGATTGACACTGAGGTGTTGTATTGATAAGGTATTTATGAATACTTGCATACTGTTTTGTACGTTTTCAAGCCTCTGTGTCGTAGTGTGTGTGTGTTTCCGTGCTAGTGTCTCACTGTATGTGTGTGTGTGTGTGTGTGTATGTGTGTGTATGTGTGTGTGTGTGTGTGTGTGTGTGTGTGTGTGTGTGTGTGTCTGTGTTACCAGCAGATTGGTGGTATGGCTGAGGGCCTGGCCATGAGAAGCAGCCGGATGACATCAGAGGACAAACTGTACTCATAATAATGTTCGTTTCCACGTAAACGGACAGCCACTTTGGCCCAGTCTCCATGGCATCGGTCCCTCACCTCCAATCAGTGTCATCCCCATCATCGCCTTCAGGGGGCCATCCAATTACGTTGTCCCTCTAGCCTTGACCTCCATACTGACTGAAAACTATTCATTTCACACTGGCATCCATATTGTTTCCCTTTATACCGCTTGCCCTTCTGCTTCTGTTTCTTTTTGCGCTTTCCCCCCTCCTCTTTTTCCATTCCTCCTTGTCTGTTTCTCTCTTTCTCTTCCTCCTTCCCTGTGTGTGTTGTTGCTGACGGCTGTTTTTCTTGGAGGGTGAACAGGCTCGATGGTGGTTTGGTCCCAGTGACACTGCACATTTTCCCCTCTTTCTCTCTCTTCCTCACTTCCTCTCTCTATTCTTGGCTGTACGTCCACAGCAGTTTATAGGCGTTGCTCTCCCAAGGTGTCAAGCTAATTGTTGTTCCATTTCCCCATCACTACATCACTGTATCTGAATGTGTGACAGATGGACTTTGTCTACGTGTGTTTGTCTTTTTCTGTTTACGATCATTCAATCTGTTTTGTATATTTGTGAAAAAAAAGTTTTTGTGTGCACTTCCTTCTGTTTAAGTGTGTGAGTGTATATTTAAGTTGTCATTTTGTATATTTATGTGTGTGGGTGTCACTTATCATCCCAGCATCTCTTGATGTAGGAAAGCCCGGCGTGGTTGCCAGTGTTCCACAGCTCGCGGGGCAAGTGTTATGTAATTAGACCTGGTTCTATGGATGCTGCAAATGTCTGTGTGCGCCTCATTGTGTGTGTGTGTGGGGGTGGGTGTTATGGTTAGCTATTCATCTCCAGGGCATCTGCTCTCCATTATATGTTAATGGATGACAGATAAGAACATGACAAACGGATACAGAATGCCTGAGAGACACCGCAGCTGCCCCTCTGGGGGAGCTAGAGACTCATGAAAGAGAGAAATACTCTTTCATTTTTCCAACTCTCCTTCCTTCTTTTCCCAACAGGGGCCCCAAAACCTAAGCCATAGACATTTTGATGATAATTTTTATAATTTGTGCTGGCTTTACTTCTTTGCCAGATGGGTGGGATTTGCCACATAGACCAATACAATGAGTGCCAGAACCATTAGACAATAATTTGAAAGTATTTGAAAGTCACTTTGTTGAACTTTTCTGTGGCTGGCAACTTGACTTGACACTATTTGAGCTGTTTTAATGGTGTAAACCCCACCGAACCTTCTGGTATTTCAAGCAGGTTAAAATGAATTATTTGACCCGAGTATGTTACCTTTTCTGTCATTTCCCATTCATGTCATTGTTCCTTTCCTTTCACTTTTATCACTTTTCTCTTTCTTCAGTCACAACTTGCAGCCAACTAATCAAATCTGACATTTTCTGTAAAGAAGGGATGTGATTGAATAAAATATCCATGGCAGACTGGCAGTCCCATAGGTAAAAGAAAAGTTCACACACACAAAAAAAGTAACGTCAATAATTGAGTCAATCTAGCGATGACACAATACTGGGTTCACTCAGCTTACTACAATGATGGGTTACTTGAGCACATCCTTACCAGAAAATGGCTCAGTCATCTGTTTTTTATGTTATTATGTTTATTGTCAGTCTAAAACCTCTATTAACTGCAGTCATTATGACGGAGGCAAAGGACAAAGTCTCGTGACAAAAATATATAACAAGAAAGTCTTCTTATGAAAGAGTTGAGGAAGGTCAAACTAACACCTTTGCAGACTGTTTGGTCTCCTGTGAAATAGAAAGAAAGCTTAATGTATGTAACAGTACACCTTTCACCCAAACCATGATATTTTCCTACACCTGACCAAGTATTTTGGTTGCAAAAACAAAACCAAGTAATTTTGGTGCCCAAACCGAACTAGACAGTTTCACAAAGTTTTCCAACTGATGACTGAGGTCTGATTTGCCTACTGTCATACACAAGGATAAAAAAAATCTCCTGTTGTGTGAGAACAAAACACTGCACAGCTATATGCATGTTGCAAGTGTAAGCAATGACTTGTGAGCAAGTAATCCAAGTTTAACTGCTTGATCATTAATAGCACCTCAGTTACACCTTGTGACCACAGAACACTTGATCTAAATTACAGATAAATTAAGCTGGACATCACTGGAATGGTGATGATAATAGACACAAGAGACACAGCTAGACTGACTTATAACATGTCCAAAAGAAAGCATGTAAACAGAAAGTATGATAGAACCCATGACTGACTCTTGAGGAACTCCACAGGTCAGAGAGGCATAAACATTTTCTCAACAATGGATTAAAAAACTGGTGATTAGATCAGTGCAGTACACACACCCACACACACACACACACACACACACACACACACACACAGTCTTCTGTCCCTTCTTCGCCTCTCCTGGATCACCTCTTACTTTTCCAGATGGTCTTTTCACACTCACATTCATTTAGCAAAGCAGAACTTTAGCTGGTATGGGACATGGGGGCATTAATGTGTCCCCCTTGGATGTGGATCCACTTGTTGGAAATTAATTGGAACTCTGGGTTCTCTGGGATCTTACAAGCCAGCAAACTGACCACCAAGCCAACAAAATGAGTTATGGTGTAGTTGACCTTGATTTAACTGCCTTTGCTCAGCTACTTGGCTCATTTTGTTCCCCTTCTCAGTTCTCACTTCTTGCCATGAACTTCATTTCCAAATGTGAGACAGCTTAATCTTTTTCTGGCTTTACTGGTGCTTGGCTTAGCCTTAAGTATATTTATCAGATGTACTTTCTATTATTTTGCAACCATAAAGATGTGTCAGAAATCAAATTCTCTCACACACGTTCTCTATAATCGCCTCCCTCAATCTTTACCTTCACTCCACCCACAAACAACCACAGTCTGTTTCTCATTGCCGCTGTCTGCTGAAGCGCCAGCATATGTCAGAAGATCCCTGTGGCCTCTTTAAATAAAGACAGTAATGCACATGACTTAAACCAAGTGCTATTCCAGTAACAATCTTCCTCAGACACAAATCAGGTGCACTAGTTGGACTCCTGGCCTGTGTTACAACCCCTCTTTGAGACTGTTAAGACTGGGGACCTGGAAACAACACGGTTTATGGCCGCTGAGTGTTTGAAATGCAACACTTCTCACATGGAGCCCATAGGTCTTCAATTAAAGCCTCTGAGAGAGCAGTAACAGCTGAAACCTCGTTTTAGTTCTCAAACAATACAAGATATCAAAGAAATGGCTCAACAAATATAATTATTCATTTTCTTGACATGAGGTTTGATGAAGACAAGATTATTCTCATATCTGTCCCATTAACATAAAACTGAATCCAACAGCTGGTTAGTCTAGCTTAGCATAAAGACTGGAAACAGAAGGAAACAGCCAGCGTGGCCCAGTCCAAAGGCAACAAAAGACACCATCCAACATCTCTAAAACTTACTAATTAATATTTTGCGTTCTGTTTGTTTAACCTGTTCAAAACCCTTAATGTGAGCACAACAGTTCGAGTTTTATGTGCTGGACTATTTCTTGGCTGGACACAGTGAAATCCTAGGGTCTTGTTGTAACAGTTTTGTTTGCCAAGAAATAGTCTGGTACATAAGTCCTGCTGAAAACAAATTATGGTTTTTCGATTTTGGGGTTTTAAACAAATATAGTGAGCTTTAGTGGTCCCAGTAAGCAGATTTTATTCCCTTCAGACCGAGCTTGGCCAGCTGTTTTCCCCTGTTTCAAGACCTTTTAAAATGTCATAAAAGAAAGTGAAAACTAACACTTTCACAAACATTCGGGTAGAGTAAAAGTGACATAAACTGTGAGCAAGCTTTACAGATATCAGTCATGTTTGGTACAGAAGGGACTTACAGACTCAGTTGCACTATTCCTTAACAGCAGGGTCTGACCTTTACCCAGCAGGGTTGCTTTAAGACCTGCCAACTATGTGTTCAAACCATTTAACTTGAACCAGTCTTGTTTGCTGGTTGGCGTAAAGCCTAAGACGCTTTACTCTAGACCTACATGAGTGGCAGTTTTGGTAGGGGTTTGAGTGTGTTTTGTGTGTGCATTTCCATGTATGCATTTGTCAGTACTTACAATGCTGTGTACTGTAGCTACATGTCTCTGTGTTTAAATGCATACAAATACACAGTGACGCTTTATTGCTGCTTCATATATTCTGAGAGTCGTCTGGCCAACATCTGCATAAGTGTGCATTTATGTGTGCTTGTGCATGCGTATATACATAAAAGGACCCTATGCAAGTATTTGACGTAGTGATCCTTAAGTGTGTTTAATATAAGGTACAAGTGCCAAGATTTGTTATTGTCTGACAACACAGGGTTGTATAATGACATGTAGTTTGTAGTCACTTTATCCTATATATATATAAGAAAATAATATAGATGGATGACTAATAAATATGTTTATGAAATAAAACTTTTTTTTTCTTTTTCTTTTTTTTTACATTTCAGAGGATGAGCTACACGTCAGATAATGAGTTAAGGAATCTCACAGCTTGAGAATAAAAGCTGTCCTTTAGTCTGGTGATATGGCAGCATACTTTTGCATCTCTTGTCAGCAGTAGCGTCAACAGGCTTTGGTTGGGTTTGGTTTTGTTTTTAATATCATTCGGCTCTGCACAGGCACCTCACTTCAGCAGTATCATTGATGGTGATCCCTTGTATACGGGGCTTACCTCTCTATTATCGCTCGCATAACACACCGACATCGCCTTCAGTTGAAAAACATGATGACTAGTACAGTGGCTGCAATAGAAATGAAACTGTTAATGTTTTGAACTTCATGGCTATGCGTCTTGGAAATATTACCATGAGGGGAGAAGTTGCAAAAGATCAATCAGTGGAAAAGCAGTCATGTCGCAGTTGTTTTTTATTGACATTTGATAAATATCTAAGTTTTGAACTAATCTGTAATGGAAAACCACCTAATAAATAATAATATTAGGCTATTAAAGTCGCCCATTTTTAGATAAAGAGCTGGTTTTCTCCTGCCTTTGTGATGACAGGCATTCTTGACTGTTCGGAGTCACGTGCGCACGCATGTGCATGTGCAAGTGCAAGTGCAAGTGCAGTCGCAGGATGCACACCTGCACACCAGGATGCACACCAGTCACAGTGCGCACGTACACATGCATGTCTGACTGTCGCAGTCAGATGTACGTGCGCACTTACATGTGCATGGCTGAGCTGTACTAATCACACACGAGGTGCTCACGTACACACATGTGGGTCTTTTAGTAAACAATCACTCGTGTATGCATATGTTCATCATGTTCTCTGTGCCCCATTCCCCCACCCACAGATGAGTCAGACTCATTTCAGTTGAAAACCTCTTTTGTAATCCCTCCCTTAACCTTCTTACGTACCAGTGTCCAAATCAGTATTTTTATGAAAAGATCCAGAGAACAAAGTACCATACGGTTACTGAGAAAACAAGACATTTCTTCAGAGCATTTGACAACAATAAGACAACACTGAAAAATTTATATTGAGTAAATTATTTTTGAAACCCTCTTTTGATTTAAACTGATTCTGCTTTTGCTTTGGCCAGTCGCTCTTCCAGGTCTTCAATAGAAAACACAACGATTTTTGGTGTGGAGTACCCCATGGATCCATCCTTGGGTGCGTTATCTTCTTCATTATCAGTGTACCTAGAGCAGAGCTTCCCAAACTTTGTGAGCTTGAGGCACACCAAAATTTCAGTAAAACCTCAGAGGCCCTCTTCCATCTCATTTTGTTATGGACATTTCCAAAATGTAAAGTAGCAAGTGTAAGCATGAATTTTATGAGCAAGTAATCCAAGTTTCATTGCCTTATTCATCCATAGCACCTTAGTTACACATGTCTTTGTGACCACAAAAGTAACCAGCATGGAGGGAGGGAGAGAGAGAGAGACAGAGAGAGAGAGAGAGACAGAGAGAGAGAGAGAGAGAGAGAGAGAGAGAGAGAGAGAGAGAAATCAGTAGCAAAATTGAGATTTTACTTCT
>JAQFJA010000003.1:3395455-3407140 GCA_029874485.1 Naso brachycentron
GGGCTTTAGTTTTGTTTGTTCTGCATGTAAAGGAACACAAGATGTGGCAATGAGCATGTTTTAGTTCATTCATTGTAGGCCACAGGCAGCAGTGCCGTGACATTTTAAATTCTCCACACATTTCTGGGAAAACAATCGCATCTATCCATGTCCTTCCTCAGAGCTTTTGGATTTTTCTCACTGAACACAAGGGGGACATAAAGTTTTCACTAAATATCATATTATGTAAAGTAATGTGCAAAATGTTTTTTTTTTTTTTGTTTTCTTATTTTCCAGTGGTTCTTTCAAGTTGACGGTATTTTGTGTGTCTTGTTGTACAACATAATCAGAATTTGGTTGAGTGCGGGTTTAGAACTTCCCTGTAGCACTGCTGAGACATATCGGCTGCATGCACCTGCTACTGGAGTTAGAAGTCCCATTTATTTTCTCCATTGATATTTTTAAACAAGTAAGAATTGGATCAAGTCTGTGGTTTGGATCGGAGCTCTTCTGGTTGATTCATTAGCATACAACCACAACCATTTTGATAGAAGATCTTTATGTCATTGTTTCGTTTTACTTTTTATTTTTGATGAAAAGTTAAAGGTCTAAGTGTTGTAGATAGAAACTTCAAGTGAGAGGGCAACTACAGTTCTTAAAAAAATGATTTTGCAAGTTATTATTATGATTATAAACAAAGGTAATGCAAAGATGTGATCAGCTGTGATTTCACTCTGAGTCTGTGAATCACAACATGAGAATCATGTCATAGCTTGAGTTGCAAATTGATCTTATAGCCAATCAGTGTTGACATTCTCCCGATGTTACTGGTGTCACTGACTTCCCGTTGTCCTGATGGTGCGAACAGCCTGATGTCGAGATGTTGAACCAGACATGGTGGTCAAAATAACAATTGCTGTGCTGATACATGGAGCTGTACAGCACGACTTTATACAGATACAACATCGTTTTCCAATGTTTCTGGGACATCCACAGCTAATGTACTGCAGCAATTATAGTTAGATTAGCCATAGTTAATGACAGAAACGCAACACGTTAATTATGAGTAAATCACGTTCATTGCTCTCTGTCTGAGTGCAGCTTTTAAGTTCATTGCAAACAGAGACATTCCAATCATTGCTTAACTTAATTCTGTTTTCTTTTGCATTCTGTGATTTTGGATAAATTAAATGACTATGATGCTGAGTTTATTCACAAGGAGATGTTGGACTGTTTTGAATTCACTACTGCTTTGATTTTTGTCTCTTGTCCACACAGGAGATGTTTTAGCCAAGTTTTCTCAGGATTCCATCTTGCATGTCTGACAGAAGAGACACGCTCTGATTTTAAACAACACAGCTGTCTACACGGGCTTTGTAACGGCTTGCATTCCCTCACACTAAAATGCACATAAACAAGGCCTGAAGCAAAATTTTATGCCTCAGGTCCATTTTCATCTGTTTTATTTTCACAGCTGAAGTGATTACATGCTGTTTTAGATGACACACATCTAATACTGTGTCTGAACACATCCTGCAGACAAAGATGGAGGAATGAAGTTGCTGCTCTGCTAATTTGTTGTTTTGACAACACAGACTGTGTGCTCCCACTTTCCAGCTCTTACCTCTCATGTATATACATTGTATAAAAATTTAAGTATCTAAGTGTGAAGGCTTGCCAATTATCTGCCTTTGTTAATTTACACAGAATCGAGCAGTGCCGTCTTTGAGCCGCTCCAGTCTGTCAATTTAAACAGCCGGGTTTGGGGATTCAAAGGAGACGTGACCGGTGTGACGTTTAACAGCATCAATTTTAGCTTCCTCTGTTAAGAAAAATGCTGACATGCGCCTTGAACAGTTGAATTAGCAAATACACTGTGTAAAAATGATTAGAAAGCTGACAACAATAACTAATCTCAGTCGTAAAAATCTAGTATAGAGCTACTTCTGTCAATTTCCTCCGAGCTTAATTTGTCCTCTATAAATAAAACTGCCACACATGCACCACAATCATTTGTAAAAAAAAAATCTCTAGGCTACATGTTCACAGTGAACAATTTTTGCCATGTACCCGTGTACGATTTATAATAATAAAAAAAAGATGCAAAGTTTTCCACACAGGTGTCCACAGATCAAGAGGCTGCGCACTGGACTTTTTTCTTTTCCTCTTTCCACAGCGGTGCATTGCCAACAGAAAATTAAAGTAAAACTGTCTGTTGGCTTATTACTTTATTTCTTTAACACATCTGAGTTTAAATCGACACTTACAAAACAGAATAAAAAATCAAAAGCTTTTCAGTCATAGATTTTTCCTTAGTGTTTATGCTATCATCTCCCCTGGTCACACCCCAACCACAAACAGTTAATTAAGTGATTATACTGCATCACAACAGTAGAAAACTCTGTTTTCTGTTGATTGCTGTTGATTTCTTTAGAGTTTATTTCTCCTCTGTCAAGATAAATGCTCTCCCCCGTAGCGGATATAGGTATGGGAGTCATGGCCCTCAGGGAGGCATCTTGATAGAGGGTGGCACGAGCACATGCAATAAAACAAAAACAAAAAATGCATGTCACTTCTGCATTATGACATCTTGTGGGTCGAAGTGGGAGCCCTTATTTTAGTTTGTTAACTAGACAGGCTGCTGGCTGGGAAGGTCTCACACTCAAAAGAGAAAGAAGATGATGGAGCTGACTGAGTGAGGAAGAGGGGGTAATCTATTACCATTTTCACACCAAAATTAGCATATGGTTTTTTAATTGCAGGTAAACCCGCTAAATATCCAATTGTCTACTTTCACGTTACCAGCAGACCCGGATCTGATTGCCAATTTGCCTTTCTGTTGTTTTGTTCTGGTGGGCAGCAGTCATTCATGCGCCACAGCACCAAGATTTTAAATTTGTATGGACCCTCCCTCTCTCTCTCTGCAATGAATTTAAACAAACAATAATCAAGCCAAATCATCCAACATACAGGCATCGCTCTGTGGCTGTGGATAAGAGTGCGGCATGCACAGATTAATTTGTGACACGATAGTTTTTAGCGTTCATCATGTGGCACCATCAATGTTTTAACAGTAGTACTGCAATTTGTGCAATTACTCTTTCCACAAAATGCAACTAAATAAATCTCAATTAATTCATAAAAATAGCCTATATAGTTTTGCAGACTGCACACCACTAAAGTAAATTGTTTAATATATAGCCAGCTCGCCTTTGATGCAACTTTGATACTACTCCGGAGGCGGATCAGAGGTGGATCGAAACTGAGCCCTCAAGCCGCCTCCAGAACTTTTATACAGATGGTGAGGTGCAGAAATGGCGTGCAGAAGCCGCCTTAAAAAAAGGCTGTGTGAAAGGGGATATTGAATGCTTTGTGTGTGTGTGTGTTTGTGTGTATGAGCCTGCACGTGTGTGTGCTTGCATGCATGCATGTGGTTCAGTTTTGCGGTCCACTTGGTACACGTAACTCAAAAAAAATACACTCGCGCCTGGCACAAAAGACTTCAGGGGCTCTGGGATTGGCTGCAACAGGGCACACTGATCCACATTAAATCCCCATGGAGAGAAGGAGAGAGAGAGATAGAGAGGGAGAGAGAGAGAGAGATCAGTAGCAAAACTGAGAAGCTTAGATGGAGAGAGACAGACGTAGGGAAAGAGACAGTCATTGAGAGCATTCGTGCTCTTAATGAGTATAATGCAAACTACTTGCCTCTTTAGCCCATTGACCTTTTGTACAATACTAAGAGAATGAACACGGAAACACACACACACACACAGACACACACAAATACACACACACACACTTTAATTATTTAATTATGTCCACATTTAAAAGGAATGTTACAGGACACAAATACTATATGTGCTGTAGAATACATTCAGCAAAATCCTGAACAACACACACACACACACACACACATTTCCTCCCTGATCCCTCATTTTGCAGACATCTCTCAGCTGGTCTGGTCGAGCACCACTGATCTTAAAGTAAACACACTGCTGAGACATTTCAATCTTATCACCATCTCCTCCATTCAACTTTCCTGCCCACCACACACTCACACAAACACATGCACACACATCAGCCCTCCCTTCCTCCTCCTGTTGAAACTCCTCCTTACTGTGTGCCTTTGAGTGTTTTACAGTAAGGAAGTGGCCCTTGTGTGATTTATGAGGCCTTGGGCTGTAGCTTGGTAACAGCCACATTTTTTCCTTTCCACAACCAAGTGTTACACATTAAGACATACGTATTACTGATGAGCACTGAGCTGATCCATCACTTTCAACAATATGAACCAGGTCAGTGAAATAAAATAACAAGCAAGCAAAACAAGCAACAAGCAAAATAACAAACAAGTCTCCAACTAAAAAGATCTATGATCCTTTATGTGGTGCAGTCTGTAAGAAGTAGAACAGTGACACATCTCTTGTCTCTCTCATTTATAAAACCCCGAACTTGATGTCAATGCAGGAGGACAGTTAAGGCCAAACTGTGCTTTTGATGATACTAAAACAATATGGTTCCACATATACAAATTTGGAACCACTTTTAAGTAATGTGGCCGCTGGAAATGTTTTATAAGTTGTAACTATTTGCTTAAAAAACATTAAATGTCAGAAAATATCCATTTGGCTGTTTATCATTCTGCAGCATGACACTTAAGTTGTCTTTATAGAGTTTACCCCTTCAAAGTATATATTTGACCATTTATTTCAAGTTGACTTCATGCTGAGAATCTAGACCAACATCCACTCAAAATTATTAAAGGTTGAGTCAGTAGCATGTTCGTTTTGGCTTGTAAACAAAACATTCAAATTGGGCCCCTCCTCCCAGGCTCAACAACACCAGAAGTATCAAAGCGTGTATGTATAGGCTACAGCTTGGACCAACACAACAAGCTATGTGGGAATATAACATTTGTTTTAATGGAAAAGTCGTTAAATTAGCAGGCAAACGCAAGCTAACCATTGGTGTTTAGCACCTACCTGTCCAACAGAAAGCAAGCTAACTCTGTGTCGCTCTTCATCCTTCAGTGATCCTTTGTGCTCAAAAGTGAGTAAAAGCCAAACCCAGATTCTGTCTCATTCTGGAACAAGCTTTATATGCTTGCTGTTTCACCTCATGAGAGCTGCATTTTCTTTACCTCGCAGCTACATCCACATCTGCAGTTTTCTTCAGTCTGAGTGTCATGCAGTCGCTATGTTTTATCCACTCCCAATCTCACCTGTGCGCTGTCAGTTGCTGGGGAAAACATACCCACTCCCCACCCAAAAACATCCCAATTAAACCAAAACATCAAAAGTCAGGCAGTCACCACCACATATGTCTAGGAGCCCATAAGTGATGATCTAGAAGTACTAATATTTTACAAGATTATATTTGTTTTTTTTTCTTTTGGGAAAATGCTACTAACTCCACCTTTAAAATTTTAAAAAACCTTCAGTAATGAGAGACTTGGGTGGTATCTATTGATTCATATCATCATACCTTCCTGACATTTTTACTACAGTATACGGTATACTGAGAGTAAGTGGTAAAAAAGTAAAATCTGAACTGCCATTGACAGAAGTCATTGTAGCATGTATGACATTATCTACCCAACAATATTTTGTGTTTAACATGTAATTTGTCTACTTAGACAATTCTTTCTGAATTTTTAGACTTATGGCCCATAGAATAATGAACAGGTAGGAAATGACCTCATTGCTTTCATTGATGGATCATTCCAGGATTTTAAAATGACTCAGAGTCCCATCACACCACGATTCTACTTGGGGCTAATTAATGACTTTAGCAACATCTGTAACCAAAGACACGTTAGCTTATTTTTATTGAGACCCTCTTAGGGAACTTTTACTTACCAGCATTTGAAACAATAAATCTTTCTGACATACAGAGATAAATAATCTTGCTTTATCTTTGTTTAGCCATTAAGTTGTTTATACAATGATCTATGAGCTTCAACACTTCTCACAATTCTCCAATCTTGCCAAGTTTCCACTAAGGGAGTTGCGTCACCTGCTGACCAGCTGTGTTGTAGGCGATACTTACGGAACATTCAGTGACCAAACCTGTAAGTTCAAACTTTAAAACAGCTGACAATACGTAATCTTACTTTGAATCATCTTAGGGAAATGAAGGTTTGTGCCAAAATGACTTTTGTAAGCTTTGCACGAAAACTGAGAATCTGTGTGAACCTAACTAGTGACACAAGACACTAAAAAGATATTAGATATTAGAAAGATATTAAAGTGCTAAAATGTTTCATTATTAATGTACTATGGACCGTACCTGTGTTACCTTTAACCTACAGGTTGCAAACATGGATCCTTGTAACAGGTTTTAAAGGAGTTTCTGTGATGTCCATATCCTGATTACAGCTGTAGCATCCTGCTATCTGAAAGCATTTTTGGTGCTTGTAGGAGAGGCCGAACCCTCCCCCTACCAATATGGGCCTCTATCTCACCTACATAATTAGGGTCAGATCTTATCAATAGCTCTCCCTTACCTACTTCCCCTCCCTCATAATCAGTCCAGAGCTCTTTCATCTCCCCCCCAAAGAATTCTTGTTTATCTTTAGATAGGGCAAGAAGAAAGATACTTTTTGTGGTTACATTTGTGTGTGTGATGGCGAGAGGGATCAGATGGGAGGACTGAAGTTTAAAAATAGCATGCTTAGGCAAAACCTGTGTGATATTTGGTGGATGCAGAAGCCTTGGTTTGAAAAAATGTGTGTTGAGTCAGTTGGAGATATTCTGAGTTATCCAAATATTAGTTATGAAAGAGGAAAAGAAGACTGAGGACTAAAGGACACACAAACACGTTTCCATGGACTTATTTTGACAGGCTTAAACTCCAGGAATCATTCCATCCTCTCCTCTGTGATAAAAGAAAAATATTTAGATTGAAGAGATCCTATTCGAGGCCCACAGGGCGAGCAGTGAGTGATATAAGGAGAGACGAAGGGAAAGTGAGAGAGAGGCACTGTTAGGTATGTGTGTGCCTTTTTACTGCTGCTGTCTGATACTCATTTACCTGTGCTGTTTACTCAGGAAACTACAGAAAAACGGCACTAAGTGCTGTTTTTCATGTGAGAACCTAAATGACAGGTTCTGTGAGTTTGCATGTGTGTGGACCCTCACAACGCTGTCACTGTAGAGGCCAACTGCTGACACCTCAGAGGGAGAGTTACAGGTATGTGTACCCGTGGTTCAAAAAGGCAGCCTCTATATGAGATTGGAGTCTTGGATGGAGGGAATTCTGATTGAAAGGAGACTGAAGTAAGGGATGAGTGGAGGATTTGTGGAGGCGGATGCTGTAGAAAAATAAGAAACAGCTGGCTGTACTGAGTCATGGAGTCAGGAGGGGTGGCGCATGTGCACACTGCCGTTTGGACTGACTGGATTGCAGTGCAGTGATAACGTACATATGTAAATCTGCACGTGTTATTTTTGCACTGTATTCATGCATTTGTTGCTCTTCCTTTAGGTCCTACAGTTCATTAAACACATTATACCATCTATTGCTCTTTTTCTAATCACTTTGTTTCTTATGACCACTGGCTGCCCCAGCTACACAGGGTACTCACAGGGATCATTACATTTTAAGCTCATCTGGTGTTATGTCTCCCAGCTGAGCTGTTGTAACTTTTCTTCTGGAAAGCCTTGTGTTCAAGGAGTCAGGCCTCCACCCAGCCATTAAACAACCTCCCTGCATTGGAGCGCTGGGAGTCCCTCATCGCCGGATGAACACCACTGGAGAGCTAGAGGTTGCTTGAGTCGGTCACAGGCTTGTTGGTGCTCATCCCTGGAAAGCAGAGCGGTTTGCAACTCTCAAAAAACTGTAAGACTATTTTCGGATAACTGTTGAACAACAAAATTCCTCCTCTGTTGTTGCACTTTATTGGAGCAAATTTTGTTCCAGATCTCAGCAATAACTTTGGGAGTAATATATAATCATCTTTAACAGAACACATGGCTAAAGCTGTAAAGCTGAGACCCAAATCAGATATTGGTCAGATGCCAGTGTGTTTCTAAGAAGGTTAGTATTGCTCCAAATCAAACCCATACATCAGCCTGACCCCACCCCCAGCTGTTCCTGTGGCTGTGGACATGTGTGACTTTACAACATCAAATCTGATATTCCCTATTTGAGGTTTTATAATTCTATTAATTTTTAGAAGATTGAGGGCTCTAAACACTCATTTCATACGGAAAAAAGTCATAAATCATACAGCTGTGTAGTTGTGAATTAAAGATCCATGTTTTCACACTCTATGAATCATCTTGTGACTCCTGCAGGGATGGTGAGCCCAAGATTGAAGGCGGCTGTGTTGGTGGGTCGAGGAAGTAACTGAAGGATGGAGAAAATAAATGGCTCTGCTGGAAGGTTCTTGGATTCAGACCAGGGACAGAGCAATTGTGGAGTGACCCCTCACCCCTCACAAATCATAGAGGAGTGTGAGTTTGGTCCATTAGCGGTCACTTTGTAGCCATAACTCAGGGTTCAGTCTGTACAACCCCCCACCCCAACCCCAAACTTCCTCCCCTTATTTTTACTCACCAAGACCCCCACGCCATACCCTTCCAGTCCTCCCACCCCTCCTCAACCTGCCCCACACTCAGCCCTATAATTTTGGGTGAAAGATTCAGCGGCTGTTATTTTTATTGAATTCCAATAACGTAGCTGAGATTATAGTTAAGTGCAGGCGACTGGAGATCGCAGCTCTGTTGCGGGAGCCGTTGTGGGGCCAGTGGGATGCTGCTGGTGCCAGGTTGGGAGGTAGGGAGGTCACTGGCTGTTTTTTACACAGCGCAGGGGAAAATGCAGGGCAACAATCATCACATTTATAGAAGGCTTGTCGTTCTCTCTGGGGCCCCGGCAGACGCTGCCAGGTTTAAAGCCAGCCAGCGGCTACTGGCCACTAATAAAGGGATTTCATCCACAGGGAGTTGTACAGGCCCTCCATAGTATACAGAGATGTTTGTGCTTGTGTGTGTGTGTGTGAGAGTGTGTGGGAGAAAGAGAAAGAGAGAGAGACAGAATGTGTGTGAAAATGTACATAAGTGTGCTGCATGCATATTCAAGCATGTTAAAGTGTATGGATAATTGATTTTGTATGCTAATGAGTCTACTGTGTCCATGCATTGTGTTAAAGCTCTTCACTGCAGCATGACGACACTCATGACTCAAACCTTTGCTATCCAGGGCTTCATGTCCTCTTTTATGAATTTTCACTGAATCACATCGTCTAATTTGTTCCGCAACAGTTGTGTTTTTGTTGCCGTTGCTAGGTGACAGGCCTATGATTAGCGATTATGAATAGAGGTCTATTTGGCCCTTTTCAAGGCTGACACAGTGACGTCAAACACAAGCCTGTTATTCATCCTTCCTGTCAATTGGGAGTGTATCGCACTCACAATTTAATATGTTTGTGTTCTGCAATTGTCATGATTTCCAGACTTGAAGTTCTGTAATATTTGAGTCACATTCAAGGACACAGATCTGCTTCAACAGGCCTAAAATAGTGTCTGCCTGGCTTTGTTACTTGCTGCTGGGTAGTAGAGGGGATGTACAAAACAAAACATCTGTTTGATATAATGCAATCAGCTCTGCAACAACCGTGTCTGTAAAACCTATTGACTGGTCACTCAACCTCTCACATGAACAGTTATTGTCCAAACAGAACTTAGGCTCAGTAGGCCCGTTAAGCTCTGGATTTTTCCATATATTGAAGCAAAGTGTGCAAGGCTGTACTGAGAGCGCCTTTCCAAAAAATAAAAAAACAAAACATAAAAAACCCCACAAGCACAGGAGCACAAAGAATTCACGGAACAGTCAGTTTGTGTGTGGTACATAAACTAAACATTAGCAAGTCCGGCTAACTGGATTTTGTAAGTCAGTAAAACTGAGCATTACCTACTTCCAGGGCAAAGGGAAACATCAATATCAAGACACATATTTTATTAAAATTTACACTAATGTCAAAACTGCCCTGTTCATGGGCAAAATCCTGAAATATTAGCCATTCTTCACTGCTCCTCATCATACTGTTCAAAAATACTAATAGCATCATAGCTAGTATAGTAGTATAGAATTTTAATGGAGAAGCTTTAATATGCGCTCATATAAAAACTAGCATCTGGGACATTCAGCTTTAGCCTCAGTCTTTTCACGTTGTATTATGTATGTATCAAGTGCATATCAATGATATTGAACACCCCTATTACCAGATTATTATTTAAAAACAAATCCACAGAAAATGTCTTACAGACACCGAGTTCATTTGTGAACTTTAGAGGTGGTGAGATTTTTAACATTGGACAAAGCTAGACTAGTTATTTCTTTCTGCGTCAGTCTTTGTTAAAGGCAGAATAAGAAGGATTTCAGTATTGGCTTGCAAAAATAATATTCAAAGTTGACCCTTCCTTTAATAACACTAGAAACCTTTGCTGTAGCTTTTTTTTTTTTTTCATTCTTGTAATGTTGTCATCCAAGTCTGCATACTGTTATTTGCCGAGGATACACGCACACAACCTAAAGTTGACCCCAGAACAAAGCAAAATGATCAAAATAGAGGGCTGTATCCGCAGATAAAGACCCCAAAACACACTTCTAGTGAATCATAAGTGGTGAATCATAAGTTTTGTATGAGTCAGTTCATTATAGTTCAAGGAAAATCCATCTTATCCTGTCTTTAAGCTTATCGCCCTTTGGCACCTGCATCATTGTTGACTCACAGTTAAAGGAATGGTAATGATCTTCTCATTGAACTCCTGGCAAGAAACTGATCTAATTGTTCCTTTTATGTTTTTTTAAATTGAAAAAGTATTTCGATGCAGTATTTCAGAGGCTTTTTAACCCTAAAAAACAAACAGAGTCTGAAGTGTTTCTTGCTTATATGGTTGCTTTATTTACAACACGAGACAACTCAAAGGATGCCACACTGGACATAAATTCCAACAAATCAGTCAATGTGCAACAGAACCCTGTATGTCCATGAAATACGATTTGAGTGTTACACAGTACGCTGAAGTATAGCCTTATGCATCTTTTTACCCCTCTAGTGTGTAAGTCAGAACCTCTTGGGTTCCTCACATTCCTCATTCCAAACAAACAAACACACACACACGCACACATACACACACACACAAACACACAAGACACACACACACATACAAACACACAGTGACACACTGAGGATGCGGTTGCCCAGCGCTCCCCAGAGAGCAGGTTTGGTTACAGCTTTGCATGAATCGTAGCGGTGACATTGCAGACACTTGACTCCACTGCTGAGGGTAGCTGAGAGGCCAAATGGCTTTCGCCGCCTGCCCACCACATGTCTCGGTCCCAGACACAACACTGTTTCTAAGCTGGGAGTAGCTTTAGACTTTTCTCACACTAAATGACGTTATTGCCTGTTCAGTTCACTCTTCAGTTCCCAGGACCACCAGACCACCCTACACACCACAGCTGTCTTTACCGTATCCTTTTGGATGATCCTCCGGGTAATCCTCCAGTAATGATGCTATAATCACTGAAGAGACGGCAACATGGTTTTACTGCTCTTACCCCCCATAACCCTCAACCCTCACAAGTCAAGACTCTAAACTGTGAACAAGACAGCCTGAACTTGCTCAGTGCCTTATGTAATAAGGCCAGGAGCCATTATCAACCAAGTGTTTCAATTACTTTTACTTTAATTTT
>JAQFJA010000003.1:3433211-3450016 GCA_029874485.1 Naso brachycentron
TCACCTGTGGCAGATATCTTTTTGTTCAAAGCAGGATTTGAACATGCTACAAGAAAGACATCAGATATAAAAAGAGACTAGAAAAAAGGAATTTCTTTCATCCACAACCTTGAACTGTATATATAGACCTTTTTTATCTACAATGAAGAGCAGGCTGACTGACTAGACTGAAGAAGCAGCCCCTTGCTAATAATGGATAAACTTCAGGTAACCAGTGACAGTGTTTTTACAGTTTTGAGGTTGAAAAAGACACAAGGCTCCACAGACGAAATTACACTCATTCAAACTGTATTTCCAGTGAAATTCTGTTATCTTTGGTGAGAGGGATAAAACAGTCACACTAACCATTACAAAAGTCCACTCTCCAAGGAGGTATTAATGCACTGCAAGGCTTTCTTTGGGTCAGAAAACCAATGTTTAATACATGGGTGTAGGTTTGCATATGGATGGTAGGGAAATGTCCCCACCAGTATTTTGGGAGGACTGAATTGTATCTACCAATATTTGCGCATTTTCATGTAAGTGAAGATACAGCTTGATTCAGTCTTTCATGCCTCTCTTAGATTCATCACAAATAGTAACCCTTGATTTGCCACTGTGACTTCCATTCCCAGGCAGGTTGGCCTGCTATGGCAAACCGCAGGCACACACACTGGTACATTTTCATCTATAAGGCAATCCTTTGGCTGCTCCCATCCTTCCTTCGTACATACATTTGCCAAATGTCTGATGAGACATTACTCCCCCAAGTCACAAAACTTTTATATGTTGTCTGTCCTAAGTGTCCATACAGAAAATGGGAAAATGGCATTTCACTACTCTGCCCCTTCAGACTGGAAGACTTAAAACCCTAGAATCTGTTTTGTTTTTGTTTTTTGGGGTTTTTTTTGGACTTTTTTTCTTTTTAGATCCATTTTCTGAAACTGGACAGATTAGTGTGTCGCTGCTTTTAGATACATGGTTTTACTCTGACTAGCTCTTGAATGTGCTTTGATGTGATACTGTAATGTTGTCCTCTTTGTCTGGTTGTTTTGAGACTTTTTCTGTTGCTGCTGCCTGTCTTGGCCAGGACTCCCTTGAAAAGAAGTTTTTTAATCTCAATGGGACTTATCCTGGTTAGGCTAAATAAAATAAATTAGGTAAAAGTAAATCAACTATCACCATGATGTGTTGTAATATTGGAAAAATTAGCTTTGGGCAAGAAACTTCAATAAATACAGTTGTTTGTATGGGAAACATGTTTGTTTTCTTATGAAATCTCATGAAAATGCCACCATTAATGACTTCATTTGTATATGGGCAAAACAGCAACAGGCTGGAAGAGTAGAGTAGGCTGATGAGGAAGCAGGTGCATTGGGATAGCAGGTTTGGATTACAGGGAGCCATCAACAAGTTGTCTGTCTTACAGTTTGTCTTACAGTAAGAGAGAGAGAGTCAACACATTTTGTCATGAGCTTTATTTGAAAACAAGCAAACAAACAAACAAACATCAGAACAACTTGGTTTCATACAATCCTATTCACTCAATTAATGGCACAGTAGTTTAACTATATATATATTTTAGGCCTATTTATCACTGTATAATACATATTAAACTAAGACAGAGGAAGGAGAGAGAGAGCTGCAAGCTGCAAACAGTTGTTTCTATGCACCTCTCTTTGCTTATTTTGACAGAGAATCATTTGTGACCTTATGTACTCCATACATACTGTGCAAAAAAATGTTTTGGCTGTAGTCTTCATACAGGCTGTTTATGGTGGAATAATGATATTTAGCATGATGTTGCACTGCAGTGTGAGCTGCATTCGAGCATCAGTGTAAGGGCTAGTATACGTTTTGTAGTACGCTTGTAGGCTATTGTTTGCCAATAGTGTCAGGTGTTGTGTCCTTATCTTGTGACCAAACCTACACCTATAGTTTAATACCTTAAGTGCAGAGTAGGACAGAACAGCAGGTTATTCAAAGCTGAGCAAGATCTCAGCTGTGTGAATCAATCTTTTACATAGCAATGCCGTTGATCTTGAGTAGTCTTAGAAAAAAAACTTGTAAAAGCTCATTTAATGTCAATGATAGTGGAAATCTCTTATTTCTCTGGCCTCATTTCTCGAGTATTCTTTTTTATCCTGAAATCTCAGGAAATGTAAGACAAAAGGCTTTTGGCAAGCCTCGGTCATGTTAGGAGTCAGCATGAAGGTTCTTTGGGAGTGTTAGGGAAGACAAAACATCTTCATCCTCAGAATGCTCTGGGAGTTTATAAATGAGTCAATTCACCCATCTTTGCAGGTCCGCTTACTCTGCCAGCTTTGCACTCGGAAAACTGGGCTGGAAAACAATCATGGCGCTTCTCCACATGTCTTTTAGCATTTCTAGACGAGCCTTTAAGCTGGATATCCTGGGAAGAACACTGGCTAATTCCTCCTCAGTGACAGAAATGGCTCTCAGTGTTTCAGACAGTTCCTTCCAAATATCCACGAGGTGTCTGGTTTGGTCCTGAGTCAGAATGTTTTTTATTTTGTGAAGTGGAATCTAGGTTACAGGACTCATGATAAATGTTCCTTGAGACCACAGGTCTGGCATAGAGTAATCTCTACTTTGTTATTATAGTTACTGCTCCTTTGAAGAAGCAGTAAATCCAAATAAACTTCATGTTAAATACAAAAAGAAATTATTAAATTCTCAGATTTTCCTAGAAATACTGAGGCAGGATATTTGTGGATACCATGCCCTAATTCAGTCATCCTGGATGTGCAAATTCGACTATGTGCAATCATATACAAAGCTCCAAATAGAGGTAGTTATGGTCTGGTAATATCGTATAAGCAGCATCAGAATAAACAGCATTGTTGATAGTGGTGTTAGATAAATATGATAACAGTGTTAAGGACAAGCCCTCCCCCTAATCGATCCTTACAAGCCTGTTTAGGCAGTGAGTGTCATGTTTAGGCTTCCTATTTATCCCTCATCACTGGGTTTTATGTGTGGTGTTTGTGTGTGTCTGTTCAATGGGTGGTCCAATACTGGTTAACACTAATGCTCTGTGCTTCCTCAGCTCCCCCAAAGTAAATCATCACAGATTCATCCTGTGAAACAAAAGCCTGGAGACCTGTGAACTTTTATCTCTTGTTCTACAGCTTCATGAAGTTGACTTGCCTCAGTTACATTCCGATTTTTGATGTTGATACAAACAAGAGAAATCAGGTCTTCGATTTGTAGGACAATTGAGATGTGGCGATAAAATGTTGAGTGTTAAACTTGTCTCTACATCACTAATGTAGGCATGTTAAATCCCAGTGCTTACACATTCAAATCTTGAATGAGGATCTGTGGACAATTTTGTGCAACTAAAAAAAGGAGATCTGTTGACTAAACAAGTTTAATTTTACACCCCAGGCACACTGCTGTAGCTTAAAACAAAGAAAAGTGTGTGTATGTGTGTGTGTGTGGTATTTGCTTTTGACCTGGGCCAATAAATTTAGGTTTGATATATCAGCTCTTGAATCTATCAGCAACACCGACATAAAAGGTTATTTATTCATCTTCATGATACACAGGGTTGCACAATAAAATGAATGTGAACAGCAGCAACAAGTACATAGTGATGATAGTATCGACCTCTCCAACTTATGAGTATGACATCTGAGTAACAGTGTCAGTGAGGAAACTCATTCTGCTGGAGTCTTACTTTCTCTTGGCTTGGAACACAGTCGGCCCATCAAGTGCCACAACTTAATCTGGGAAACTGTGGTGGAGACAGGTCTCTGAAAGGAAGTTCCCATTCGTTTCGTCCATTGTCCAGGGCTGAGTCTAAGCTAGGCTAACAGCTCTAATCCCTGCTGTCTTTCCTCTGCTTCTAGGGCAGTCTGACTGGCCTGGTTTGGCCGTCAGAAGGTGCTGTGGGCAGTGATAATCTTTAAAATCCACTGCTCAGTCCAAACCCTGTGTGTCCTTTTTCAGTGTTTCTCTTATGGGTAAAGTTGAAAAAAATAACAGATTAAACAAAAGGAAGGTAGTAAGTTTCGAGGAGCTACCAGATGCTGCATCTGCATGCGCCATTGTTGCCGTAGAGATTCACTGATAAATGTATTTGAGAGAAAGAGCTTAAAGACAACCGGGCAGGAGAACAAACAAAACACAGAAACAGCTTTTATGTTTCCGTCCATACATCAGATTCCCTCCCATTACTCCAGACCAAGATAGAGTTTTCACACGTCCTTCATAAAGTGCTGTGGTTGTGGTTGCCTGCACCCAGACGGGGTTTCTCCTTGTTGGCCATGTGTAGAGGTTCCCAGGTCTGAGTCGGAGTTAGACAGCAGGATTAGTGGTAATAGGGCTGTGCCAGGGAGATGGACGGTTGGGATGGAAAGCTTGTAACTTCAAAAAAAAAATGCCTTCTTGAACTTGGAAAAAAACAGATGTCATTTTAGATTAATGACGATGCATTTTTAATTTGCTCTTGTGGGATCTGAATAGCTTTCAGGGGACCAGGGGTCACAGAGCTCACCATACCGTTAAGGGCCATGTCAAACTCCATTTCTTGGAAAAACATGAAAATCCCCGTGGCTGTATTTGGGAGGTTTACACAACAGATAGAGAAAGAAGAAGATGGAGAGATGGATGGTGGGGTGGAGTGAGTTAGGGAGGTTTGTGCTTGCCTGCTGGGTGGGAGCCAAAGGAAGACTTGGCAGAAATTATAAGATATTTGTGGTTAGAGGAAGGACGAAAGGTCTACATGCTTTTAAACAGAGATGGAGAGAGATGGGTTCTGCTGACCTACATCCAAATCTTCAGACTCCAAACTGTGGTCTGAAAAGTAAAGCACAGCTTTGTTTGATACTTACAACATCTCTCCTTTGTGTCCTTATGTTGGTGTTTTATGCAATCGACACTAATCCTGTTTGGTCTTGCTTTTCTTAAGCAAATCTTCTTGTTTGTTTGGTTCTAAGATGGCGTTTGATTTTCTCCTCGACAGGAGGGCTCTCTGTCTGTGGTGGGTATGAGTGGGTGTTCGAGGACAGGAATCTGTTTGACTGAGTGTCACTCGATCACTTGATTCACTGCACGCGTCATTGTGAGGTGTTTGTGAATGTGGTCTTGCAGTGATTGATGGTTGTGTCGTCTGAATTCATAACTCACAAGATTGGAGTACATCTGGGCTTGTGTGGTTACAAGACATTTTCCAAATTATCCAACCAATTTCAAATAGGTATTGACACATATGTATTTCACATACAGTAGTATATACTGCTTATTGTAGCTTCTAAAATTTGTGCTTTTAAGGCAGATAAAGAGGCCGCATCTTGTTTGTTTCTCTTAGAAAATTTTTGTCACTTGTTCAGAGTCTGCAGCGATCTCACTTACTAACGTAATGTCTCCTCTTTTTGTTTACTTGAACACATCTTGTAAGCATTGAAATCTCCACATACATCCTGAAAGAAGGTAGGATACACAGGATTCTGATTGTTTAGCTCTCTTCTCTTGCTACCTTGATTCTCAAGAAAATATTCTGCTGTAAATTGGGGGTGATTTAGTGTTGCTACTTCAGTTATAATGTCCGTTGAGGCTCTGTTTGGGTTTTCAGAGTCTGAAAATGTAACCCCGAAGATGTTGCACACATTGTACAGCTTCAAATTTGAGACATTTGCAACACTTCAGTGTATGTTACATGCATGGGGTGTGGTCTTTAAAAAACATTAATGTTTACCAGACTTCAATTGTCCAATAAGCCAAGATGTATTTGAGGAGGGTTTTTTCCCCAAATTTATGGAAGTACACACAAGGAGACTGGAATGTCCTTTTTGACCTTGTAGTACAGCAACTCTCAGACAAATTTGGACAAGTTGGAATAAACCAAAATCATGTTCATTCATTTTGTCTTTTTTTATGTTAAAAAACACTTTTAAAGCAGCAACAACAACGTCAGATATATGTCAGCTATGTTATGGGTAACATTAGGAAAAGACTATGGTAAAAACACTTGGTTTAACCAGCATTAACTGATTTCTAGCCACTTGGGGACAGTAGAAATAAGCTGTTAACACAGCGCCACTGAAATTGTTAGCAAACAAGTGCTTATTGAAACATCCAACAGTTAAGGAGAATCATTATTTTTAAGTCACATTTTTGATTACCTGGCAGATGAGAGTCTAATATTTACTCTCTTTTAGCTTCAGTTTTGGTCTCCACCAACTCTACCAACCAACCCATGGGTGATAACACTTTTATCCAAAATGTTAAAGGGCAATTTCACTGTGACATCATAATGTTCTGCAAAGCCATTTTTGAGGCTGTTATTCAGTTTCATTTGACTGCCCGTCCTCTCTGCCCTGGCACAGAATGTAATTCTTGGTGATATTGGGCTGCACCGAGTACACAGGAAAGTATGTGACTTATGTTGTCAACTGTCAGATGCTTGTTTCATATAAAAATCAAGTTTATCAAAAGCATATGCTGTTAAGCAACTCATTAAAGCTTTAGGTATATGGAATGTCTGCACTGTCTAACATCTTTGGAGCATACGTGATTTTGTACAGCCTAAATCACTGTTGTTATTAAAAGGTAGAAAAATGAACATTTCCCCACACAAAGAACCTGTGGAGACTGTATCTAGGAGCTTGCATGCACATAGTGTTTGACACTGAGCTGACTCTCCTCTTCCAGTCCTTTGTCTGCAGTCGTCTCCTCTGTGAAACCCGACCGCAGGAACAATCATCATTCCTCAGCTATTAGCACCAAATCTTTGGCTGGGCCTGAATGTGAGGAGATGTTGTGTTGTCAACTGGAGGACTCTGGTTTCTCCCCACATGAGTGGAGAAAGGGGTCAGTGTCGCCTGTCAACGACCCTCAACGGCCCCTGGTTTCCTGTCCAGGGACCACTCAATGGCCTCCATTACGTGTCATTGAAGAACCAAAATGGCCTCTGCTCTAGATTTTCACCCATGGGTCTTTATCATGATAGTTGCTTGGCTGAAACTCAAGACTTTTCATAATGAATGCCCACTGGAAGCAAAAGCAAGTGGTTGAAGATATAGCTAAGATATACATTCAACAATATAGGTAATTTACTCTGAAAGGCAATAAGGTTCTTTGTCCAATCTCTGACTGGAAATCATCTCAAGGGTCAAATTATTCTCTGCAGATGTCAGCGATAGGCAACTGCAACTTAAGAAAGAAGTGGAATGTTTGGCTAGTATGGTGAAGTACAAAGAAGAAAGTTGAAAAGTAAGTGTTTAGTTTGTTAGGCTAAGTCACTAAAAGACTGATTTAAATTAAAATAAGAAGCCTGTATAGGTCCAAGGAATCAGCTTTATGAGCGCGTAACATTACGTTTAACTCATAGTAGTCACACTGTTTTTTTTGCACTTTGCTCTGTCTACAGGATCTATTGTTGTTACACTCTGCAATGGTCAGAGCTGTAAATGTCAAAGCAATTTTCATCGGAATAGAAAAAAGTTCCTCCTGCTGACTCTGTGGGAATGAAAAGGAACTTGAACTTAAAATTGTTGTCTCATTGCTGGAACACTTAAAGCCCGCAGAGAAATGAGGAGAGTTGGACCTGTGGTGTGACTCTGTTTGTCTGTGAAAATGGTCCAAAAAGGCATTTCTGTGAACCAGCAGTAAAAACTTTCCATTACTAATGTCTTACAGTTTACTTGCCCACCTTGCTCATTTTGTGGAGCTGTTTTCTCGAGCCTCCTGGTCTCGAGCTGGTGGGTCAATATTTGTCTTTAACTTTTGACCTGTGTGTTTACCCACCTTTTTACTCAATTACTGCCATCACTGCAGTCTAGCAGTTCGAGAGCCCATGAAACTGTGAAACAAAACACTGGCTCAAAAAATTCAGTGAGAAAGCTGTTTTTTTCTTTTTTTTCTTGTTTCACTTACAATCAGTGATATGTTATAATTTATATGCTAACTAGATACAAACTGAATATGGAAAAACATGTTGGAAGTCACACGTATATCTGGAGCTGAACCTGAGACTCACAGTATAGCCTTACATCAATCTTTCTGCATATTGCTGTTGGTTACAACCGATTGGTAGTTATACTTGTCATACTAATTATCAAACATACTGCTTATATATGGATTAAAATGCTCACAAGTGGTGCCAGATACTGCAGAGCTATCCAGGCGAAAACCACCAAAACGCATACAAAACAGCCCAAAACGTTTAGCAGAAAACTGCCCAATCTGTTAACACTATGACGCGCCACTTTGTCGCTCTGTATTTACTGTTTTGCGTCACTAGCAAGCACCATGCGGGATGACTAGTGAAAGCAATTCAAATGCAGCTACCAGAACTTCATGTGAACATTTAAAGGAGCTTTATGAAAAGAGATGCAACGTTTCAGATTCATGTTTTTATGTAAACGTCCCCTGCCAGGTCTAAAGAAACAATTGCATACATCAGTGACGTATACAACATATTTAAAACAGCTGACTTGGAAGCGTATTCATGTATTTGATGTTTTTAAACTGCTGCATAATAACTTCGTTCACACCTCTTTTTTCACTTTCTGCATTGTAAGAAACTTAATTAATTAACTTAAATAACTTAATTAACTAAAAAAATCACTCACATTGTTTTTTCTTGGATTTTAAAAATAATCTGATTCTACGGTGTGCTGTAGCAATGATTGGACACTTGGGACATTTGGGCATATAAATGATTAATTGACTATCAGTTAGTTCCTGATTTGTTCAAACCTTGCTCCGAAATCTCTTCAAAAGTGTTTCCACCAAAATTGTCAAATCGGGGCTTTGTTGGTTGGGTTGTCACCTTCTTTCTCTTGCATTGTCAGCCTTACCTCCACAGGTAGTGCTGGAGAAATGTCTGAAATGCTGTGTTGATAATTATTCTGCAACAGGAAAAATACACTCTGGCTTGTACACTCAGGATGCAGCAATGGTGCCTTTGCAAAACAGAAACACACAGATAGAGAAAAAGGGAGGAGAAACCTGACTGAAGTAGTTGCAGTATCAATACTCACAGTCTAAATCTGGTACCTTCTTTCATTGCTGGCTACTTAGCCACAGTCATAAAAAAGTTGGTGGTTGTCATAATTTGACTTGAAGAAATAGTTTTACGTTTACTTTTACACTGACAGCTGTAGCTTTTGTCAACTGAAAATGACTCTGAGGTGTCGCAGATCTGTTATTCACCACTTATTAGTTAATAAGGGGAAAGCTACACTGAACAACCCCACCTCCCAATCAAGAATTGGCTAACATGAATAAAATGTCAGAGTGAATGAATGATGGGAAACAAAATGGTTATTTGGCCTCTTTATCAGGCTAGATTTTTTTTGCCTTACTTCTTAGTAACATATCCCAGTTCTGTGCACTGTTTTAAGTTCTTATCATTTGTTTTATTGACAGATTAAATGTTCATTACTTTAGTTTTTAGTCTTGCCACTGGCTTTTTTCCATTTCATCCAATCTGGCTGTATAATCAGCACAACTACTGCTGTTACATATTAGAACAGTCACTTTCAATTACTGTACGGTGACGACTCCTGCTATTTGATTACAACTATAAAACATAACCATGCTGTGGCCACAAGAAGCCGTTTATTCTGTTCACTCATTTAAGGTGAATGATTTCACATAAAAAAAGAAAAGTTCCACTTTGCAAATATTCTATATCTTAAAGATAAAGTAGAAGTTGCATCCAACAAATGTCCTTAACATTTTAAACCAGCCTTGTTATAATAACTATAAATCTATACAGTGGTGCCAATATAATGGCAAAGTTCATATCAGTCAATCCTTATTGGTAGTGGTCTGGCACATTATGGGATGTACAGTGTGTGAAGTAGGTAACATCAAGTATTTTGGAAATATATCAGTATCCACAGCAGAATCAAATTTATTTGACACAGACAAACTACCTTTGTTAACACTACACACCCCCAGCACCAACACCTTGCATTTACTCTGCCTGAACAACTATTACTGCTGTTACAATTATTTCCACTACCACATACAGTATATCACATGTGTAAGTGCACACAGTCTGCCGTTAATAATCCAGACTGCTGTGACCTGCTTTAAATATATCCCCAGACCAATAAGCTTATTATTGCTCTGCAGTAAGAGCAGTGGGTCAGTAACTCACACGAAACACAAAAGTTACTCACCATAATGTTGTGTGTATACACAAATATATGCATGAGAACAAGCACACATGCATACTTACTACGTGTTTTTTGTAAAAACACAGAGTACCTTTTTCCTGCATGCCTCATGCATAGATGAATGGATGCAGGCAGAGAAAGACATACACACACTGTTACCTCCTACAATCCATCCAACTGCACATCCACATCCCAGATTCTACAGGCGCCAAAAGCATAGCGAGGCTCTTTGTGTAAAATTAGAAGTGAAACCACATCCTCTGATTTGAATCTGTGGAACTGCTCGGTCTCTGGGTGGCTGTGCAAACAAACTGAGCTGGAACATTACAGCCTGGCTTCTTTTGTGCTGTCACAACACACACAAACGTTAGCACAGTAACACCTAAACACACACACACACACACACACACTACATCTTCACACTACACCTTCTTGAACCATTATTTATACAATCGAGAGCTAGTTTGTGACATTAGCTTTGTTTTACTGCACATACCTGCTTAAGGTAAGAGAGTGTGTAATGGGTTTGTGGGCAAAAAATCAAACCAATTCAGTTGCATGAAAGTTTAGTAAACAGGAAGTTTTTACAAATGTGTGACTGACGTCATATGTGCCAGAACCAACATGTGACATAACTTATTTATTAAAGAGTCACTAGGAAAGCAAATCAGTGCAGCAACTGCTGGACCCAGATCTATTGCAGCGTTTGATCTGCAGGTTTACTGAAACAGTATAAAGACACAACGTCATTCAGCAGCCAGGAGGTCATAAAACAAAGCCTCGTCATTTGTGTGTAATTATTCACATTGTTCCAGTTCATTTGTTCAAGTCTGTTTCACTAGTCTGACAGCTCTGATTTCTGCACCGACTCATGTAGCCAGCTTACGTAACTGACAGATGCGTATCATCCCCCTGCTTCTGTTCCCGTCCATCCCATCCTTTTCTTTCTTTCTTTTTCCATATCAGGCCTCCAGCAGTCTGTTGTCTCCCCACATCCATGTCTCCTCCTCTTTCAGTCTATATTTATTCTGTTATTCTGTCTCTTGTAATTAAACCAATAGTTAGCATAAGGGAAATTATATCATAGGGGGAAATAATCAAATGAATAAAGTTTTTTTGCTACACTCATAGATTGAACAGCAGTGTATCAGAATATCACAATCAGCAAAGAAGTGAAAGGCAGAAAATAATCATTACAAAAATAACTGACTGACATAAAACATTTATAGGAGCTAAATCTCTCCAAATTCTTTAACCTTGGATGCCCAAATGATTTGTGGGGTCTCACAGATAGTCAGAGATGGTCTTCACCAACTCCTGAGGGAAGGAATTAGTCACTTTACTGCTGAATGTTTCACTAAAGTCAGCCAGTTGCTAACTTTGTGTGTCATTCAGTGGCGGGCAGGTAGCGCACAGTGTGTTTAACAGGAACTTTTTGCTGCATGAGCTTGATGAGTGCGGTGAGAATGAACCAATACAGTAAAGTTGTGGCCATTAAAACCACAATAAAATGCTCTGTAGACCTGTGGGGAACTGACTCCAGTAAGCTAGCGTCATTGTAAAGAGAAACAATATATGTTAACTGCTTTTTCTCCACATGATTAACCAAGACTCTTGGGGATGATGTGAAAGCTGTTTCAGGTCTACATTTCAAAAGAAGCCATTAAATGACAGCTGCTCGGTCTTGCACAATGTACACGTTTCATGAGAGTGGGAAATGGAATCCTAAAAGAAGAATTTTTTAAACAAACATAGGGTCGATTCATCTGTGGCGTCCTCATAAGCCACATACACAGTCTAGTTTTACCCTTTCTGTTTATGAAATTTGATTTACACCAGCATGCTGCTCGTTAAGCCTACCCGGAACATCTCTTATCATTAATATTGAATCTTAATGCCTCTGTTAAAGTTGTTTCCCCCAGAAAAAAATCTGATGTCTGCATGTGGATTCAGCAGCATTGACAGAGCTTAAAGCTTCAAATAGCTCTGGCTTTGGAGACAGAAATTTCCTTCCATCAGAAAATTCCTTTGGCCAACTTGATAACCAGCTAGTTCCTCCCAAAACTATATTACAGCGCCTGTTGACTATTTTTAAGGCCAGGCATCTTCACATGCAGACACAGATGTTATGCAGAGAATCACTATCGATATCATATGCAAATCTGTGACAGCTCACTGAATTGATCCAGTGTGGCGGAGGCTTTATTTAAACTGTGAGCTACACCAAAATAAAAGTAAGAAAACTGTTGTATAGCTGCAGCACTTCATGCTGTATGTTATGCATGGTGGCATAATAACAATCTATTACTGTATGCAAGTAAAAAAAAAAATTTTTTTAAATCAGGATATGGTTGCTCATGGAACTTCATTTTGTATTGTCACAAAACTTTAGAGAGTCAGGCTGCCGCCATGACCTTTAACCAGGAAGCCGCTCTGTGTAATGACTTTGGATGGAGCTGTGGGAAAGCAGCGTCCGCGATAAAAGCGAGGAAGATGAGTCAGATGAGTCGGAGCAGAGTGTCGGAGGGGCAGCATATCTTGTTTGGACAGCAGTTTCCTCAGTTGCAGAACAAGTGAGGGACAGGTTAACTGCTGCTACCCTCAGCGATCAGCAGAGGGAGGGGAGAGGGTGACTGTCTTTTTACAAGATCCCTCTCTGTTTCCCTTACCGCCAGCTCTGAAAGATCATTCTGGTTTATTGCAGCGATGGGTTTTGTTGTTGTAGATTTTGTCATCAGTTCAATTTAAAATAATAATGGCATTGTACTCACCAAGTTTTGTGCTGAGATGTAGGAATGCAGCGGCAACTTTAAAAATAAGTTCTGTGGTGTAGAAACCAGAGAAAGGTCACATAAATAAAAATTGGTCATATAGTGGTTAAGATTTTGAATAAACTCTGGGTTAGCTACATTTTTTGGGAAAAGATTATTTCCCAAACTGTCCATTTTCAATAATATCGCCATATAAAGAGGTTCAGTTGAATTCTGGCTGAGCTGTTTTTCATGTTTCTTGCCTGGTCAGACTTTGTTGTAATAATATTGTCGTGTTCCTAGATCTCAGTAATTACTTTTGTTGGAGCAAAACCTGTTCTATTGAATTAGATTTTTTACCATGACAATAAGCACAGTTTTTCAGAAAAGAAAGAGAGTTGTTTATTAAAGCTTCAAGCACCCTGGAGAGAAAATGATCCTGTGCAGCTCTCTGGTGATTTAATGCTGGCTCTAATGTATCATTTTGAAATATCATTTCTTTTTGGAAAATAAATCTTCAAAATAAATCTAATAATCATAGCTGCCATGTTAGTTAGTTTAAAATATGAGGTGAAACTTCATGTTTTAACACTGCTGTCTCTGAGGCTTTACAGATATCACTAAATATAAATATAAATGTAATTATAAATGTAATAATATGAAAGGATCAGTCAGATTTTGTGTCATCTTTGCTGAGCTACAGTACACAACAGCTTGGATTTTTATCACGGCTGCATTATAAACAATAACAAAGAAGCAAAGTCCCTATGAGAAACTTTTAACTGGTTATGAAGTGGTCTAAATTTAA
This sequence comes from Naso brachycentron, assembly GCA_029874485.1. Taxonomy (NCBI): domain Eukaryota; kingdom Metazoa; phylum Chordata; class Actinopteri; order Acanthuriformes; family Acanthuridae; genus Naso; species Naso brachycentron. Next base: position 3,446,906 of record JAQFJA010000003.1, read on the forward strand.
TTCTGATGCCTCACATCATACTTACATGACCAAACGAGACCACTGATGAGGAGATCAGAGATTACTATCCTGTCTTTTATAATGTTTTTGCCTGGTCTGCTCAGTCAGCGGAAACGCTACAAAACATTTTAGGGCACACAGACCAGAAGAGACAATTTATTGTTTACGAGCATGATCAATCTGCTGCTCTCTTTTTTATCTATTGTACGCCCTTTTCTTTTGCTCCTCTCTAAAAACAAATGGTCAAGCTAGTAAAGAGTTACCAACAGTGAGCAGTAGCGCTTTTGTCAACACAAGCTGCTACAATCAACGCAAAATAAAAATTCCTCTGAGAGGTTTTAATGTTGTTTTTTGTGAGAAAAATAGTGCTAGTGGGGCAGGTTCATTTTTAATGAAATCCAACTAAATTAAACTGAAGTCAAGTAATATTCTGACAGATGACAATTGCAGTCATTTGTTATAACACACAAATCTTTGACTCATGACAATTCGCTATTTAAAAGTAAAGAGGACACAGCCAAACTTAATTGTTGTCTCTAGTAAGTGCACAATGGATACGTTAGATTCGAAACAAAGCTACTGTAAGCAGACACAGTTACCTTTCTCTCTCTCCACAGAATGTGTGGCCATGTCAACTCCCCTGTTATGGGGCTACACGTCATGGAAAGAAGACCCATCACAGCACTTCACCTGCTGTTCCCAGCATTCCCTGCTTAGCTGCTGTAATCCAGGGGGCCATGGACAATGTAAGCACACACAGTGGATTACACTCAGTGTGTGTCTGTGTGTGGGGGGATGAAAGAGATGAAACAGAAGATGACTATTGTCGGTGCAGTGTTATGCATTTGCAAAAAGAGAGAGAGTGTGTGTGTGTGTGTGTGTGTGTGTGTGTGTGTGTGTGTGTGAGACGAAGGGCCCTCTCACCAGGTAGGCCTATTCATCACTGACGACGGTCTATGTGCACAGGGCTTACTGTAGATCCCCAGCTCACATAAAAAGACTCACACTCAGACACACACACATAACTGTACATGATGGGGCCACCCAAACTTTCTATGTGCTCCTCTTACTTCAGAGAAGATTTTTCTTTTTTTTCCCTTTCTTTTTCTTTGTGGTTTCACAGATCATCTCTATTCAACAGATATTGGATGCCTAAAATAGTGGAAAATTTAAATGCTCCAACACACATACACACGGCCCACCCAAGGACAAAAGTAAGCAGATTAATGAAACATGCAAATATCCAGTGAGTTCATCGAGCTCTGTCCCCCCTACTGCGTCTCATTCAAATTCATAAGGAATGTCAAAGGGCCTGTACTGTATGCTCCATTTGAATGTCAATCCTTGAGAAAAGAACTGTTGTTTTGCTGCTTCAACAGGGTGGGGGTGGGGTGGTGGGGTGGGGGGTTAATTTAGGAGGTGAGAGTGTGTTGTTCAAGATACCTGGAAGCATTTTGAAAATGTTAAAGGACTCGAGGGGTTTAGCACCCGACCTGGACAATGAAGTCGCTCTGAGCATGAAATGGAAGGATGAGTTTCCTGCTGACCAACACACACACTCACAAAATTATATAACTGTGAGAAACCTTCAAAAACTGCATCCATTGTCCATTCTGTATATCATTAGCTCAAAATTTGAAGAAAAATAAAAGAACCTGAAGATGTACTGTAACACCTCTCCTCACAATCTCCTTCTCTGTCTCCTCTCTCTGGACTTCCTTAAGGTCCCTGACCTGAGAGGAGGTAGAAGAAGAAGGGGGGTTGGATGCAGTGTCCAGTTCTTCGACCAGTCCGACTCAACAACAACAGCTGAAATGGCTTGCAGATGTGGCTCTGCTCGGCTAATAAATTCTTTGTGAACTCAGCAGACATGGGGGTGGAGGTTTGAAAGGGGAGTTGCAGAGCAGGCTGAACCTTAGGGGGCTGTTTGCGTGTGTGACTTTGGATATGCGCTTGTGTGTTTTTTTGTGCACAACGCATATGTGTTTGTGTAGTGTCCTTGCATCCCCGATCTCGTCCATGAACCATTCAGGGTTTTATGTGCACATGTGTGCGTGTATTTGTCCACCCTAGGTCTTGGTAAAACATCAGGCCGAGTGTATAAATGTCTTTTGCTGCTGCTCCCATAGATTTATAGAAATCTATCAAGTAGAGGAACAAAGTGGGGATACACAAAACCCTGTGTGCTAGTTACTGATACAATCCAGGATATATTCAGGAGCAGTTAATATGTCAGAGGGTTTGTATGCCTTAAAGCCAGCAAAGTCCGTCTATATTACTTTTAAAAGAGGGAAAAACAATATGTTCATCACCTTAAGAAGAGAGAGAGAGAGAGAAAAAAAACAATTTAGTACACTCCATGGATTGTTTTCTTGTTTTCTAGCTTATGGTGGCTAAAGTTAGCTACCATTAACATTGTTGTGTAGCTGACTGTACCAATGATAGCCACTTTACTCTCTGACTATATGTGCTAACTACATTTTAGTATGTCAGCATGTCAGCTAAACATGTGATGGGTTTTATTACTAAAACTTATTTAAATCTAGTTCCACATGAACATGATTTATTTCCTGCTAATTGTCACTTCGTCACTCATTCCTAAAGACCTAATATTGTCTTTGATGCCTGACTCAAAACAATGATTAAAAACTGAGAAAAATTTAAAGTGCCAATATTCTGTAATTGACACTTGTGACCACAGTGGCTTGTGACCACAGTGGCTGCTGTTTAGCTAGCAAAACTTAAACATCAAGGCTTTCCACATGTCTAGCTTCTTCTTATAAAAAACAAAATCACTGTCCTTTTGTGTATGTACGTTTGCCCTGTAATTTTCTCACAGTCACAACCATTCCTCCGATCATCTTCATACTCAAAAAAGTGTCAAATATAAAATGGTTTGGATGACCAATACCCATTAAATTACTGAGAATGATAACATTTTGATGCAGTGTTCCTATTTTACCTGCTTTTTAAGCCTTTGCAGCACCAGTTTAGTGGCCCAGGAAATTCACAAACTAATCCCGTGTTTGTAAATCATCTACAGCTGGGCATACACTGTACAATTTCAGAAACTCCTACCGTATGAGTCAAAAGTCTATGTTGTAAAGCCAA
>JAQFJA010000003.1:3571178-3585498 GCA_029874485.1 Naso brachycentron
TCTTATACACACCCACACACACACACATACACTTGGCTCCCTGGTTTTGTTGTCCGTCACACTGGGCTTGTAAAAAGCCCCTCTGTTCAGACTCCACCCATCATTCTTCACTAATGGTCAGGTGTTTGAGTTCTAAACCGCAGAAATCAATCAGCAGTCTGCTACTTGTCTAGTTGCCTGAATGGTGTGTGTATGCACATGTGTGTGTGTCTCGTTCTCCCTTTGACTGTATAACTGTAGGCGAACTATTGCAAGGCCGATACCTCTTAGAAAAGAAAGTGCAGTCTGCGGTGAAATGACTCAGTGTTGTTTAAACAGTTTCTCACTCAGTTCATTTTTCCTCTCCTCGCTATCTCACAGGTTCAAAACATTTGTCTCAGGCAGGCATGTGAGTCATTACCTTCAACCCACAGATTAATGTGCTTTTAGCCAAATCTTAAAATTGTTGAATTCTTCTCGGTAAAACTTCAAACTAACTAAAACAAACCAAAGGATGTTCATCATTGCTGAGTTCAAAGAAAGTATAAATGCCTTTTTAGCGAATCTGAGATGAGCAGATTACTGAGAAACACCTTTGCTCATGTAAAGGTCCTATTGCAATTGTACAACGGTGGTACAAGTAATTGTACTTAAGTCCTTTCCAGTCTTGGAGTCAAACTGAAAGTAAAGTAATTTTACTAGAAAATGGGGCTGCCACCTTTAATGAATCACCTTGCCAACTGCCCCATGACCATAGGACACATATCAGGCAGAGGTTTCAGTGTCCTCCCACTTAAGATTTTTAGCGTCTGACATTACATTTCCTGTATCCTGGGGGTTGTTTTGCACAAATTTGTGCTTTCAGCGCCACGATTTCAGAAAAACATTGACGTGTAAATCTGCCAGTTTGTAGCCATAGGCTAGTTCCCATCTACAGTCCCTTGGCAGGTTGATGTTGCACATTTATACAGAAATACATAAAACCACACATCAAACACATAATACAAGAAATAAAAAACAAAAACAACATGAACTGTACACCGACATAGACAAACATACAATAAAAAGTGGCTGTGTGGCATTGCATAATACAAACTAAGAGTAAGTGACCATGTGCTAGTATACAACAAATCATAATAATGTGCTGACATAAAGTGCTGGAATTCCACATTGTAAGTAAATAAATAATATTGCACATCATATTAAAGTGCTGATGTAAATTTCTCATTGCCCCACTGCATGATAATATAAAGTGCTTGTGTAATTGCACATCACCCAATTGCACAAAATCTTTATATATTATACAGTACATGGTCACATGTTTGGTTTACCCTTAACCACAGCTTCAAATGACTCTTAAAGGTTACAAAGTTGGAACACTCCCTGACTGAAAGTGGAATGCTATTCCACAGTGCACAACCTTTAAGTAACAGGACATTTTGAGAAAAGGATGTCTGTCTAAAGGGCACCTCACAGTCCATCAGTGTTGAATCGGTTAGTATTACCTTACAGCCATCTTCTCTTAGGTAGGCATTATAAAATCTAAAGTAATTTTAACCATCTGTCTGTCAGTTTTTTGGGAAAGATGAGGGAGTCTTGCCTCCTAGCGGGATTTTGGTTGGTGCTCTCTTGCACACATTCACATACACACACCAAAACATGCACATGTGCATGGATGGGATGGGTCTTCTTCTTACATCCTTACAGAACTGTCAACATGTGCATCTGTGAAAATGATATGGCATGGCTAATTATCACATGATAACTCTAAACATAGTAAGATATGGGCCTAAAAACAACAATACACACATTAGCTAACAACAGTTAACCATGCCTACATCTCGTGGATCCTTCACGACATGGGATTTGTGGGCTCGATTTGAAGGAGCCTTCAAAATGGGACAGCCTTCATCATGCTGCTGCATACCCATGAAGGTGAGACTGCTAACATTATTTATCACACCTTTCTTCAATAAAGCCTGACTAAAAACTGACCTTTCATAGTCAAGACTTCTAAATTATATTAGTAAAACATGAGCAGTAAGCAGTGGGACCCAAAGCTGACATTAGCAAGCTCACTAAACAGTGAATTTTGTAAAGGCGTAGATGGCTTATGTTGGTAAGATATCTCAGTGCACCACAAAAGTTAAAGGGCATTCTTCCTTCCACCAAAAATGAAGAGAATTCATACTAGCGGTAAATTCAGCGTTACATGTGTGAGCAGCTTGCGGACATTTTAGCTCTTGCTTGACAGTAATCAAACCAGTGAGAATACCAGTGAGAAGACTTATCTTACATAAAATGATGATGTAAATACTAAAAAACAAATGGTATAATAGCTGCCCCTCACACATTATTTTGACTTGTCTGAAGATAATTACAATTTAAGGAGTTCTAGACCAAATGACTTGGTCAGATGGATGTTTTTGGACTAGTTTCCAGGCTGGCACATGAACACTACCAGGTGCCCACTGCTCAGGGCCAGACAGCACTCTTAAGTCCTGCCACCTTTCACTCGCTTTAATAAGTAGCAGTGTGAATGCCCACTAACACCAGACTTTGGCAGGCCTGGACGAACAGAATCTCGTATAAAACCAAGAGAAAGGATTGAGAGAAAGTTATAAAATGAAAGGCTTACACCATAAAGCACCGCTCCAACATAGAGGGAAGGCAGAGAATCAGCAAAACAAGTTACCCAGTCACACACACACTCACACACACACACACTCATCAGCCTGCCAGCCCCCGACATTTACATTAGAAGAGGAAGGACACAGTGGGCCTGTAGAGAAATAGAGGGATGGGGAGGAGAGGTCGGACACGCTATTGGGAGGTTGTAAACACTGTAAGACAGTATCTCCATGGAAGCCTGCACACTGCTCTGAGGCATCTCACCCCCTCCTTCTAGCCGCCAGCCCCCTAGTCTTTCCAAAGCCAAGTGCCCTGACCGACAGGCCCCAAACCGGCCCCTCGCCTCGCCTGCCAGCCTGGCTGTCCAGCACAGCAGATGTGCACAGAGGACTGGCCTTGGATGACTGGATCCCCTGGGCTTTACAGAGGGCGAGGGAGGAGGACGGACAATGACAGTGGCCTTGATAGAGGGCTTGAATAACCAAGGTCCTGTGTTTATGTGGAGCTTGTATTTACTGTTGGTGTCCAGTTGGGCTCATACATGTACTGTGTGTTGTTCTGTAGAATAAGGTTGTTGGATATTGTAATGCATTGTTGAAGAAAAATTGTTCTTCTGTGGTTTTAGCATGGTGCAGTAACAAGGCAGTGGCAACAAATGCGGTCATAATAGTTGACAACAAGTCCTTTGTTGGTTCTTAGATGTAATGTCAGACTTCAACAAAATATCTTTGCTGAACCCACAACATGCTTCCTGCCCAGCATCAAACAGCAGATAAGCATAATTTACAACAAGCTGGTGAAATTAACAGGTCAAAACAGACCAAAAAGGAAAGTTAATTTTGTACTGCCTTCAAGGGGCAAATCGAATGCTACTTTAAATTAGCTAAATTTGTCCCAAATGCTTGAAAAAAAGACAAGATAGATAGATAGATAGATAGATAGATCTTACGTTCAATTGTGTGCGTAGATCCTGTTTCATTTGTCTGGTTTGTTAATGCTGTTCTGTCATGTTTTAATTATCAACCAAGAGACTGTTGATGAAAATTAGTTTAAGGTAACTCTGGTCTTTATATTATATTATTATTGTACATGGTCAAGTAAAATGAAATAAATAATGAATAAATATATATGATGTCCTGGAAATGTCTGAATTTGCTTGGAAATATTCTTGCAAGTTGTTTATTTTTTATTTTTTTGTTTAGTTTAAATTGTATGTGCTGCAGTAGGGATTTTCTTTTTAATAACTATTGGGATCTTGTCAGCCCTTGCACCCTGGACATATTTGTGTGCATGACAAAAAAAGGTCTTCATCATCATCATCATCATCATCATCATTGGTATCTTGATAATTAACTTTGGACTGGTCTCACCATCCAAGTGGCCGGACACCTGTTAGAAATAAATGTAAATTTGGTTCTCCATCTGTTGTGCTGGGCTGCTAGGCTGGCAGAACTTCATGTTGTTGCTATATGTGGGCTGCATAATGACTTTGAAGTTAAACATTCAGTGTCTGTGTGCTCAGAGGTCATACAGCAAGCTATACAGCCCCTGAACCCCTGAGCCCCTGTAAAGGAAGGATGTGAGGATGGAGAGGAGGAGGAGGAAAACAGGTGGGTTTAAATGGCATTCAGACTTGAATGAGCCTCCTTTGAGCCTGTGGTCCTATTATACAGCAGCTATTATGTGACCCTCAGCAGCCAAGCCACAACATGGAAGTTCCTTTAGAGACAGACAGGAAGCCAGACATACTGATACTGACAGGCACTTTTTGACAGCAAAACAGCATGATAGGCAGATATGTTCTTCATTTTACCTTCAACATTTCATTTCACATGTTTAATGTTTTTCTAAAAGAATTGTGATGATGTTTAGATGTTTAGAATTTCAGCAACAATCTTCCCACATGAAAAGCTGTGGTAAAATTTTGAGCATACAGTCAGCAACAGTGTCGTCACTCCACTGTAACACACCTTGTGTTAATGATTGTTCCCCTGTCTCTTGTGTCATATCTCTATTTGTCTCACAAAGGGGAAATGGACATGGGATGGAGTTGCTGGTAGATGGGTGGATGCCCTGTAAAACAGATTCCCATTCACCAGCTCCGTATAAAGGCCTTTTATTGGGAACTCTGTTCGTTAGCCCTCTCACCACCTGTATTTGCCACTTCACTCCCGGAGAGAGAGTGGAAAGCAGTTGAAAGATACACATGAAGAGGGAGCGGGAGAGAAGTAAAAGGGTAGTTTAGGAAAAAACAGGGCTGTTTTTTTACACAAAAGACAGAGTTAGAGATTGAGGGAGGGAGATTGAATGCTCAGAGAAGAGAAGAGAGAAGGTTTAAAGAGCTGGAGCGAGTAGCGCCTGCCAGGCGCTGAGGAATTCATGGTCGATTTGTCCTTGTTTGCGGCCAGTTTGCAATAAAAAGAAGCTGAAGAGGAGAAGGGGCTGGACCAGGCTGGGGGCAAGCAACAGATTGCAGATGCCTCTATTGGAGAGGGCTCCTTGTGAAAAAGTAGGTCCCCCTCTCTGAGTCCAGAGCCACCCTTTTGAGAAAAGAGCCCTTCTCTACTGTAAAGGAGCGCTCAGGACATTGTGGGGCTTGTCAATGGCTCTCGGTTGGGGCACCAAGAGAATACAAGGAGTCCCAGTGTTCAGCACCGCAGCTCCTTCTATAGAGGCCAGAACCGTAATGGGGGCCCTGGGGGCTCTACAGGGAGTTTAGAGGGCCCAGTTTCAATGGAGACCAAGTCTTTTTTTACTGGTACATTGTGCGACTCTCTCTCCCTCTGTCCTAGAGATGGAGAGAGGGAAATTCCTATGCAGATCAAACAGAATGTCTTCATTTCCAAATGAACGTGGTTTGGACAAAATTTGGAGGGACACAGTTAGAGACGTTGAGGGGGGTTTTCTTAGTGTAGAGAGGTTGAGGGTTAGATGTGTGTGTGTGTGTGTGTGCGTGCGTGTGTGTGTGTGTGTGTGCATCAAGTGTTGTTACCACAGATGGTGGTGGCTGATTGTCCATCTCAGGTGAGTTTAGAGCCAATCATGGCCTGTTAAAGCATCTGTCAATCAACACAGTGGACCACTGGACCCAGGGCCACCTCCAGCTGTTTTCCTGTGTGTCAGAATACTCTGTGTGCTGATTCTGTGTGACCGTGTTAGGCAAGGTCAGTCATTAATTGTAGCTATTCTGTTTCCCTGTGAAATTATTATTTAAAGGCATATTTAACCTTTTACAACGGAGTTTAATCACTTGTGGCACTGAAACAGAAGACACACAAACTTAGACAGCTAACATTTCAGACTTGGTTACCCGCAACTTCGAAAAGACAAACTTTACACAGTCACCATGACCGCTGCGGACTGCTGTAGAAAATGTAGCTGATAAACAACGTGCCATCCAATAGAGCAATGGAAGAATTTTCCCTAACCTCAGTCAATGGTCTGAATACACAGTGGGAGCTCATGCTTTTTTTTTTTAATCTGTCTTTTTCTGACTCTTGTGTCTGCATGTATGCCAGCCTCTTTAAAAAGTTCCTTATGAAATGATATTTTAACTTGTTTCTCGTTTTCACAGTTTTGCCCGTTGGTTGTGATAAACTCAAGAGAATACTGAGATCTTGAACAAATTGATTGGATACAACACAGAAGCAAGTATATGAAAAACAAGGCAGGAGATTTGTCTTATTACATAACCTGTTCATTTGAGGGTGAAACCAAGAAGTGAAAGTAGAGAAAAATGCACGTACATCCAGACTTCTTTGAGTTGCAGGTGCTGAGCCAAAGTGGAAGGCAAGGCAGTGAGAAAAAAACTCGCACAACTGCAGAAGGATCCGGTTGAGACATTGATTGCACCGAGGTGAACGTTTTCGAGCCAACAGGCGGCTCTTCGTGACACCAAGAAGGGAATTCACATGAAATGCTGATGCTAAAAGTGCTTGACGAAACTACTAATAAACACCAAAGAACCAAACAATCCATATCTTCACTCAAAGACAGATGAACAGCCCGCCAGCATGGCAAGAAGCCAAGCTTGTGTTTAAATGTGAGGATAATGGTAGACATGTTCAGACAACCTCTTCTTAAAGATACTCATGGAGCTGCAGTGGTCCATATATACAAAAAGTCACAGTAGTGGTTATATGAAAAAAGAAAAATGATGATCTGACAGAAGTGGGCATAACTGTCAGATTGACGGTAAAAATTTGTGAGAAAAAATTTTAATTTTGGAAAGGTGTGGATGTTTCTGATGCTGTAAGGCCATCTGACAAGCAGTTTAGCACACTGACGCTTATATTAAATCACACATCACAGCATTGACTGACCAGTGTTGGCGGGATACTGCAAATTATTTTAGCGGCAATTTGCTACAGTATCTGTGGCTGTGGACAAAACCAGACACTGTTTGACTTTGCAACTGCTACAGATATTGTGCTTTTATTTAATGTGCATCACTGGCTTCCATTCACATGGTGATGGAAAATGATGCACTTGTTACTGTACGGAACCACAGGAACCTCAAGAAAATCAATAAAGGTAAACATAGAAATTGATCCAGTTTAGCCCACAGTTAGTATTTTGCTTTGGTACTGTCCACTACCATAATAATTATTATTAAACAACATCATAGACACCCCACAGATTTCCTTTTGTTTGCCCAAGCTCCCAAACAACCATTAAAATGGCACCTATGCCTAAATCTCAAAAAAAAAAAAAAAAAAACCCTCCATATACAACTTCAACTTTAACATGTAAGGTATTAGTATGGTATAAAATTGAGCTGTCCTTTGACTTTCTGACAACCAATAAACAGCAGACCTGCTGTCTTTCTACGAACTCTTTGTACTGAAATCAAGACACACAACTGTACTTTTAAAACCATTGTTAACAGCTGAAGCTATTATTAATTGAATACACACACACACAAGCATACACACATTCATCTCTGGTTGAAACGATCATCATCAGTGAACAGGAACCAGCTCTTCCTGCAGAATTCCCTCATCTCGCCAGCTGTCTGTAATGTGTGTATGTGTGAGTGTGTGTGTGTTATCTATGCATGCGACAGATATACAGGGAGATGAGAGAGCGTGACACCTCTGACTGCCTGGTTCCTCCAATTGTTAGACAGGAAGCCCGCTTCAGCTCCAGATAAAAGAAAACAAGAAGGAAAATGCCGAAGAAAGACAGAGAGCAAGGGAGGGCAGGGAGTACATAGAAATACTCGCTACCCGGGGAGACAGTGGAGCAAAGGTGAGGGTCGTGGAACAACAGAGAGCCAATGAACAACAACAAGAATAATAACTGCACAGTGACTCAGGCCTGTGGTTAAGAGGTTGCACTCAGCTGGTTCAGTCAGTGTGTGTATGTGTGTGTGTTTGTAGTTCAGAGCCCTTCTTATGACGCACTATCTCTTGACACCTGCTAACCAGTGTTCGCATATCTTCACTAAATTTCCTCTCAAGGATTTAGAAATTGATCACGTGATGTTCTTGACACCTATAGCCTCGAGATATGGTATAGCCCCTGTTTTGAAATTCATCATATGAAACTAAGAACAATGATGAGCATTTACCTCATGAATTCTTTATGTTGTCATTGGCCACAAGTATTGTTTCTGTTTTTGAATGGGACTCTTTTTCTTATTGTATTAGTAGGCCTAAGTGTCCCAGAACACTGGAAATTTCCTTGTAATGTTTATTAACAGTGACGCTTCACTGACAGTGGTCTTTTCTACAGGAACTGTGTGAGTAATTGAGTCATCTTAACATTTGTTCAAAGTTGTAAATGAGTCAACTTTATCTCTTTTTTTCCTCTGTTTTAGTCTGTTAAATGGAAGCAGGAGAAAGAAGATTTTTTTTAGTACATTTACATGATGTTTGTTGTATTAGTCCGACTACAGAATGATTTTTAAAATACATGCAAACATTTGTCTGACTGAAATAGAACTAAGTCGAATTTCTCAAAGTCGGACTAACAAACCTAGATAATGCAGTTGGGATTGATTTGCTCTTGCATGTGGACGCCTCTGTGGCATCAAACTGGCCTAGCTGTTCTTCTTATGATCCATACTTCCAGCAGTAGTCTTTCACCTGGCAGCTGAAAAGCATAAGAAGAAAGCCAGGAAGAAAACTGGAAGAAGGTATCAACAAAAAAAAGCAAAGCATACAGTACATATTGAATGTAAAGCACTGTAAAGTTGTCCGTGGAACCAACTTGCCACTTGCTAACTGGTTTGTCTCTTGTTTGATAAGTGACAAATAGGTCAATCGAGAGAAGGCTGAATAGTAACCATATCTCCACCTATCATTGCGTGGTTGAATATACTTCCATTAAGAAACTGATTCTCCCCCAGTTCTTGCATACTGGAACATGGAGGGTAGTCCAATGGTCTAATCGAGCTCCATCCATAGCTCAACCTAACTGTGCATGTAAACTCACTCAGTGTTGACTGATTATTTCAACTCTTTTTCTTGGAGTTTTACACAATGAGATATAGCCTATTCAAGAAGATTTTTAGCTACATCTCTCATGTTTGTTACATTACAAGTCACCAGCCAGTTAGCTTAGCCTAGTATAAAAACTGGAGACCAGGGGGAAGCTGTGACCCCTTTTGATCCTAGCATTAGAATGCATTTTTTGTGATCTGATTGCAATCAGATGGTGCTTGATCACATGAAAGTACAGGTGTAAATGCACTTGAAACACACTGAGAACGGATTGTGATTTGATCTGCCAAACCACCTCAGAAGGTGGTCAGTGACACATTCTAATCACTTTGAACACAAGTGTAAAGGCAAATGCGTCTCCAATCCACATAACTCGATGGGGATGATGTGGATGGAAAAATCTTTCCCCAAGTTCTGTCAAGGTCTGTCAAGCTGTCGGAGTTTGCAACTCAGCAGCGAAAACAAGTTAAAGTTCTGAACAACTGATACATGCTAAAGCCTACAGATCACAGTGCAGTGGCTTCAACACTTTATTCAAAAAACACACAAAAACGTCCTGTTTAGGACAAGGGGAGGACATGATCCATTGCAGAGTAAAACTATTTAAAAGTCAAGCCTTGATGTCGGGTTTGAGATTAGTTTACCAATGCAGGAAATTGTGGACCAAAAGCTGCTATCCCCAGACTCCAGCCATAACCTTTAGCTTAGCTACTAGGCTTGCTAGCATCCTAGACAACTACAAGTAACTTAACCAGCTAATATCTGCCCATAAAAACGTAACATGGCCTCAATGTTTATTTTAGGGTTAGCAGAGCAGGCATAGCTCTATGTTTGTTAAACTGTAAAAGGGTTTGATGGGAATAAGGACGTCTGAACAGCATTGCCCAGAGCGTAGGGTTACACTTCTCAGTGTCTGATTTTGAAAAGGGAAAGACGGTGTAGGCTATCTCCTTAGAATTTTGCCAAATAGCAAGTGTCGCCATTAAAAGTGCCCCAGCCTCAACATTGAACCATGTCTAGCTAGAATTCCAACCAGCCTGACATTGAAGAAAAGCTGAAAACACTACATGAGTTTCTGTAAAGCAGCCATATAGTTGTCTGACCCTGTGGCTCTAAGACTATGGGCAGAACTGGTAGATGCTATGCTATGACTGGTCAGTTCGCTTTCAAGAGCAGAGCTTAGTGATGGCGGTGGTAAAAAATGGGCACGCAGAAGAAAAAAGGATATGACATTATGTGGAGCGGGAAAGAGTGCGATCAGATAACGAGAAGCTCCCACTGTGACACTGGATAAGCGAGTGACACTGATTGGGCATATAGAATGGGTTTTTACCAATTCTGATACAGTGACATGGGAAAACACAGAGATCTCACCATACTTTCAAATCATGTCACTTACTAATGGCTGTCTATGGGTATTATGACATTTTTTCCAAATAGAACACAAAAAAAGTTACTGATGTCTACTCCAAAATGACCAACTACAGCTTTAACTAATTTTAATAGTGGTCCTGTCACCAGTTTTTAAAAGCAACATCCCTCTCATTATTACAAAAACAAGGCAGAAGAACAATATGTAGAATCTAAAGTCACCTACTTCAAATGAGTCACAGTTCAAACAGAAGATAAGGTAGAACAATGGAAAGTCTATCCATGGCCTTGAGACAGGTTTCACTGTAAGACATGTTGCAATGCAGTCACCTGTTTAACCGCTAGCAGCCTCTTATTATCTACCGCCCTGATCCTCAAACATGACAGGAGCCGATTTCTCTGTGCGGGCATGTATGAGTGTCTTTACAGTGTGTGTGTGTGTGTGGGTGTTGGGGGTGTGTGTGTGTGTGTGTGTGTGTGTGTGTGTGTGTGTGACTGACTGACAGCTATCTGCAGAAAAGCGTCACAGTATGTGGGTCATACCCATCAGTTTCTAATCCTCTGCAATGCCGACCTGTTTGAAGAGCCAGTGGGTTCTCACCAACACAGTTATGTAAGAGCTGAATGGAGACTGAACAAAGCAGAATGGAGAGAGAGAGAGACAGATGGATACAGAGAGAGAGAGAGAGACACAGAGAGAGAGAGGGAGAGAGAGATTGGTTTGCACTTGTCATATCAGATTTACCTGAGCTCTACAATTAGACAGGAATTTCTTGGCACCTCTGAGTCCTTGCTGTATCGGTGCATGTGTCAAGAAAAAGGGAGTGTGTATAAGTGAGTGTTTGTGTGAGGTAATGATCATGTGTTGGGCTAAAAAGTTTGAATAAACAAAGTCATGCAGCTGGAGATTCCCCCATGTTGCTCCAAGTCTAACACTAGACACATAGCACAGGTTAATCGGATACCACATCTCAGTAAGTGGATGGAAAATAACCAGTGAAACACCTACTGACTGTACTTAACTCTTTCTGTGCTGTTATCTTCAAGGTTTTCTGCTACTAGATGCTTGAAGTCTAAAGTTTCTGAAGACTCCAGCTAAAATATTAAAAGCATTAAAACTAACATATCTTTGTGTGACCTTTAATCAAATGTCAACCAGGCTGGTACTGATGTCCCAGTATCTTTAGGAGTTAAGTTCATATTGGACAATTCTGCAACATAAAGTTTACAAGCAATTACAGTTTCAGTTCCAGTTCAGAACATACTCTGCCCTATATGTTGCAATGCAGAAAGTAAGGGTGTGGCAGTCAAGATGTGAATGTATAGAAACTGACTTTTGAATGAGCTACATAACTGAAACAAGACTAACTGCACACAGCCAGTAACAACGTACTTTAGCAAAGTGTTGCTCAGCTAAATGCTGACATCAGCATGCTGACATGCTCACAAGAATAATGCTAACATGCTGATGTTAAGAAGGCTGGGTAAACATTTGACCATATTCACCATCTTGGTTTTGAGTTGTCACACTAAAATTTGTCAATTAGCACTTAACACAGTGTTTAGCTGTGGTTGATGGGAATGCCATAAGTTTTGCAGGTATGTGGACATTGACCAAAGTACTGGACAAATTAGAATTACTAACCTGATGATGGTGCAACATGAAAAAGCAAGGGATCACACAAGCAATTCATCCTGAATTCAATTTCATTCAATGCTGCCAGTAGCTGTTAAATTATTTGAATGTGGGCTAAAAGGGAGGCCTGACTGACCAAATGTAAAATCTAGTTAGCACTGACAACATGGTGGAAAAAAAGAAAAAAAAATGTTAGAACATTAAAAAGTTTAATATTGAATGCTGATAGCATTGAGCCTTGATCTGCTGTACAGTTAACCCAACTGCATTCATGCATCATAATAAGATGGATGATATTGACTGATTGCTTTTTATAGAACAAAATCAGAATCAGCCTAGCTGTACAATACCATAAAGGATATACTTAAAACTATTATTATGTTGCAAAGAAAAAAAAAATCAGGTTATCTGAGAAAAGATTTAAGCAATGTGAGATTTGAAAATGACAGCAATGTTTTCACAAGGGTTAAACAACAGTCCTAGTATTCATATTTCCTGACTGATAAAAGTGTTGATTCAGTGAACCTGCCAGGCCATGTTCTCCTACAAAGTGATTCATCTTTGTAGGGAGAGGTATGATGAATAGTAATTTGATTTACAGTGAGATTCGCAATGTAATTTTATTGATTTTCCTCACAGTAACAAAAGGCAAGTCCATATGTTTGGCTTCCGCAGTGGTGAGCATACAGTTACATATTTCATATGTATGAATGAACTCTATTTTCCTCTGAGTCAAAGCAACCACACACCACATACCCTGAAATACAACTAAGTATGAAGTATGATTTTCTGTGTGCAAGCCAGATATAGTTCTTTTTACATCCCCCAATCTAAAGTAAACCAGTAATTCACCACGCCTAGACTAGGTCAAACACACACACACACACACACACACATACACACATATACACACAAACATGCACACAGGAATGACATCATTGTGTATAAAGGGCCTGATAAGGTAATTTGTCGACAAAAGCAACAGCCTGTTGCATAAGACAGTCTAGTGTGACTAAGTGATTGACCCGAGACAACCATGCAAGTACTCACACATAAACACACAGACCCACACCAAGTGGGCTACAAGTAGTTAATTATTACAGAGTGTAATGTGATAGGCCTTGCTGCTGCACCTGTCATATCAAGGATATGTTGGCTCCCGCCTGTTTCTCACAAATCAGCATTGTTTTCACTGGCATGCAACACTGGTCACAAACAAAGCTGGTGTGTGTCTATTTGTGTAGAGGTGTGTTCATGCCAGTTTGTGAGTTTGATTATGAGTAGAGGTATGTTTAAGGTGTGGGTTTCAGAGTAACTGTGTGTTTGAGAGGTGGCAGTGTGTTCACGGATGTGAGACAGGCAGACAGACACATATTTGAAGGTTTTAATGCGAGGACTTCCTCATTCACCACAGGAACATCAGTTCACCAAACTGTTAACTGTTAGGTAACTGAGGAAAGTTACTCTCATTTATCAGATTGCTTTTTCTTTCTAGTAAAGTTGTCTTTTACACTCACTGGCCACTTTAGAAAGACTCCTGTTCAACTGCTTGTTAACGCAAATATCTAATCAGTCAATCACATGGCAGCAACTCAATGCATTTAGGCATGTAGACATGGTCAAGATGACTGCTAAAGTTCAAACCAAGCATCAGAATGGGGACTTTGAACATGGCATGGTTGTTGGTGCCAGATGGGCTGGTCTGAGTGTTTCAGAAACTGCTGATCTACTGGGATTTTCACACACAACCATCTCTAGAGTTTACAGAGAATGGTCCAGAGAAGAGAAAATATCCAGTGAGCGGCAGTTCTCTGGGCAAAAATGCCTTGTCAATGCTAGAGGTCAGAGGAGAATGGCCAGGCTGGTTCGAGATGATAGAAAGGCAACAGTAATTCAGATAACCACTTGTTACAACCAAGGTATGCAGAAGATCATATCTGAATGCACAACACGTCGAACCTTGAAGCAGATGGGCTACAGCAGCAGAAGACCACACCGCGTGCCACTCCTGTCAGCCAAGAACATGAAACTGAGACTACAATTCACACAGGCTCAGCAAAATTGGACAATAGAAGATTGGAAAAACGCTGCCTGGTCTGATGTGCCTCGATTTCTGCTGCGACATTCAGATGGTAGGGTCAAAAATATGCATAAACAACATGAAAGCATGGATCCATCTTGCCTTGTATCAACGGTTCAGGCTGGTGGTGGTGGTGTAATGGTGTGGGGGATATTTTCTTGGCACACTTTGGGCCCC
>JAQFJA010000003.1:3585598-3605676 GCA_029874485.1 Naso brachycentron
AATCTCAAGTATCAGAAATTCATCATCGGTGTGATTTGAATCCTGCAGGGTGTGGACACTGCAAGAAGATGAAGCCAGAGTATGATGAAGCTGCTGAAATACTCAACAAGGGCGCAGACGTAAGTTCCATGACCTTTGCTTATGTTTACATGTGTACACCATGCTTCTCTACAGGCCTGTGTGTTTTGCTCATTTTTCATATCTCTCACTCTGATGAGCCTACACAACTACGCGGGTGTAGCGGCACCTAATTAACAGATCATAATAATCCTTTCTCTTGGCCTGAAGGCTTTTGGCCGATGCAGCAGACGCGCTGGTCGGTCTGTCCGGCTGCCTGGCTCTTGATGTGTTTCTGATTAGTCGGGTGTGTTCCTAGCCTCCCCTCCCCACCATTCTGTCCTCTGTGGTAATCTAGCACTCCCCAGCCAGGGGCAGGACGGATAAAACTCCAGCCTGATGACTGTAGCAATTATATCATCCATGAGCGTCCCCCCGGCCCGATGCTTGGACCTTCTCCTTGTGGCTCTCTGCCCGGCATTGGAGGTCAATGGGAAAAGCCGAGCCATTATCTAATATAGATTGACTAGAACCTCTCTCACCCTGAGTCCTTAAGACCCAGCATATCATTTATTTTTCTCCTCCATGTGTCTCTGCAAGTGTTACTAATGCAGTGCTTTTATATACACATCTTGTGCTTCTTTGCAACAATTGAACTTGGATTGTTTTTACGGTAGTTGGTGTTAATTGGTGTCATGTAACAGCTTAGTTTAAGAGACCTTCTGTTCTAATTGGACAAATTTCTTTATAGTTGTACTATAAAGTAATTATTTTAACAAACTCTCATGTGAGTCAAGGTTTTCTCTTGTTATTTCACAACAGAGTCCAGGTGTGTTAGCAGCAGTGGATGCCACAGTGCACAAGGCTGTCGGCGATCGCTACAAGATCTCTGGCTTCCCAACTCTTAAGTATTTTGAGAAAGGTGAGGAGAAGTACACGCTGCCGCAGCTCCGAAGCAAGGACAAGATCATCGAGTTCATGCATAAGTGAGTCAAACACGTAACATGCAGCTAAATACCTTGTTTACTACCGTACTTTTTCCAAAAGGAAAAAAAAAAAAACACGTTTAGACTCTCTTTTGTGCTGCATGCTAATTAGGTTTTCTCATCTGTTACGTTGAACAAAACAAAATGGGTAAAGTGAGGCATTTATTCCCAAGGCTGAATTAAAGTCTTACTCATTTAGTTGTGTCAGTAGTATTGGCTTGTTGATATTTTTCTCTTTCAGAAACAGGTAAGTGACTAAATATGTGTACTCCACATCTCTATAAAAATCTATTTGCACTTCTTTTACCACTACACTAAGTGTAAAGCAGTAGTTGTCGCTCCTTGTAGCATACATAACAAATACTGCTTTCCTCTCTTTCATGTCTGCAGTCCCCAGGCACCTCCTCCACCAGAGCAGTCTTGGGAGGACAAGCCATCAAGTGTCAGCCATCTTGGATCAGAGGATTTTAAAGAGTCGCTGAAGAAGAAAAAACATGCTCTGGTCATGTTCTATGCTCCCTGTAAGCACTTACAGTAATTCATATCTAATCTATCTAACACCTGTTAACAAAACTGTTTGGAAGTCAGCTTCAGCACAAAGGTCTGGAGTTACTCCGGAGAGGCCATTCTGTCATAGGCACCAGGCACAAACCATTGAGTTTGACTGTTTTGATCTAGATTTTTAAGTGTGTGAAGTTGTTTGAACCAAGTGTGATCTCAGCTGTGTTCTGTTGGACTTGCTGTGATCATATCCTGTGTGCTTCAGTGACACTGGAGCTGCCTGTAAAAATTCTCACCGCGCAGTAAACAAACCTCACCTAAACCACGGGGAGACTGAGGAATGATTCAGATGACCGAGAATAAAAGTGTACAAAGTGAAAAAAGGAACAAGTCATTGTCCCACCATATGGTTCATAGTTCCTTTAATGCACCTTTGAATCGTGGCAAATAGCAAA
Source organism: Naso brachycentron (assembly GCA_029874485.1). Classification (NCBI taxonomy): domain Eukaryota; kingdom Metazoa; phylum Chordata; class Actinopteri; order Acanthuriformes; family Acanthuridae; genus Naso; species Naso brachycentron. The sequence goes on from JAQFJA010000003.1 coordinate 3,587,598, forward strand.
TGACCAAAAATTTTCAATGAGAAATTAGAATTAGAATATTAGCAGCAAAATTACCTTTATGTTGCCACAGTGTATGAGCTTTTAACGTGTATTTTTGCCAGTGGCTTTACAACGGCTGACAGTTTAAATTAAAACCTGTGAGGGTCATAGTTAGTTACAACTGTGCATGGGATTAGCATCTCAGTGTTCACCTGATAATGGCTTTTAAAGCTCTGCTAATAAATGTTTTTGACAGTAAAGATAAATCAAATTATTACAAGAAATACAACAAAGTTTTCTCAAAGCAGATTTGATACCAACTGTGCTGCTCCACTGAGATTTTAAGCCTCTCTATCTGATTGTTTTGTTTTTTTTGTCAAATTCACTTTATGCTTCAGTTTCCTGGATGTTTCCAGCAGACTGTCATTGTCATCAGTCATGCTCTGATAAACCCACTGTACATTACCTGCCCACCACTAACAGTAGACAGACAAAATTAGTGAATAGCTAAAAATAAAGCGGAAAATCTAGCAGCTTAGATATTGTACTAAGAATTTGGTGGAGACCAAAACAGAGTGTGATAGCTTTAAAATTAGCAGGTGAACCAAATGTAATTTCAAATGAATGCCAGTTGAAAGGATTACAACATTATAATGTTGTAAATAAACAAATGTTTGCTAACATAGATACATAAACTGTAGGAAGGTGAAGTCAGACTTCACATTTAAATTCAAAATGACTTAAGCCAACCCTCTAAAATACCCCCCAATCTCTTTTAATAATGGCATGACTCAGCTGGTTCTTTTAAATATGACCTCCTTGAAGAGAAAAGGTGAGAGTCTCAGTCATTGAACTTATCTTAGAAAAGGATTTCTTAAAAAATATAGGGACTCAATGTAATGACACACTTTATCTGAGTTCTCAAACACAACACAGATGCAGAATGAATACAAAGTGGCTTTCTTGCTTAATTATCAATTCACTAGTAGACACATACATGCCCCTCTGTTTCATTTTTTTTGCCCCTTGTGGCTGATGAGGGCTTCAAAGCTAGCGGGACAGAGCGGACAGGCTTCTGCCTCTGTTGGAGCCTTTGGTGCTTCTCTCTACAAAGAGACGTTCCAGATGCACATCAGGCAGCACAACCTGCTGCCCTCCCACCCCATCTGCACCCTGCTCACTGGTGTCATAGCGTTGAGGGAGCCTGCATTTAAGAGACCATTTGCCGAGACACTGTTTGCTCAGATATCGAAACTGAGATGCATCAAACAGTCAGACCAATCAGTTTTTTAAATAAAGTTTTAGTTTAGCAACAGCTAGCCCCAAATCTGCATCACTGAACCTTAGCTGAGACTGAATTTCATCACAGCTTCTCTCTCTTGCCAGCTCTTTTCTGACCTCAGGCAATGCTAAATTGAGAATTCATTTATACAAATGCAGTATTACATTTAAACATTGTCTTATTCAGTAAATACAAATGTGGATCCTTGTGTGTAAATATTGTTAATTAATGCCCAGTTCAGGACCAAACATTTTGTTGTACTTAATGTTAAAGCAACATTTCGTGCAATTTGATGCTCACATTTTTTGAATGCTGCACCACTGTTGTAACTGCAATGAATGAATGAATGAAATGTTTATTATTGTGTCATGCATACAGTTGTATGCCCAGCCCGCATGGGCTTATAAGACACCAAACAATCAAATAATCCATTAGCAGGACCAGGGTGCAGTACAAAGAAATGTTCAAAACAACCTATCTTGCCTTCTTTTCCAAGCTTTAGAAATAAAATTTGCAAGTCCAAAAATATCAAAATCAAACAACCATTTCAGCTTTTTCTCATCTGACCAATAGAACATATCTGGATTAGGATGTAAAATATCATTAAACAGACATTCTCCCAAGTCATCATACAGTGTGCAGTACAAGAGAAAATGAGATTCACTTTCTACATCATTCAAGTTACATGTCTCACACAGTCTGTTTTCTTCAAGGATGTTATTGAATCAACTGTTTCGATGGCTAAAGGGAAAATACCAGTACTCAGCTGAGCAGCCAGGGATCTTTGGTTTCTAGATAGAAGCTTGTTTTTAACAGAATTAATATTGCAACATAAATTATTCCTGTAAATATACAGCATATCCACTTCTTCAAAGATGGAGGAAAGCTCTTTTGTCCAAGGGGAATCATGTAATTTACTCCACATAAACACTTTCTTATTGATTCTACCCTCTGCCATTTTAATCAATCAATTCCATAGTCACAGTATTTCACATTTTCGTTGAATAGTTCCAGGGACCCAGCCCATATCTCCTTGAATCGCTGGGATCGGAGCAAATCTATGCACCCCCACAAAGCACCTAATGGCTCTATTTTGTATAGCATCTATTACTTTGGACTCTTTGGAGCCCCAGACCCCAGCAGCATAGTTCAGAATAGGTGAAACACAAGCTTGGTACAGTTGAGTATATGTAGAGTAACCAAGCTTCTTACATACTTTGAGTTTGTTAATTACTGGTCCCAAAGCTCTCCCAGCAGAGTCAGCAAGGGCCCCTGTTCCTGCATCAAAAATCATAAATTTGTCAAGAATGAGACCTAAATATTTATATGTATTAACGTATTCCAAAGCAGTTGAACCAAAATAAATTAACTGAGAGCTTCTTTCCATATTTTTCATTCTTAAATGCATTATTTGTTTTTTGCTCTGATTTATAGCCAATCTCCACTACGTAACATACACTCACAGGCCACTTTATTACAGACACTTGTTGAACTGCTTGTTAACACAAATATGTAATCAGCCAATCACATGGCAGCAACTCAATGCATTTAGGCATGTAGACATGGTCAGGATGACCTCCTGAAGGTCAAACAGAGCATCAGAATGGGGAAGAAAGGTGATTTAAGTGACTTTGAACGTGGCATGGTTGTTGGTGCCAGATGGGGTGAGCAGCAATTCTCTGGGCGAAAATGCCTTGTCGATGCCAGAGGTCAGAGGAGAATGGCCAGGCTGGTTCGAAATGATAGAAAGGCAACAGTAACTCAAATAACCACCTGTTACAACCAAGGCATGCAGAAGACCATCTCTGATTGCACAACACATTGAACCTTGAAGCAGATGGGCTACAGCAGCAGAAGACCACACCGGGTGCCACTCCTGTCAGCTAAGAACAGGAAACTGAGGCGACAATTCGCATGGGCTCACCAAAAGTGGACAATAGAAGATTGAAAAAACGTTGCCTGGTCTGATGAGTCTGTATTTCTGCTGCGACATTCAGATGGTAGGGTCAGAATCTGGCATAAACAACACGAAAGCATGGATCCATCCTGCCTTGTATCAACAGTTCAGGCTGGTGGTGGTGGTGTAATGGTGTGGGGGATATTTTCTTGGCACACTTTGGGCCCCTTAATACCAATTGAGCATTGTTTAAACCCTTTTTGAAATTCAGTATGTTGCCTAAGGACAACTTTCAGTGCAGTCTGGGGGAGCCAAGGATCAAATCATCGACTTTCCAATAAGAAGATGACCCACTCTACCTCCTGAGCTACAGTCACTCCAGATTATGACCATTGTCATAATCAATACCAGCAAAGCCCAAGTTCGAAGACATATTCAAATGCTTAACTTACTCCAGATGTTTAATTCTATAGTTTAATGGAGGAAGTATTATAAAACGGAAATATTCAAATAAAGTACAAGTACCTCAAAACTTATATGAAGATAAGAACATGAGCAGGCTAAATGTACTGTGATTCATGGCACTACCAGAAACTGACTGATCTTTATCTTGCCTAAGCCAGCAAAGCACATGACCTGACATCTTTGACATGTGAACAACAAGAAGCCAAAAAAACCACTTTGAAAGCCAAGTGCAGTAAAACGAGATGACTCACAGTATTAAGATGATAGAGTTTCCTTCTCATTCCTGTTATCAGACTGTCTTAACAACCACAACATTCTCTCACATTGCTGAACCTTAACAGGAACATACCTGCAGCCACTTGTATTTCATCGCTTTGACAATCTACAGGATACAACATGAAGCAGACACAACACATCTTCACTCTCAACTCAACACATACTGAGACTTTGTCAAGAGCTGCATGGTGTCACTTTTTACCAGGTACTACATTAATGCTGGTTTGTTGTGGGCAAAGCCTTACTGCCACTAAACCTTTCTGACATGCGGTTAAACTTGTGAAATGGTCTCAGTTTGGTTAGTCTTAGGCAACAGAACTACTTGGTTTGGTTGAGGAAATGATTGTTGAAGGTCTTGTGGCTGATGACTTTGTATGTTACCTACCACTCTACTACTAACCACACTTCAGGCCTTCTTTGGATGTAGTTATCCTTTGAACTTTATCCGGTGGATCCATTGCTATTAGTGTTCATTGCAGTGGATTGGTTTACACTGTAGCTACTTGAAAGCTTGCTGCATAGCTAAAGGACACTAAAGGGTTCTCCCATGCTTTAAATAATGACACAAAGGGGTCCTGCCCAAGCTGCCACATGTGATGAGTTAGAAGTGACAACAACTTGGCAGACAGCAGTGTTTTAAAAGGAGCTATAAAATATACAGAATGGGTGTGTATCGTAAGGTAACCTGCAAGAATCAACTTGCAGTTGGCTGTGTTTGATTTGTATTATTAACTTTAATCACATACAATGCTTGTACTGTCACAAGGGTAGGTGTCACACAGCTCCAAGAACCTGTGATCTGGATTCACATGTCAGATGTTCTTTTGAAAAACAGCTGTTACAACTTTTCCTATGAACCTGGCATGGCGTTCAACAATTTTTTAGACAACTAAAGAAAAACAGCTTGAGTTGAGGCTTTAATGCTAGTTTTCACCTCACAGACCAGGCCCAAAGGGTTAATTAAAGGGGGCGGAGCCTCAGCTTGTTAAATGCCCTGTGAGAATGGGTGCAGGAATTCAGTTGACTGACAAGTGACCATTTCTGTCATTCCAGGCGTAACAGAGGCAGCAGAGAGAGCTTTTAGTATGCCCTGTTTATCCAAGCTGCAGAAAGGAAAACTAGATGAAGTGAGGTGTAACAGTGGGAACGGGGGGAGGGTGGGTGTAGTGTGTCATGTAATCGTAATTCTTTAAACGAACAACTTGCTGAGGCCAATGATGACATTTTAATAAGAGAATTGCTACTTCCTTAATGGCATTAGTTTAACAAATATTTGTTTCTGTTAATGATTAGTTATTTCAGTGAACACAACAATAAGATTTCTTAAAATCAGGTTTGAAGACGATTGTCCTGCAGAAATTATGGAAAAAACGGTAATACGGTTTGCAGCATTCCACTTTCTTAGCAGGCATTGATCATGACTTGATCTTGACATATCGACAACTAACAAATGGTATATTACCAAAGAGCTGGGTATCTCCCAGGAATGTGTCCGTGAAGTTATTCACAGCAACTCCAAACAACCAAGGTGTCAGCTTGCTGGGTCTAAAAACTTCTTGGGTCTTTAAAAAGGCAAACTATCACAGGCAAATACTGAGTTGATCTCTTGAGGTAGCTACAGAAGAAATTTAAGCAGATTCAGCGTGGGAAGATGACAAGATCACCCTTCACTAGAACAACCCTCCAGCACAAAAGTCCACAGTGGCATTGGCTGCCATTAAGGAATGTAATTTTGAACTTGTCCTTGAACTTGTCCAACGGCTGTCCTACATCTTCAGACTATGACCCTGTCCACAAGATGAAGGAAAAATTAATACTCGCCTAATTGACAGCCATGATGAGGTCATCGCTACTGCGTTTCACTCTCTTGAGGTCCAAGACACCGACTTCCACAAAGAAGAGATCCTTATCCTCTGACAGCTGAATTAAGTGTGTAAAAAGAGGTGGGGACTATGCTGAAGAATAAACGTGCTAGGTTTTCTAAAACTGACTTCTTCTACCCAAGGCCATGAACTTAACATTCACCCCATGCAGTAGTTAAAAGAGATGTTCATCTGAGTATTGCAGAAACATTTACTCCATAAAGCCATCAATTGTACTTGCTTTGTATTTACAAATGCTACAAAGAAACAAAGTATACCATGAAGTTTATGCAAGTTTCATGTTTGCTAACCTAGTTTAAACAGTTGAAGTCAGTTGACATGATAAATTAAATCTATAAAGTCAAATAATGTCCGCTACAAATAACTACTTAACTGCCAAGTGTATTTGAAAAACACATTTCATGCTGATAAATGGAGCTGCACCCCAAAAGCTTTGAGAGTTTTGAGTCATGGTGCTGCGTATGAGTAAACCAGGTAAACCATTGCCATCTAGATTCAATACCTGTATCACAAGGTCAGAGACGCAGTTAGCTGAATACCCAGCTTAAAAACCATACAAAGTCCTCAATATAAACTAGAACTCAAAACTTCAAAACAGATGTGTGCATGTGTTGAGAATAAAAGTGATGTTTGTTTCCTTGGCAAATGCACTGAGTGTGTGAAATGCAGGTCAGGTGAGTCATCTTCTTCTCTGACGGCGCCGTCGGTTTTTTCACACTTGAATGGAAAAATACTTTTGTGTGTGTACAAGCAAAGACACACAGGGGCTGATTCATTTGCTTTTATGACTGCTCTGACAGCAGGGCGCAAAGCCGTGCTGAAAGGCCCAAGGACATGCAGGAGTGTACATGTTCGCACATACACACACAAATGCACACACAACAAGGCTGCTTTTCCCACCCAAATTTTCTCACTACCACAAAACTGATGCTATCACAAGAATCTTCCTACACTTGGCTTCTCACAAACACATGCACAAACAAAGTGCCTCATTATCACACACACAACACACACACAAACAAATGAACACTGGCTGGATTGCTGGTGCTATAAAAAGAGAGCAGTGTTTAACCTGTCCTTGAAACTGTGCAGACAGCCAAAGATGCACACAAACGCACACACACAGTGTCACAGCTTCGTTCCTCCATGCAGTCTATATTACATACTGCAAAGTTTATGTTTAGAAATGACAGCTCTGTCTGGCTGTGCACCCTTTGTATGTGGTGGGGATGTAAAGTTCCAGCATGTCTACTAAAATGACCACTCGAGGCGTAAACCATACACACAAACTCACACGCAACGTTCCACTCGTTTCCCAAAATCCTCCTCTCTAACGTGCAGTTTCCCATTCACTTCAGTGCATAACATTCCACATTAAAGTTGAGCATTTTCACTGTGTGTGTGTGTGTGTGTGTCTGTATGTGTGTGTGTGTGTGTGTGTGTGTGTGTGTGTGCGCGCGCGCGTGTATTTTTGTACAGTAGAATCTGGTTTAGAGCTGATCCTCCTCAAATAGCCATCGTCAGATCATCCGTCAAACCACAACGTGCACACACACCAGGTTAGGATGGCTGGCATGAGTATGTGTGTGTGCATGCACCACCCATCTGGTTAATCGACTGTGAGGCCAATTGCTATTTCTGGAGGAGAGCTGCACTTTTACTCAGCTATGTCCTTTTGTTGTTGTTTAGTTAGCTGCTTTGAGTCTGTTGCTCTCTCTCTGTTTCACACACACATACACACACACGCACACACACTATAATCCATCAAATCACATTTAGGGATCGGCAGCAACATTTATACCCACAAAACATGTAGCCAAAGACAACTTACTCTTGACACTACAAACACCCACATGTGCAAACAGGAGTTCTGCTTATCTGTGTTAAAGGAGTGTGTCGTCCTCCCCTTGTGTGCCACACTCCTCTGTCCTTCTCATTTGGCTCTGCAGTCCTCCCTCTATCTGGCCATTCTGTTCTTCTCATCTTTTCCCTCCTCCTACTCTCACCCCCCCAGTGATTTTGTGACCCTTGACCTGCCGTTGACCCTCACTAGTTTCACTGGTGGGATTCCAGTCATGGCTGCTGTGTGATGACTAGATGTAAACAAAGGTCACTGGCTAGTTATTATTATTAAGTATAATATGTATTTGCCTATGTTATATTATTATCTTAATATTACTTAGCTAAGTGTCAAAGGTACAAACAAATTACCAGCCAGCTCCTCTAAAGGTTAGCAATTAACACATAACTTGTTTGTTTAAAGGTCCTATTTGTAAGATTCCCAACTTGTCAAATACTGACGCTGTGGGTCGGGAGTTCGGCCCGCCACTGAAACCCAGCTCGTCAAATACTGACGAGTTGAGAATGGAACCCAAAAATCAACTATCTCTACAAAGTGGACCTTTTACCCATGGATTTTAAAAAAGGGTATAAGTAGTGGCTTTACGGGGAGCGGGAACATAAACTCGCTTGAGGTCTGTCATTATCAGGTTGCTAGGCAACAATGAGATTTACCCTTTTCCCCAGGTTATAAGAGTGTTGCATTTTCAATTACTTTTTACTTTTAGTTTTGTTTTTTAGATTTCATTTTGATTTAGTTTCAGTTTTTCAAAAAGGTCTGTTTTTATTTTTCATGTGTGTAGTTTTAGTAGAAACAACTAGTCAGAAGTATATAGCCAATTAGGCCTATACATACAAATGCTGTACATCTGTGCTATTTCATACTCAAATATTGGTATATCGTACGGTATGTTTGTGTAGCTTGAAGGCATTGCAACTTTCATTTCATCATGCAACCTTGAGTTGTAAAATGATAATAAATAAACCTAACGTTTGTTGCTTAAATAAAGATAAAGAGTTGCTTGTTTCCCCCTGTTTCCAGTCTAACTAATGCTAAGCTAACTGCCTGCTGGTTGTAACAATAATGGTAAGCTATGGTCATTACAATAGTGGTTTCAACAGTGTTTATATAGCAAATTCTGTGAATATAAACAATATCAACATTTGCATTTTCCTTTGCTATATTTGTGATCGTCTTAGTGATCTATAGCCCCATTTCCACTGAATGGTACAGTTCAGTATGGTACAGTACAGCAATTATCTGCATTTCTACTGTCAAAAGTTGGGAAGGCTACCCAAATAACCAACATGTACTGTCCTCCTTTTAGGCACCCTTACGTTGGGGTACCAAGCACACTAATCCGGTCCTAAGCAGTCCCAAGAGGGTGGAGCTAGACACACAAAATATGTAGTCAGTTTGTCCAAATAACGCTTGTTTGTAAATCTGTCACAATGTTTTCTGACTTGCGACGAGCTGCAGCTGGCCGGGTGAAACCAGCAGGTCATTACGCAACAGCAGCCTGACTCCTTACACTGTCACCCTGGAGAGAAAATTAACCGTTTAACCGATGATCTGTGCAGTGTTCTAGAGATCAAGCGCTCGTCATGAAGTTTCCGTAGTATTTTAAAAGATGATACAATATCTTTTTTGAAAAATAAATCTCTGACAAAATCTGTAAATACAATTGCTACGTTAGTTTGTCTGAATGTACAATCAAGACAGAACAACTGCCTCTGAGACTCTGTGTAGATAGGACAACATTTAAATGTATCAGTCTAATTTCATTTGATTTAACTAAGCTACATAACAGTTTGGATTTTTATTACAGCTACATTACAGACTAAGCCATATAATTTACTAAATCTCTGTCAATTATGTTATCAAAGTAAAGAACTGAGTAAGGATTATTTTGTCAGGTATGATACTTACAAGCTGACACAGCTATCGCCATCCAGCATATACCCCTCCTACCAAGTAAGGGTACAATCGATGGTGGAGACACAAGCCAGATCAGAGTTTGTCATTCCAAACTGTAACGTACTGAACTGAACTGAACTGTGCAGCTCAGTGGAAGCGGGGCTTATGTCTGAATTAGCCACCACTGAAGGTCAAAGAGGAGTAGTCAGTAGGACCCCCTGTGGGACTCGTGGGGCTGAAGCATGTGTGTGTGGATGTACAGTGTGCTGTGTATTTGCTTGTAAATGCATGCATGTGCATACGCTATATTGAGTATAATACCTAATGCCTGGGTCAGAGTTAGGTTTTTCGTTCACTTGTGCAGGCATTTATAGACTGCAACTGCTGCATGTGTGTGTGTGTGTGTGTGTGTGTGCGTGTGTGTTAGATGCCAGCAGGCTGTAGATCATTCACAGGTATGACAGGTCAATCTTCAATCCAGATGGCCTTACAGACTCCTGGACCGCATTCCAAACAGAAACACACTTAACTACAATGTCCCCTCTCTCACAACATGTGTACACACCAAGTAAGTACACCTACCAGTCAATAATTGTTTAAATCCCACCATTAGCAAGTAAAACTTCAGGATTAATCCAAACTGCGAAGTGAAGAAGGAAACACTGTCAAGGTCAAAGTTTTTCAAATGTAATGGTGTCTGTTATAGATGTCACAACAACCGGGATCATACAGGGCTCCATAAAGAAATAAAAACACAAGGGTAGCAAATATACAGAATGGATGATAGGTGGAGTTCAGCTTTTCTGAAGGCCACTATCTCCTTTTTCAAAAAACACCGCTCAAGAATATCTGCTGAGATAGCCTCAGCAGGGTAGCAGAACATATGTGTGTGTGTGTCTGTGCCCATGTCTGCTGTTAAGTGTTTATTATAGCAGACGTCCTTGGCCACAATGGCCTACTTTGCTATAATTAGTATATTTCTTATCATACGTGCTCTCCAAGGATGCAAGGGAGGAAGTGAGTGATAGAAATGTGAGGGAAAAGAAAATTAAAAAGATAAAAAGATCTTAGTCTTGAATCTTAGAATTGAAAGAGTGACCTTCAGCTAAGCAATGGCTGTTCTCTTACAAGAAACACTTGAGTATGATCAATGCAAATGGAATGGAGGGAAACACAGAAACTTGATGAAAAAAGTGGGGCACCGACAAAGATTTTAACTGGAACTCAGATCTAAATCAGAGACAAATGTCAATTTTGGCTCTTGCTTCTCTGAGTCAGAGGATGATGTTCTCAACATCTGTCAACGTCCCCATTTCACTTTCCTCTCTTTATTTTTCCATCCTTCCGCTCCATTGCAGACTCCAGGACATTTGGGAATGACATTTCATGTTGACAGATGGCCTAAAGGAGAACACAACTTCCACAAAGTCCACAAGCAGGTACACCTCTTTGTTCACACTATTAGTTTATCTAGGTGTAAAATACTGCTGTGCAGTAAAAGAACTGTAGAAGTAAGCTTCATATCACCTTAGTGTATGAGCAAGAACCAAAAAAATCATTTCATGATTCCAAATACTGAAAAATGGGATCAACTGTGTCATGCATGCACAGTCGACATTCTGTTATACATCGTAAATAGAACACAATATTCCTGCATGTGTGAATGTGTGTGTTCCTTTTCACTGTTATTCCTCAAAACAGGATATGACAGACATGGAAAGACTGTTGGCTTTCTCAGTGGCCCGGCGGCCCCTACTCACTCACACACACACACACACACACACACACACACACACACACACACACTCACAGGTCAGTCAGGCTACCCGTGTGATCCAATGTCAACCTTTTCCATGTAAATGTCGCTTCACATCTGGTTAAATAAATCCTCCTCTTCTTACAGAACAAGTCTGTACATCCGTTAGTAAGGTTCCAGTTCCCTTTTGTCATGACACGGCCTTCACAGTAAAGGTGGGAATAACTTTTGACATTTACAACATCTAACAACTTTCAGTGAAACATAAACATGACAGGCAGGACAAAGAGTGATATAAATGCAAGTTCACAGGGCAGGATACCTCTGATAACAATAGCACGTATGGGTAAGCTGTGACTAATTTATTGGTTTACACTTTTTATGAAGGATGGGATCAGTCATCATTTATTTCCGCTATGAAAGAGGTTTTTCCTTAATGCTGCACATTGATTAGATATTGCAAAAGAGTGCAACTATATTTCTGTTAATCTGACTGCAACTGATGGCTTGTTACACACAGCCATCTGGAAAGGCTCCATTGGAAACCATTTAGAATAGGGCAGGCACTTTAAAAACATACTTGGCAGGTGACTGGATAAACCATCATCTGCCGCCGTCTATCGTAGCCTGATTTCGATCAATCGGATCAACAGATCATATGACCAGTGGAGCCACTTGGTAAATTAAACTCTTACAAAAGCCAGTCGGGAGAAGAGCGGAAACATCTTTTCCATAAAAAAAAAAGCCTTCAGTATCATTCTTGTGCTATCCAGGTCTGCTAAAACTGATGCTATAGCAACATCTACACTAACCACTTCCGTACCCGACATTGTTGATTTCTGAGCGTCACACACGTAAGCCACACCTATAGCTCATGACAGTACTTCTTCAAAGGATGGTGATTGGTCCAGTCACCAGTTCACCATCCAGAAACGGACATTTTTGAGCCTGGCAAGATGGATTTGTGTGAAATTGTGATCTCAGCGACCCAGCTGCCTCACAAGATTATATTTCTGATGTCTCACAAGAAAACTCATGTCAGGGTGATGTGGGAGGATTTTTATCCAATAATGTGTATACCCTATGTAACAAAATTGTTCTGAGCTGTGAATATGTTTCACTGGGTGTAAGACCATTCATGCAAAGGTAATTTACCTGGAGACTAAAGGTAAGTTAATACAGAACATTACAAAAAGAAGCACATAGAAAACCTGAAAAAAAATCCCACAAATTAGTCTGCATTTCCTCATGCATATACAACAAAGAATGTGATTTTCTTAATGCAATCCCAAGACACTCCATGCTTGTGCTTACTTATGCTTATAAGCATCAAATAAATCACTAAAATAAGAGTTATCAGAAAAATTTACAAGTGAAAATACACCAGAATAATTATCTAAAATTTCTGAAACGATGTGAGGGGAAAATTTATTTGACATGTACTTTGTTTTTCAGTTTGGCACGTCTTATTTATGACCGACAGCCAGACACCAGAGTGTGATAGAAACTTTGACTTCACTTTCGAAGAGCTTTCATTCTACACATTTTTATATACATCACATATGTATACATTACAGTCATTGGTCAAAGTTCAGCTAAATACACCTACAGAAATTTCAGATTTAGTGAAAAGTCACCAAAACACACTCCTACCAAATATCATTAAGGGTTAAGTGTTTCAGTGGTGAAGGGTTTTCTGGGAGAGGAAGGCTGTATATTTAACTGACAGGGTCGGCCACGACTGGGACATGAGACCAGCAGGTTGAAGCGGCCGTGCCTCTGCCTGCCCCGACAGCCCCAAGCAGGACCATGAAACAACAAGAGCCTGTCAGCACCCTCAACCGTCCACATCACAGTCAGGACATGCTGTCAGCAGGACGCAACACTCAGTGACGCACACACACACACACTCATTCACATACCACCGCAAAACACACATTCTCACTCAGAGAGGGGCAGATACTCCCCACCTACACACACACACAACATCAACTGAATGTTTAGTTAGCCTGTTTGTGCCTGTTCATCACCTGTTCACTATTCCACACAACATTACACATGCATGCATGTTTTTATTCAGTCAAGTTGGCCTAACAGACCCTCTGTCTTTATCTCTTTTTCTTTAGTGAATCTTTACCTTCATTTTTCCATCTGTCCTGTCACTATTAAAATTAGTGCCATGCTGAGCAGTTACATGATCATTTGTTGCAGTTTGGACCAACGGCACCTCCATGTCTACACTATGCACCCTATTTCATAAACACAACCTCACTTTTTCCAGCCCCAATGTATTCCATTAGTGTCCCTTCTGCCCCTCCATTCTGTCCTTACCCTTTCCTCATCCATGCGTTTCTCCAGCACCTCCATATTAAACACTGTGTGATGTGCCTGCAGCCAGGTCCTGCAGTAGCAGCAGACCACAGATGGTGCTGAATACTGGATGAAGTAGTGGAGCTGCGTCATGGAGGCCGTTTGGATGAGGTTAGATCAGGTGAGGTCTTCTTCTCATGACCCCATTCAGCAGACTTTTCATGTTTCTGAGTGCTGATAAGGTAGGTTTAAAAGGTTAATCGTTACTTGGGTATTATTTGATTTGTTTCCGCCTCCATGCTGATCAGTTACAATTCAATTATACTTGCCAACGTTATCAAGCAACACAGTGACTTTGCTACAACAAAGCCTGATAGAGTGAGAACATCAAAGTTGTAAACAAGCTATCAGTTTAGTCTGATTATGTAGTCACTTCATTTTGAGGTTAAACCAACAGCCAGCGCATTCAAAATGTCAGTAATAATCCCTCACTGCTTAGCAACTGTGTTGACCACTATAGCAAGTACAGTAGGTCAAGGTTGAATCAGGAAGTCAGTTGGCAAACTGAAGTATGTTTACAACAAGCAGCTTGGATAAATGATTTTAACATATGTCTTAGTGTTTTCTTTTGATTAAGTTTGAACACACAGATTGTTTCTGTGTAGCAACCAATCATCATGTTCTGAGATCTTCAGATCATTAACAACAAGAATGATGGCAAAATCTATGCAAATGAGAGAGAAAAGAGAATTAGCCCTGTTTAACACAAGAAATCAGAAAGCCATTTTTGTTTTTTTAAAAGAACTATTTATGAATGATTCTACCAAGAGATTATTCTTCAGGTCTTTTGTGTATTAAATAAGTTGTCAACAAGAGTTTTCCATCAAGACTCAATCTATCCTGATATACTTAAACTGGGAGACATTTATAGAAGTCTGACAAATTTTAACTTAAATCTATAAATCTATAAAATAAATTATAAGGTGTGAGACCAAAATGTTTGGTGTTATATGGTAGTTTTTATTTTAAGTTTGCTTTGAGTTTATAGGGTTTCTTTTTTAATTTGTTTATTATTCTATGAAAGTGTGTGTTACATTTTATGACAGAAATATAATCAGTGTCATATTTAATAATGTTTATGTGTTACACTTTAACTTTATCTTTTCTTTTGGACTTTTCCTGCAAAGTTAATTATGTCGGTGACATGCAATATGTTGCTGATAGACAGTCACGGACACTGACACACACTGACCGTGATAATCTCCTTGATAGTCTCATCTTCCTCCCTGTGCTATTTTTTTGAAAGTGTGCATCTTTACAGTTTGCTGCTATGAGACCTATGGAAGCTGACATCGCTCATTGTGAGTTAGACTTTAACCAAAACTGCTTCATACACTTGTGTGTGTACCCAAGCCTGCTAAACTGTCAAGACACTACAAGAGCAGGCGGCTTTTATGTGCATGTGACTTCATATTGTAGTGCTGAGCTAGGACTCAGATTACTGTATGATTAACTTTGTTTCTAGGTTAAAAATTCAAACAAGGCCTTCATTTCGTCTCATATCAGCGTTGGACTGTGGACTGTAATTAACCTGCCTTTCACGGCTAACCTCACTCTACTGTACTGGCCTGAATCACCTCTAATCACATTGTAGAGGTTCTGAAACAAGCTGAGAGCTCATAATAGCTCAGATCACTGGCTGAGAGTTTAACTGGGTAAATAACTCTTATGTAACTCTGCGCGTCAGTTAAGCGGGACTGCATTGATTGATGGTAAAATCTACATGACACTGCTATATATTTGTCTGATAGCTACTTATCTGCTCCCTTTGCTCTTATCAGCTGGCCTACATACTGGACAGAGCTAAGCATTAAAGACTGAAAGAGGTGTGTGCATGTGTGTGCGTGTGTGTGTTATATTGACACAAATGCATTTACTGTGCAAGCTGCAGATATGTTTCACTCAATAATGTCAGTCAGCGATGTCTAACTGTTCTTTTTGAACCGTTCCTGTGTTTAAAGTCATGCAGTGCAGTTATATGATTATGACACATGTACAAAGCACAGTCAGAATGCTCATCTGGATCAGAGTGTAAGCCGCAACAGCAAATGTGTTCCATTCAAACACACTAAAATCTGAGGTGATATCTGTTATTGATGAATGCCAAATGTGTTGGAACAACACAAAATGGTTCCAAATCCTTTTAGCAAAAACCGCAATATGTACCCGGTTGCACATTCACAATCAATTAAGAATGAGTAAAACTTTCCCAATACACACACACAAAGCGTTGCGTGAAGCATGAAAGCCTGTTTGTTCGCGGGAACAGCTCATAAAGTGAGTCAGGCATGACTGGGAGCCTGAGATGAGGAAGCAGTCACACCGGGGAGGATAAAATTTCTATAAAAAGGCAGACAATCAAGTGTGCAGCACCAGATTTGAAAAAGATGTAAGCTGCAGACAGACAGACAGACAGGTAGACGCCCAGATAGACAGCTGGCAACATTATTAAACAGCATTAGCCAGAGTATTGTCTCATAACCTTTTACCCCCCAGGCCAGAGATGTTCCTCACACTGCATTATGGGTTATGACTGGTCTGACCACAACCAGATACAGTTATCTAGCTTTTATTCCAATCCCTCAGGCCTTTCTGTCTCAAATGGGCCTCTGTAGCCACAGACACAGGCACAGTACAAGGACACACAGGAAATATGGATCAAGAACTTTATAAACTCTGCCTCACTCACACGCGCATGCACAGAAACTGCACAATGAGAGCCAACAACATCTGCACATATTTCTATGCTTTTTTATCGAGCAAAGCAGTTGCTGGTTGAGAAACCACAGGCAGCTCAAAGTGTATTACGGTTTCACCACCCAGAAGGCTGTTTGATATGAAGAGCTGATGACACCGCATGAAGTCATCTCATAAATGTGTCAGTCCTATCTTTAATGTGTGCCTGTTGCAATAAAGAGTTTCATAATCTTCAGTCCTTTTTATTGGTCTTCTTGTCTTTCAGAAACAGGTTTTATATGAGCATCCGTAATCTTCATTGAAGTTTAGTGATTTTTTTATCAATTTTTGGTTGAACTGGACTGTGTACGTTGTTCAAACAAGTGCATTCTAGAGGTGGAAAAATGTTTAGTACTTTGTCTCAAGTAAAAGTTGTAATAACACAAAGTAAAAATACTATATTCATATTTTTTTCCTGGTAAACGTATTCTTTTTAACAATATGTACTTAAAAGGATAGTTCACCCAAAAATGAAAAAGTCATTACCTACTCACCTTCATGCTGATGGAAGGTCAGATGAAGTTTTTCAGTTCATAAAACACTGTTGGAGTTTCACAGGAAGAAGGCATTGCAGTCATGTCCCAAACAGTTGTAGCGAATAGTGACTAGGATTCAAACTTTGAAAATACATGATAAAACCATAAAATGCCTCCAAACTGCTTGTCAGAAGTTATCCCTGTCCCCCTTCACTACAATTGTTTAAGAAATTACTGCAATGCCTTTTTCCTGTGAAACTCCAGCGGTATTTTGTGGACTAAAAAAATTTTACCTGACCCTCCATCAGCATGAGGGTGAGGAAATAATGACTGAATTTTCATTTTTGGGGTGGAACTACCCCTTTAAGTATCAAGTACTTATTACCTAGATGCTTCTTTCAGAATGTGTAAGCCTTTTTTTTAACTCACTATAGAGTGGTGTGGGAGTCAATCCTACAACCCTGGAAAGAGTTAGCATTGCTGAACATTTAGTTCCATCATCTCAAAGTCAATGTGTTACTTTACATTAAGCTTTTTCATTAGATGCTTAAAATACGTGTTGCAGTTCACACAAGCTTAAAACTCTTTCTTTTTGTTCTACAGCATAAAATGTCAGTAAATACTCCACTTGTGATTTTTCAAGACATAAAGTAATTTATTCATCTTTGTGCAACAAGTGGTTGGACAAAAAAAAAATGTACTGATGATGGGATGCTGATGATAAAATGGTCGACATCTTCAAATTTAAAGTTACACATCTGAAATGCACTGTCCATTAACTTAAACTTGTTTGAGCACCAAGTCTGCCTCCCCTCCTTTTCTGTCGCTCTGTCACTCTGTCGGCTTAGAACACAGTCTACCCATCGAGTGAGTGCAGCTTAACCCAGGATGTTGTGGTGAAGTCAGGTCTCTGCAAAGATGTGGACACAACAGCCTCTGATTTCCTGCTGTTTGGCCCGTAAGCCAAGCAGCTAAATGAGACCACAGACGTTGTAGGGGACGTTAAACACAATCATGGCAAACACAGAATCACAGCTACACTAGTTTGTACTTGCTCTCTTACGAACTATTCTCATTGAAACCTTCCAACTTTTTGATGTATCAGGTTATAATGTGTGTAAAGTCAGTAGGAAGTTTAGTTGTGAATAAAGTCATCGTTATTTATATCCTAACAGTAAGACTTTACTTCTCACACCTCAAAA
>JAQFJA010000003.1:3644894-3655044 GCA_029874485.1 Naso brachycentron
CAGTAGATCTATCTGCATACAGGCTGTAAACATTTAGGAACAACCGATCCCAACATTTTATAATTTTGTATTGTGTATATATTGACACTGCATAGACATCATACACAAATCCAAACTAGTCTGAGTTTGAACTTATAAAAAGCAGGTGCATCTCCTTTTTAGCTCTTTCCAACCTGAACAGGTCACATATAAGCAGCAGATGTAAGTTTTGTCAGTAAGATAAGACTGTTGACATTTTTGTTGATGGCTGTCTGCAGTAACCTGCATTTTAAAGAGAGAGCCAGATATTTTCTGTCAGGACATAAATTTAAGAAAGACCTTTTGTCTATGGCTACATTTTTGCTTCAGAAACCAGACTTCTTTGCCACTTACACTTTACAAAAGTTTCCACTGAGGTTCTTAAGAGAGTGGATGTGCATGACATAAACTTAACCCATGGAGTATTGTGTGATGGTGTGGCAAAACCAGTATGAAGTGGTGTGTTCCTGTGTCCAAAATAATTAAATTCAAACTTGTACTCAAACTCAATCTGAAATAAATAATAATAAAAAAAAACAGTTTATATATCAGAAAAGATCAA
Organism: Naso brachycentron; assembly: GCA_029874485.1. Classification (NCBI taxonomy): domain Eukaryota; kingdom Metazoa; phylum Chordata; class Actinopteri; order Acanthuriformes; family Acanthuridae; genus Naso; species Naso brachycentron. The sequence continues at coordinate 3,645,475 of JAQFJA010000003.1, forward strand.
TCATGGTAAAGTTTAAATGTATTTGCACTTTGGAGAAAATCCTGCATGCCATGCAACAAGGGGAAAGAAAAAAAAACTTCTTGGGGTTATCATATATAAAACAGATATTCCAAGTTCGGTCAAAAACATGGCAGGCAGCAGAGGAGAAATCGGATTACTCAGCACCTACATGTAAACAATTTTCAGCCTACAACTGATTTCCCCCAACAATATAGTTTCTTAAGAGTATGCAACTGTTGGTGCTTGTGAAGTTAAGATGTTGAAATGATGCAGGGCTGACAGTACGCTCTAAACTTGTGTGGATGTGTGTCGTCTCTGGGCTTGGGCAAACTTCTGGAAAACCATAACTCATATAACCAACCACCATCAGGGTGTGTGTGTGTGTGTGTGACGGGAATCAAAACTATTCTGCATGTTGCACCAATACGCAAATGCAGTGAGTGCAATAATTGTTTGACTTCCTGTTTATGTGTTAATGAATGGATTGCCTACATGTGTGTATACAAAGTTCACATGGCCTTTTTTATTCACAGTGACTGCCAGTAATCACATGGAAAAAAATTAAAATAAAAAAATTGAGTATTCCTGCCTTTTTTATTAGATACAAATGGCCCTTTGTTGTTGTTACTACAAACATATGCACACACACACACGCACGCAGGCCTGTCCTGAGCCCATACTCAAACACACACTTCAAATGGAGGGAAAACATAACGTATGACTTCATTTAACGACTCCAGTTGTCCACGCAGCGACTATCTGACACAGAGTGTGTGTGTGTGTGACTGTGTGAGAGTGTTGTTCTCCCACCTTGACCATCCTCACCACAGCTGACACCCAGATAACAGCAGAGACTTCAAAAGGCTTTGAGAGCCACTAGCCAAAACACTACCACTATGGGAAGAGAGCAGGGAGGGAGGAGGGTGGAGGTATATGGACCCCCATCAGCACACATACAGTATAGTAGAGAGAGAGAGACACACACACACACACGCGCGCACACACACACAGGGTTGGGAACCCAGATTGTTTTTCTCTTAAGAGGAGGCGTAAAATCAGAGCAGAGCCTGAAGTCTGAGCGCTGAGGGACACTCGGTCTGTGAACATTAGAGGCTGTTGATTGTACCGTATTAGAGGAGATTTAAGAGTTTAGGAGCTTGAGTGACAAATTCCTTTCTTTACCAAGAAGCCGCCTCTTTCTGGGATAGCTCTGCCTCTGATGTCAAGCCTTTACAGCCCCCATAATAGGAACATAATAGGAAATTTTAGCTGCATTCAATTTATCTACTTTTCTACGGAGGTTTCACACATCGCTTAGCATGATTTCCCTCTTTGAGCTTTTGGCGCAAAACACTCCTTTTCTCAAGGAGATTGTCTTTCACAGTGTTGATGGCATGTATGTGTGGTGTGTGGTGTGTGCTTTTGTATGTATCCGTCTATTTGTGTGTGTGTGCATGCTGGCATCCTAAGTAAGTATTGTTTGCATTGGAAGACTGTGTGAGTTTATGCCAGACAATCTTGTCCCTTCAAATGATAACATCAGTACCAGTTGGTGAAATGGGTTGGAGTGAGTTGGGGCGAGGCTGTGTATCCGTGTGTGTGTTGCTCGACTGGCATCCACTGGCACACACTGCATCCACTGGCACTCTTATAGTTCATTTGAGCTGGGTAGGGCAGGAGTGTGAGGGAGAAACTTAACCTTGTGCCACTTGTGGAAACAGTATAACAGTTGTACCATTGTGAGCATCGAAAGAGGTTGTTGTTTTTTTGTTTTTTTTTAAAACAGAATTAAGATGTTTGGTTGCCTTTTTAGAGACTCAACCACATTTTAAGGAAGTGCTTTAAACATACATCTGTGGGAACCATTACAAGCCCTTCATTGTGCACACATTATCATCTTTGCTGAGGAAAACTGGTACATAATAAATGGGCACAATTTTGTTTACTGGTAACAGTAAACAATAAAATCAACTTGTAGCTTATGGTTACAGATTTGGGTAATAACTATAGATATAATCTGTAACCAGAAAATTGTGTCTCAGTCTTATATAACATACTAATTCATAGTCGGTTTTGACTATAAAATGTAATCAAACTATCATTAAATACTACGGCCAGCATGGTGATATACTCACAATGACAATACTAACAGACTAATGTTCAGTAGGTACAATGTTCGGCATGTTCAGCATCTCAGTTTAGCAAGTTAGCATGCTAATATTTGCGACTTACCACTAAATACTGAGCACAGCTAGGGTTGATGGGAATGTCATTAGTTCTGCAAGTATTTGATCACAAACTAATGTTTTTACAAAATTAACATATTGATCTGATGTTAGAGGAAGAGTCCGAAGATGACCAAAGTGATTATAATTCATCTCGAAGGAAACGTGAATATCTGTGACAAATTTAATGTCAATCCATACGTCAATTATGGAAAGATTTCACCTCAAATTAAAAATGAGAACCTCATGTTAGTGGAAGAGTTTAAGTCATGGATCACCAAAGCTTTTACGACTCATCCTCTGGGTAGCATAAATATGGTTCAAAACTTTCATGACAATCCATCCAGCAGCTGTTGAGATACCGCCGTCTGAGCAAAAGTGGTAGATTAACCAACCAACCAGCAGACACATGCATCCCTAGAGTAACGATGCTAGCATGGCTAAAAGACAGTTCACTCACTGAAAGAGTCAGGAAAAGGGCAGTGTTAATGAACAATACTGTCCCACACTGCTATGCAAAAAGGAAGCGGAAAATCAAAACACAGCTGGATTGGTTTGAGCTACTTTCATCAAACCACTATTTCTTCCTTCTCTTCTTCTTTAAAGTTTACGGTCTGAGTAAAAAGTCATAGTTTAATCCATGTTTATATTGCACGTATAACAAAAGGTTAATTACATTGATTTATATAATGGCACATACAGTGAACTGTATACAGTTTTTATTGTATGTACTATAGTTTAAAACTAGAATACACAATAGAGGTTTCTGCCCTGACATGACTCTTGATTTAGGCGGGAAAAGTTGATGACTACTTCCTGACAATTTGACTTTAGGCTGGCCTGGTAATGATTAAAATTCTTTTCTGATACAGAAAAAGAATTGGCAGCCTAGCAGGACTATGAATCTCAACATAGCACAACGTTCCTGCAACTCATCACCCACGGTTCGAGTTTGGCAGGGAACCTTTGCGACATTACCTCACTCTTTCTCCTATTAGTTTCTTACAATCTCTTCAGTGTCTCTAATGAAGGCAAAAATAGCCAAGCAGCCCAACTAAAAAGAAAAAAAAGCAGTCTCCTGTAGCTAACTGTAGATCAGTTGTCTTTTTCTTCACATTTGTTTTTATTTTCACATACTCCGACTAAGTACGGAAATAGGATACTCAGAAAAAGCCCCCAAAATACTTGATAAAAAAGATGATTACTGAATAAAACGACAGACAAAATGTTTAGTTTTTGTATGACTGAATTTGCTTAACTGGATTTTCAGTGACTATTAGGGAATTAATAACACTACAACATGTTACAACAATATTGTCTGTCTAAATAAATTGTTGGCTGGCTTTGCAACATTATGTAACTGTTTTGCCTTGAATGAAAAGCTTACAAATAATTTTTAAGGTACACTGTAATAGGACGAATGGTGTTTCTGTGTCCATCACTTCGCACATCAAAAACCAGATATTGCACAACATAACTGGTTAGGTAAAGGTAAAGGTACTTCATTGGTCACATATACTGAAATGTGTTCTCTGCATTTAACCCAACCCTGAGGAGCAGTGGGCAGCCACAGCGTGCAGCGCCCGCACCTATGTATGTGTCCTATGATCTTGCTCGACTGTGATGTCCGGCCGTGTTGGCAAAGTTGTCTACTCCCTTCTTTTTCATAAGCCAAGTCAACAGTTTTAGCCAGTGAATGTCATAGCCAGGTTTAGCTGCATATTGTCTCGGGGTTCAGGTCATGTTGGCTTGGCATGGTGCTGTTCCAGGTTGGGTGCAAAGCTTGGGGTAAGACTGACCACTACTTCAAGACATAAGTTTTTAGAACATGACACTGTTGTGACATGAGTTTTGTTTGTAGTTAGCACATCATTACAATGAACAATTTTGTTTCACAAACCCGGGATTTATGAGTACAACAGAGATTTTGCATTCCGAAATGGGGCACCAAATCACACAAAATACCTAATTCTACATAATGTTGCTTTAAACAGTAAGGTTTTGCACTGTGCTGCAGCCATTGTGTCTGATCAATAGACATGTCAGTAAAGTCACTGAATTAAATTAAGAGACTGAAGAGACCTTCGCTGTTCAGTAAATCCTTACTGAGCCCCTGCAGCTGGGGGGTGTCAGATGTCCTATTGAGGGGAGGGGGAGGGGCAACAAAGGGGTTGACTAGGGGCTTTCGGCAAGTTGTCAGGACAGTGAAATGAGAGACAACACTTCCCACCCCACTCACTTCCACTTGCTGGTGTCATCATGTTCACTAAATTGGGAATTAATTCCTCAGCTCAGCCCCCATTTCTGATGGATTCTCACGACACCCATCTTACCTGGGGGGCTGCGACCTGCTGCTGGCCCACCGTCCGAGTCCCTCAGATACACCTGCTTTGCCCTACAGTCAGATCTGTCAGCCAATGCAAAAAATATATATGGAGAATTTAATCTGATCAGACAGGGGGAGGGGCAGGTAGCGGTCGTGTGAAAACAAGACTAGCTGACAAAGTCAACAATGTTACTTGGTATCTGTATTAAACAGCTTTTAGGTATCAACCAAAATAACTCAGTACAAGGTTGTTTCAGAACTTCACTTAAACTGTCCTGTATTTGTCCTGTCCGTATGCAGATCAACAGAAAATAAATATCTGTGTAGTTTTGCTTGCAGCTAATCACTGCAAGCATATTTCAATTTAATGTAAAGTGATGTATGATGGACCAACAACCACAGCAGGTACAACCCATACAGTCTGTGGCATGGTGAGGTTGAGCCCGGTGTATTTGATGTAGTTTGCTGTTTAGTGCCAATGAAATATGGGGAGGGCGGTGGTGGTGACATTTCTCTCAGTTGAATGCTCCCTTTCACATGATGGGTATGAACTGAAGCGGCGAAAGGTAGATATTATATAAAATATTCTATTGGTATGACTTCAGGGATAATTGGATAATTGTATTGATACTTGCATTATAATATTTTTAAACGATACCCAACCCTAATTTTTACGAAAAGCAAAAAAACCCACGACATTAATCTTCACCAAAGCACAAGGAAACACCTCCTTCCTCACACAAGACACACAGAGCGTGTGCTGCAGATGCGACAGTGGAGTTGAGACACCAGGAAGCATAGGTGTGATATAGAGAGGTGTGAAGTAAAAACACACTTTACAGCCCTGACTTCCTCTGGGTGGCTTGCGAGAAACAGATAGTGTGGAGACCACGAGCAGTGACAGCATCAACAGGAAACATAACCCTGAATAATAATAGCGTGTAACCACAGAAATAATGGTTTGACAATATTCTAGCAGTATGAGCTCACTGTAGCAGCATTTGTCATTAGAGTGGTAACTTGAGTCATTTGATCAGAGCAAATCAATGGCTGCCTCAACAACAGAGGCTCTTACTGAAGCTGTCTCCATCATGGAACTTAGTCACCTGTAGTCATTTCATTTCCTATGTGAGACATGAACTAAAGAATAAACCAGAGCCTCTTTAGTTGGTTTAGGTGGAAACGTTGCACCATTAATCTGCCTAGCGTAAAATTAAAGAACATGAAATAGAAGAGCTTGGTTGTTCCACAAGCAGCAGAAATATTAACAGAGAGGAATCTACATCTGTGAAAAAAAGGTGAGCCAGCACAATGTGACACAGTGCTGTTGTATTACATGTTCACTACTCTTTGTGATCGTGCTTTTGTAAATTATGAATATGTTACGAACGTACATATTTGTCAGTGTTGTTGAAATAGAAAGCATGAAGACAAGCAGACACACACATACACACACAGGCAGGAGTAAAGTCCCTCCCCACAGATTATCACACAAGGCCATGTTCCTTTTAACTTTGTTGAAGAAGTGACACCTCACTTGAGTTACTTATTGAACAACACAAACATACCTCTGCAGTGAACCGCTGGACATATGAGTAAAGACACATCATGGCAGTCAGAACCCTGGCATCTTTAGTTTGATGTAAAACACCAACGCTGATGCTATTATGAAGGAATCTCTGTAGAAAAGGGCACAAATTTCTTGTGTGACATGGGTGAAGTTTCCTTAAGCCATTTGGACATACGTGGCTGTTATCAAAACTAAAACATTCAGTGAACTCGCTCATGTTTTTGGGTTAGGGTTAGGGTTAGGAGGAGTAGCATTATTAGATGGTGATACTGTACAGATTTTATCTGACACCAGCACGACGAGTGCTACAGTCAGTTTAGACGCACCTTCAGGTGCTGCTGAAGCGGGTTCATTTGAATAAATAAGTTTAAATGGACAACTTTATGCAAATTGTGTCTGCTGGTTCCAACCCATCAACACAGATTTAAAACAACATGTTGAGTTAAAGCACCAAACGATCTTGGGAAATATCTGGGAGTAAATGATTAACACAAAAAAATCATTAACAAAGGGTATAACTAAGTTCTTCTGCCCGAGTCCTACTTACATTATTTAAGTGGTAAAACATAAACTCACACTGGTTTCTCTTGGCTTTTAAAAGTTGTATCTGTCTGTGATTCTATATTAGTAATGATAGTAATTCATTTGGCTTTGGAAGGGTGCAATGGCCAAGGCTGGTGTCTGTGGATGGATGGGGAACTCAAAGCTATTAGCTCGGAGCAACTCATTAAAAAAACTGAAGAAATGAACAGAAACTAGTTAATTCTTTGGGACTGAGAACAACATTCAAATTTGTGCACTATGAATATGACCTAGTTCCTTTTAATTTGAGTAAAGTGAAATTTGAGCTAGTCCCTCTCCAATGAGAACTTTCACAACACTGTGCATTATGTAAACAATCCTTGTGACTTCATTAGAACATGACAGAATGTTTGCAGAAATACAGGTGCTTGCATAATGCCCATATTTAGCACCTGGTGTGTGAGAGGAAGCAGTGGCACAGCTGAAGAACAGCGGAGAGATGAAAAGAAATGATAAGAAGAAGAGCGTTTTTTTTTTTTCTGTTTGCTCACAAGGTGCATCAGTGATGGAGTTTATAAATAAATAAGCCATAATAAATGATGATGAGAGAGTGAGGATTCCATTAGTGTTAAAACCATTTATAACTATTATTGTGTTTCAGTCTGATGATATCTATTTTTAAATAACAGTAAATACATATTAAGGGCAAGTCAGTCTTATACAGTTCCATTATAAAACACACCAAAATCCTCTGCACTCCTTTTTTGTCTAAAAATACACAACACAATCTAGTGTCATGACCCACTGCTGCAGACTGCAATGAACACACTGTACACACACTTTAACACAGCCTGCAGACACCAGTCATTACTGCAGACATGTGACTGTATTTTACACCACCCACCAAAATCATTAAAACCTCATTCCCTTCGCTGCTTTTACAAAGATGGCAAAAACAGCCAAAACACCATTTCAGCTTGTGTGTTTTCACTGGAGGGTGAAATAACAGGTTATTTATTCCAAAAGTAAATGTTAAAGCTGCAAATCAAATGTTAAGCAATTCTCTGGTAGAAACAAGGGCCTCCAGTTTCTCTGTGTTTTATTGTTTCTTCTCAAATTAGTGACACACAGCATTTTTCTTGTCCTTGTTCAGCGATTCATCCAATATAAACTAACACAAAACCAGGTTTAATGGTTGAGTGAGTATTGCTCTAAAATAGGACAAGGTCTGTTTAATGAATGTCCTTCAGCACTGTCAGGTCATTTACTCCCATTCATCTGCGTAAACCACTGTAAATGAATGAGCTGGGGGAAGGACATATGAATGGCATATTCTGCACAGGCATTTGTTGGCTCTACAGTAAGCAAAGTTGGTTACTCCAGGCGAGCTGCTTGATAATAGCTCACCGAGACTGGCCTGGAAAACAAGAGCATGCGAGTGTGTGACGCCATTACTGCATTTATTTTTAAGAGAGTTCAACTCTACTTGATACGGGTGAAGAAAACAGAGAGAACGATACAAAAAACAATCAACAGATAAAAATGTTACACTATTTCTAGGAAAAATTAAACATTTTGTAAAATGTGCTTTTTCCTTTTCTGATATCTGTAACAATAAACAAAGTTATTGCTAGCAGGCAGATAGCTTAGCTTAGCACAACTAACTGGTCTCTGGCTGTAGCTTCCCATTTAGAGTTCAGACATGTGGGTGGTAAAGATCTTGTTCTAAATCGCAAGCAGACGGTGAAAAACAATTTTTCAAAAAATGCCAAACTATTAAATTGATCGGATGAAGAAAAAAATAGCCTTTATTTTTTATTTATTAATGTATAATGCTGTCAAGAGCACTCACTCTCATTGATTTATAGATTTTACGTTTAAAAAATGATTTTATTATTATTGTATTTATTTAAAAAGTGCCACCTATTTCCAGGTATGTGACAGCCAAACTGGTACAGACAGGATGTTGGTATTTTCAAAGACAGGAAGCTGATATTATCAGTGTAAACCGCTGTGCTATTGACATTCAGTCATACATTCATCCGATACCAGCTAATACAGTTTAAGTTATGCAGAATCAGGGGCCTCATTATTCAAATATATTAAATTAATCAGAAAGACCAATGACTGATGTTCAACATATCTGACTTGATAAATTAATAAAAAAATAAGCAACAAATCTGAAACTAGTAAGTGACTGCTGAGAAGCTCAGTATTCCTGTCATTTTGTGCTTCTAGTCCAAGTTCTAATTAATGCCCCCTTACACACTGACGTCCAATCCAAATCCCTCTGTGCTCTTTAATATAAACTGATCCCTCCTTTCCTGCCCTGAGTCGTCACAGCGCTGGAGGTCCACTGAGGCTGAGTGGAGTTTGATTTCAGACTCAATTAGTCTGAAGGTATTTGGGTGGTGGCAATGGTGGTGATGCTGGTGGTGGTGTTGGTGAGGGGGGCTTGTGGAGGGTGGGATTGGGTTAAATTAGATTTTCTCTTCCTGACAGGGACAATGGTTTCACTGTGGTTCACAGCTCAGGGAAGAAGAGCTTCAACAAACCTGATGTGAATGTGCACAAATTTTTCTCACGCACACACACACACGCAAACACAAACACACACACACGCTAAACAGGTTTATGTGGATTTGATAGGATCTTAAAAAAATCCTATGACCAAGTTAAAAGGAAACATTTGACTGTTCTTCCACAAATGCAACACTATTTTTAATGATTATAAGATATGCATTCTGAGTATATAACCACACTGTCAACGTGTTCTGTCTGCTGTGCTGAATTTCCAGTTTGATTATTATTTGGTTTATATGCAATCTGCACTGTACAGCAAGAACATTATCCACAACAAAACAGCAACTTCAAACATTTTGACTCAGATTTGAATTAAAATTTCTTTACCTTTTTAAAAGGGGGGG
>JAQFJA010000003.1:3741478-3757480 GCA_029874485.1 Naso brachycentron
TCTGTGTGTGTGTGTGTGTGTGTGTGTGTGTGTGTGTGTGTGTGTGTGTGTGTGTGTGTGTTGTAGTGATGAAGAAACGTGTGAAGAGGCAGTGAAGCCCGATGGTAAACAGAAAGAAGGCATACCAGGATACTTTAATTGTTAGTTTTGGTCTTTTAATGGGATTAGTTGATGTTAAAAACACTGAATATAAGCAGATTTACTGTCCCCTTCCTCTGGCCTTATCAACAGCTAAGTTAAATGTATACAGGGGCTTTAAAGTGATATTTCACCACAAAATTATGTTTTGTGTATCAGTTACTCACACTTGTCTCGAACTGAGGAACTTCTTTTTTCTTTTTTGTGTTTTTTTTAAGAAAAGAATATAAGGATATGCAAACAAAAATGCCTGGTGCAGAGAGAGAGAAGAGTTTCTGCAGCTTAAGGTGGAACCATATTTATTCAAGCCAGGGTAAATATCCGTAACCCACGACACAAACGCTGGATGGGATGTGTTGGAAGTACGAGAATATGGCACAATAATGAAGACTTGGATGATACCACAAGAAGCTGTTAAGGGTTTTGGAAGTTTTCATATATTTTTTAAATCACCCATTTACTGTGGAGGGACACTGGAAGGAAAAAAAAATCTTTAATTAAGACATCTAAGGGTGAGTAATTGATTAACAAAACAGAATTTTACGGTGAACTATGACTGTTACAATTGTTTCATATTTGATTAGTTGAAGTCATTAGTAAACTGCACTTTAACTAACAATGACTGCTGAAAATGCAATCCAACCTGCTACAAAGCATGTTGGATGTATATGAGGTCACAGCAGTGAGGGAATGAGAGTGAGGTTTGTGTGAGTCTCACCTGTGCTTCTGTGATGAGTCCAGGGTGTGTGAGCGAGTTGTCATTGGTGTAGTGCAGAGGCAGGCTTTGACACAGCTGTCCGAGCAGCATGGCCACTTCCTTCATGCTCCGCCAGCAACATACCAGCACCATCTGGGCTGTCACCCTGTAGCCTTCACCGCCTAGAGCAACACACGCAACACACACAGAGCGACACACACACAAAGTTTGATCAAGTTTTTTGGTTTATTGCCAAATAACATAAACTAAAAGACCAATTTTTCTTACTATGTAATGAACCACATTAAAGCTCTGGCTTTCATGTATTCAATAATATGCATGCTCTTGTTCTTTATGTCAGGTCACACATACTTTACATTCGCAAACACACACACATACACACACACACACACACACACACACACACACACACACACACACAGACATATACATACACATACATACACACACACACTGCACAGAGCCGTTTCATTTTCCTTATCAGTGTGAAGTTACAGAAGTTCAGGTTATCATTTATTAAGATTCCTGGAAGCACTGGACTGTGTATTGTGTAAATGTGCCACACAAATGTAAGGTGAAACACTGCCGCCATCAGGAAATCATTGGCACTGCACTCAGAAAAATCGAACTGGTTTCACCAATTAAATCTTTTCTATCTAGGAAGAAAAATACATAAATGACAAGAGTCCAAAACGTTTTTTAATCTAGCACTGACAGCCCCACACAGGCAAAATCATCATCTACACCCCAACAGCCCCCATCCAAATCCCACTCCCATGTTGCAATTTTAAACTGTTTGAAGCTTTAAATCATAATGAATTTCAATCAAGGTCTGAAGAAATGGATATGTTTTTTTTTTTTTAGAAATTTTTAATGGATTTATGGATGTTTATTCGTGATGCACAACAAAAGGTGAATCTAACAATATGCACATAACCTCTGTGGGTTCAGACCTGACTGAGTTATGATGAGAGGAAGTAAGATATTCACTACAAATAGCGGCAATCGGGCGTAAAGTTCTTAAAGAACCCTAACTGCAACCATGAGTGTGCGTGTGTGCGTGTGTGCGTGTGTGGCCTTAATCAGAGCCAAACCACCCATCACCACCTTGCAGTGTCTCTTCCTCTACACCCCCACTTTAACTCCCCCACATCCCCTCAGAAAAGAGCGCCTCACAATTTTAATACATCTGAATAAGTGTAATATTGGACTGCTCCAACTAATGAGGCATGACAAGATATTTTTCATTGGAATGTTGAAGAGACGCAGTGTAATGATCTCTAACTCACCTGTTTCCAGTAAAGGTGTGTGTGTGGTCTGGGTCTGTGTGTGATCATCTCCATGGTGTGTGTCCAGCTCTCTGGCACTTGTGAAAAAGTCATTGGTGTCTCTGGGCTGAATCTCCTGCAGGATCTTCTGCAGGCCTGCTGACGTCTCTGTCCAAACACAGACAAAAGTCATATACTCACTATGTGACTTTTTGACTTCTTCACCATAAAGGTAAAAATTACCGTTATTTTTAGTGTTTAAAATTTTTTCTCCACATTTTTCATTTAATTACCATATCATTCTGCTAAACTCCAAGAAGAATGAAATTTGCTTTTCCTGTCAATACTAAACAGTGATCCACTGTAATCCAGGATTTTATTCTCAGTGAGACCTGCAGCTCTCTTTAATTTTCCAGAATTCCACAGCTTTTGGACACATGAGCCTAAATCATCTGCAATGCCTTGTTTTCTTTTCAACCATACACTGAAATTACTTATGTTTTTCTTAAAACATAATCATTTCTCAAAGTAAAACGAAAGGATTACATTTTGTTGTCACATTTTGGCAAGACAACACAGATCAGAAAAACTGCAGGGAAAACTCTTGAGGAAAACACTTAAGCTGCCTCAAACTGTTTATGCAAACAATTTAAGTGGTTGCCTGGCAACAGTGAAAAAAACATGCCACTTTTTGCTCAAGTCCATTCAAAAACAATCGGCAGAGCAGTTTGCTCTCTGATCGACCTTAGACTGCTGACACAGCCAAAACTATTTCATATTTGTCTGCCGATTTCTAACAGCATGAACTTTTGTTCTGCAGAGTGAAGTTCTTTTTTAACTCTTAAATTACATATTTCTGTATAATAGTTACCCCCAAATGGAGCAGAAAAGTTGAACCATTTAGAGTTATTATGCTGATGATCAAATTTAACCTACTCATGAACAAGTTACGTTCATTACGTGCAAACAAGTCATTTATAAAAAGCTAAGAATTCTGTCAATCTGGCTTGTAGCAAAAGTAAAACCGACCACTTAGGATGTAAAGTGTGACGTTTAGAAGTGAATTATGAAAGTGTTCTTGCATGAGGCCCAATGAGTAAGTGCCGCTGATTACCTGAGTCCGTATCCATGGGGATGAGTCCTTCTGGAGAGGAGCTCTGAACTACAGGTGAAACCACATCAGACATCCTGTAGCACACAGCTATCAGCTCTGACACCAAACATCTCCACTGCTCAGTCTGGCTCAAACTCCTGAAGAAACATAATTCAACAGTAAACTATTACTCAGGTCAAAGGTGAACTTACACTTCAGAGACATGATGCTGTACTCAGGAAAGGTTTAATGAGTTTTCTTCCCTCTGCAAAGAAATAAATCCAAATGGAAGGAGGCTTGCTAAGATGTGTACGTGTTGTTATGATTCATGTGCTCACTCTGTGTTGAGATGCTGCAGGACAGCAGTGATGCAGTGGGCTCTGCCATAGAGAGGACAGGAAGCAGCTGCCTGCAGGAGAGAGGACTCGGCCCTCAACACCTCTGACAGCAGACAGTGCAGCAGGAACTGGACCACTGGGGACAGAACAAAAAATAAAACCCTCATATTAAACAAATGATTTTGCAGACAGTCCTGGCACTTACGCATTCATCTATTAGGCCTATGCATCTGAATCTTACCAGCCAGTGTGTTGAGCTCCAAGATGACAGTCTCAGAAGGCGGGGACGGTGGGGAGGGAGGCTGGAAATCGAGGCCCTGCTTCTGCGCACAGTGCAGCAGGGCCTGGCACAGGTCCGGCTGGTGGAGCAGCAGGTTGAGGAGGTGGGCTGCTGAAACGCTGTCAAACGGTTTGGTGCTGGTACTGAGATCCAGAGCAGCCTGAAGGACAGAACACAACCTCTCCCAGACCTAAAAACATAAAAACCAAAAGGAGATCAGTAAAACACATTAAGAAAATACTACTAATCAAGTTTTGATTGTACCCCTACCAGTGGAGGCCAGCTAGTGAATGTATTTACTACCGTTAACTGGGCTCAGAGATACATCACAGACTCACGTGAAGAGCTAAAGGTGCACTTTTATCACAGTCATAGATTAGAAATAAGCAAAGTTTTGATATTAAACATGTACAAAAGCAAATCTCCAACCTAAAAATATAGTCACACTGTCATAAAATCAGAATGAGCACAAAACAAAAAATATTTTCACCCAAATGAAAAGATTCTCAGGGTTAGTGGGTTATATTTTAGTGTGCGACAGAGCTTGCTCCTCATATTAACCTGTAGTCCAACAGCTGGCGGTGGGAGCTGCCGAAGTAACGTTGAGGCCAGTTGTTTGACTTCCAGGAAGTTGCTGGCAACGCAGTAGAGGACATTCTGAGCATGGGCAGGGGTCACAACCTCACCGAGGGCAAACACATCAGGCCCTGTGGAGAATGGAGAAGAAGAGTTGAAAACACACGTGAGAGGACATGGTGAGCGACAAGAGGCAGAGCGTACGCTAAGCCAGCTGGAGCTTCAGGGTGGAATCAAAGTGAAAATGCTGGCGAGGAATCGATGGACTGCCGCATCAGGCACCAACAAAAAGATGTATTACCACTGTGAGCTGGCCAGTGGTAATGAAATGTGTCCAGTGTCATCACTAAGGTGTACTTCAGTATAGCACAAAACACATATGCTATCTTTAAAATGAAATTTTACTATACAAAGTGAGAAAGAAAAGCACATTTTCATTGTGTGCGGTGGATTTTCACACAGCTGTGATGTTTTGTAAAGTCGGGTGAGTCATATCTGTCTGCTGCTGATGTACAGTAGGTGTACCTGTGCTGAAGGTGAAGAGCTGGCCGAGCAGACAGAGCAGGTGGAGGGAGACGAGGCATTTAGAGAAAGAAGCTCCAGGGAGTAAAACCTCCAACAAAATCCCACACAGCCAGCGCAGGAACTCCTAAACGACCCACAAATACACAACAAACCCTAAAGTTTATTTTCATTAAGCAAAAGGTCTCAGGTAGACCTCTGAATTGTTGTGCTCCGTATGTGTGTGAGTGTTTGAGTGTGGTATACCTTGTACAGACGGAGTGTGTCTTGGTCTCTGTGTCTCTGCTCCTCGTCTCGCTCCTGGATCAGTCTCTTCTGCAGTAGCACAGTGCTGTCCTTCATTCTACAAAGCATCTGTACAGGAAAGGATTCAAGCACCATTAAATGATCATTAAATCAAATGTCTCTTACAGGCTGTGCATACCTGGTATTAAGTTAAATGTGCAGCTCAAAGAAGAGGTGTGACTGCACCCAGGGTGCCTGCTCAGTGGACGTCGTCTATAAATACACAAGAAGCACGCCGTGCATCTTCACTGTCAAAATTTAGCAGCAGTCTGAACACACTATTTTAAGTAATTTCACCAATTTAATTACATTTATGAAGGAGAACAACATTTCATTGAGAGAAATCATCAAATTTTACAAGTACAGTGAACAGTGAACAAAGTAGGCTACCTTTTTTGTAGCCCTCAAACCTCCTGAAAAAAAACTTTCAATGAGGGTCAGACCGATAAATCTTTTTGCTGATATTATCGACTGTTATTGGTCTATCGCAGATATATTGGTATCACATATATGTTCTTTGATATGCGCTCATATTAAAACTGTTTTTTGAGGTCTGAAAAGATGCTTGGACTAGTGATTTAGAATAGAGTATTTGCGTTTGTCCAGCAGAGGGTGGTCCATTATATAATAACTAATGAGTCAAATGTTTACAGTCGAGTGAAGTGATGTTTGGAATAAAATCATTATAATGCCAGGTGTAAAAACACATATTTGAAGCTGTGTACTTGTGATCGGACCACCCAGAACAAGTTAATACCAGGTATGAGCAGCCTCTGAGTGATGTGAAAAGATCGTAAGCTGCAGATCTCTTTGAAAATCAAAATCCAATTAGTTCCATTCCTCGGTGCGGACCGCTTCTGACTGCAGGTTGCCAGCTTCACATTTCAAATTCACTGACAAATAAAATCCTTCGGGAAACATTTTAAACACAAAGACAAAGTGAGTAAATGGCTGACCTTCTTTAGCAGGCTGACTGTCTGCTGTCTGACGCCTGGTGACTGACTGTTGAGATTAGGCAGCAGGAAATGGCGAATCAGGTCCATTTCCTGTGAAGTCATAACTTCAGTGCTGCGGTGGCTCTCACACACCAAGCCCAAAGCGTCCATCCTCACCTGGGTGGTGTGAATTGGTGACAAATAAATTAAGCTAGGCTATATGTTTCACCCACAATGTATGAAAAGATAAAAACAAACACAGTGCTAAAAACAAAGGACATACATGTGATAACACAGACACACTCACTTGATCATGTTTGTGAACCAGTGCTTGTTGGAGTAGAGAGAGAGGCACCAGTCCTCCCCACAGACCCTGCTCTGATGACGGAACAACACCTTGGGCTCTGGCTGCCCGCAGGCATGTCATGAGAGCTCCGAGTGCACCCCTGCAGCCAGAAACCCCTGACAAAGACAGAAAAACAGCTGACGGACATTAATATGCATTAATGCAACAAGGCATCACCTGTGCAGGTGTTTTAATGCACAGACATTTGTACATTAGGGCCTTTACCTGTGCTGCACGGCGGTGTGTCCTGTAAGGCCTGCACCATGTGCGCCAGACTGGCGGGGCTGCAGCGTAGCAACTTGGGCAGGAAATAGTCCAGGATGTACGTGGTCTGGTCCAGTCTGGCACGGCACAGCACCTGTAGCAGGGGGGTCACCCACGTCTGGTGCCAAGACTCCATCCACTCCTCTGTGGCCATGTTGCCTGCAGCACCAGCCTCACTGGCCAGCTGAGCTTTGTGGCTAACAAACAGCCTCTCCAGGAGGTCGCTGGCATACGGTGCCAGGGTCTGGTCACCCATCAGACCCAGGAGACGTGAGGGCAGCTGGGGCTGGATGTCAAGCAGAAACGCTGCCCCGTAGAGCTCCACGAGGCAGCCCAAAGAGCCATACTTCCCCCTCATGTGCCACTCCAGCCCCAGCAGACTTTGAGCGAGCTCAGCGATGTAAGGGTCCTTGGTTGGGTCAGGGTTGGACGGGTTGGTGTGCTGATGGAGGAGGAGAAGGTTGCGGAAAAGGGAGCGGGTTTGGTGGCGGACCCCGTCCAGTGGGTGCTCCCAATGGGAGTAGATGTGCTCCAGCAGGGGTCGCTGTAGTTCTGAACCTCCGCTGAGGGACTGCAGGAGGTGGGGAGAGCAGGGCTGCCTCTCTCCCTGCAGGCAGTCCAGAGCAGCACCGCTCCACAGGGTCAGTACCCGAGCCACCACCATGGCTGTGCTGGACTCCTTTATACTACAGCAAAAAAGAAAGAAAAAAAAAGAAAATGAATGTGCCGTTTAATTTTCAGAATCACTGATTTGTATTTTCTCATGGTGATTCAAACTGCATCCAAGTATCCAAACATAATATGACAAATTTTTGTCATAGACTGAATGGGGATCAGACCCACCTGACATCAAGATCCAGCAGCGTGTTTGGGACCAACAGCAGCAGTCGTTCCCACTGTGGGCCCGGGAGAGCGCCCTTCCAGCTCAACATGGCCAGAGCCCCGTGACACAGATACAGCGAAACACCCGATGGGCGACCACTGGCACACAGACCCTCACACCTCTGCTTCAGCCACAATGGGGCTGAGTCCAAACCCTGCGCTGAACAATGCAGCAGACTGCAGACCTGACACACAAAGAAAAGAATGACCAAGTGAATGACTGCAGGTCACAAATGTAATTTCCTATAACTCTTTGAAAATATTTTGGGGCAAAAACTGAGTTTTCAAAGCCTTTCAAAAAACTATGGGCAGAATTATTTCTAGCTACACTTGTTTAATGTGTATAGTGTTATTTATTAAAAGCAAAAATCAAGCGTCAAACTGTAATTGCTCTCTTTATCTAAGGGAGTTGTAAAAAAATTTTTCTATTTGCTTTTATTTTTAAGTACGATTTTAGTTTCCAACAATTATAAAACCAAGACAAGCAAGAAAAAAATGATTATTGTGCCGCATATGTTCCCAATGCTCGTTTTATCTTTGTGTTGTGCTGTAAATCTGTGTTATAAATCCAGCCACTTTCCTTTACAACGGTGCACTTTCATCTCTCCTTAAATGGTTGTGGCATGTTTAGTTCAGCTCACTGATTTTGGCATCATCACATGTAAATCACCTACATATATGACTTTCACTAAAAATTTGTTTTGAGATGCTTTTTTTTTGTAACTTCTAGATAAACATTCTTAGACTGTTTTATGCAGCCTGGTAATACACGATACTCTGTATGTGTGTCTGTTTGTGTTCATGTTGTATGTTACACTATTAGTCTATCTCATTTAAAACAAAAGTACCTATTGTCAAAATGTTTGGTAGGTGCAGTCCTGAAACGTTTATTCTCAACTCACCACAGATGCAACTTCATCTCCACAACCCATGACAGACCTGATCAATAACACTACAGCCATGCCGGCTGTGCTCTGGACTGACTGGATGAATTCCTCTAGTGACAAGAAAGGGGACACAGGAGTAAAGAAGTGAGAGGGAGGAATGAACAAGAAGATGTTTGTTTTTTGTTTTTTGAATTTCCTGTTTAAAAGAACAAACTGCTCTCAAAAATTCTGGAACAATCAGGATTAAAACTGGAGCAGTTATTACAACTGCTGCTTAGAACAAATTTGATGCTTGGGAACATAATCTGTATCAGTCAAAAGTGTGTGGAAACGTTTGTTTATGTGTCACTTAGATTTCAATTTTATCATCTTTAGGTTTTATTGTTTAAAAACAAAGTAACAGATTGTATCAGCGTCCATATCTTGAAAACAAAGTAGATTACAATTATCTAAAGCTAGGGTAGGCGGCATCTGGAAATCAAGCTAGCTGTAGCATGAGACTCCAAAAGAAACAACTCCACTGCACCCTCCTCTCTTTGTTTTTGCTCCAGCTCACATCTTATTTCATTTGTTGTCTCTCTCTCTTTTAAGTCCAGTTTGCACCAAAGATTCATGACAAGATGAGACGGCTGCAGGGAAAGTTGCAGTGGAGTTAACTGGCTGATGGTGTCGCCTGCAGACATGATTGTCACCAGCGGCCAGCATGTCACTTGTTTCAACAGCCAATCAACTGGTAGCGACATCTGTCAGTGCAGTGTGAAGTAGCCAATAGGAACACATGCTCTCTGAAAAGAGAGGTGCAGAAGTGTAGAGTTCTTTCAGACCACCTGAGTTACAATATGCAGAAAGATTATTTAGGAATTTTTGCACGAAACGCTAAAGATAAACTGCCTACCCCGGCTTTAAAGTAGAGTACTTGCCCTTTAAACACTGCAAGATATCAGGAACAAGGTGTGCCACTTGTCCCTGGATTGTTTGAATATTTCTGCACTGAAATGAAGACAAGTCTTCATGTCCTCTAACATCAGCTGAGTCTCCAAATGCAAGGTGTTTTGACATTTTGAGGAATGTTTCATACCATCAGTGAGGATGTGAATATAGCAGCCCAGCAGGCTGCTCAGTGTGTCCTCCAGCTTGCAGTGATTCTGTTCAGCCTGCAGGGCAGAACTGATGGTCTCCTGGGATCTCTGGATCACCAGCATGGAGGTCTTTACAGCAGCCAGGCAGGACTGCATCAGCTGGGCCTGGGCAATGTGACGTCCTGCTAGACCACTGGAACGACAGCAGGGGGCGACAGAGACACATGGATCAACAACAAGCCCCACACAGTCACACACTTTCCCCATGCATCATCATGTAAACAGACTGACTTACTGTAGTTCAACAAAGCAAGAAAGAATCAGATCAAGATGCACCTAAAAAGCACAATTCACCCACTTTAGAAATAAATCTACACCAGGCACAGGCTGCACATGGGTTTAGTAATAAGTATTCTGACACAAGTGATAAGCATAGATCATTAAATAAAACAAGAAAAAAACAACTTCACTGTGTAACTTTACACACTGTAATTGTGAAACACAAATAAAGATGTAATCTCGAAGATTTGGCAATAAGCTGTAATTGCAGGCGCACTCTTGGGCCTCATTTCCCAGGGTTCATGTCAAAACTAAATGGTATCAACTTTGAGACGTCAATAAATCGCCTGTTTCCCTCCTTCAAAATGTTGAGTTTTCATTTACTTTGGACCTGTACTTGTACTTGAGCTGTTGTCGGTTGGATGCTGCATTTTCTCCGTGCGTTGATCCACCATTGTAACTCAAAGGAAATGAAAAGTACCAACAATGGCCGGACAGAACTAAGAGCGAGCCTGTAGACTTGGCTCAGACCAGCCCCTGCTGACTGACATAAAGGCATCGCTATTTAGCCAGGGAATGTCGCCACAGACACACAGATCTGGTACTCGGCAATACTGCATATACAAGTGCTTTCATCAGTGGGCATGGGGGTCAATCAACAGTGTTTTACCTCACTTTGTGATAGCTTAACAACAACAGACATTAACTAAATGAAATCTTTGAGATTACCACTTTAAATAGTATAAATAAATTTAAGTATAAAACAGAAATGAAATGAAAAATGTGCTCCTTTACCTGTTCTGCTGCAGGTATTCCTTCAATCCCCTGTCAAGGAACTGCAACACTACAGAGAGGAGAAAAGAGTCAATGAGAGGCGTTTCAAGAAATAAGACATTCCTCACTTTTTTTCTTTTTTTTTTAATTTGTCAGTTGGACACTTACCTTCAGGGAGCAGGTTATGAATACATCTCTCACCTGAAGACAAAGAATTTGTGAATGTGAACGGTAGTCATTTATCTTAACAGCAAGTAAGATTTATCTAATATCTGTAGTGATCAAAGTCAAATAAATCTGAGACCGCCTACTCACCGAGCGTGAAGCCATCCAGACAGGCAGTGATGGTATCTACAATGTGTGGATTTTTGTCTGAAGGTGGGTTGGATAGACAGTCAGACAAGCAGACAGTCAAACTGTTTACAGTACGCTGCTGTAGCCATGCTGGTACTGAACCTAAAGCACTGGAGAGAGCAACACAGACATTTTATACATCCCAGCCCATATTCAGCTTCATCTTCAGGGTCAACGTAGCTCCAAACTAACAAAATAAGGAAAAATTACTTGAAACGCATCTCTGCAGTGTAAAATTTGAACAACAATGCATCGCAATACAGATGTGGAAGATTCAGCTTTGATTCACAAATGTCACAATTTTTTGAAAGCTTAATATTTATGTGACACTACAGAACGAAAGAAGCAGAACTCAACAGTATCGAGACAGCCTACAGCCAGACATGTGACAATCCCCAACATTTTCATCTTCTCAAAAGAGGAGCAAGCTTGTTTTGAGTTACAGTAACACAAACTTCATGTTAAGCTTATTGTGAACTGCCCACGCCGTCACTCAAGAGACTAATGTTACTGAAGCAGTGTACTGAGGAGGTGTCACAAATAAAGTGACATGGCCCCGCCCTTCTACTTGTGGGTCACGGGACCTTAATTCAGAAAAACATGGATGCGATCCTCTGGTCCCAGTGATGATGGCTCACAATTTAAAAGACAATTTTTCATGTCAAGAAAGCTGAATTTTGTCGTCAAACAGTAAAGTAAAACAACATTTTTGTGAGACCGCTCAATGAACTACATCTCTCATCTCGCATATGTCACCAATGCTAACATGGTTGTAACTGTAGCACAGTTTCTTTTTCGTTTCTTCAGAACGAGGGAGAATGGATTAAAAGAGGTAAATATCATTACAAGCGTGGACATGTTGAGAGCTGCAGCTAAGAAAACTGAACGTTAGTCGGTTCTGTAAGAGATGGTTGTTCGGACGTCACTTACGCGACGGTTGGATGTGTAGTCTTTCCAAATACATATTTTCAAAGCCTCACTTGACTACGACTTCCTTGACTGGCAAAATCATCTTTTAAACCGACAAGCATCATATTTGAGATTGGCGGCACAATTTAAATGGGTTTAAAAAAAAAAAATACTTTGTCTCTTTCCATTGACTGCCCTTCATATTTTTTCCAAAGTAAGGTCCCATGGGGTCCACCGGAAGCGGCGTGACTTAGCCACTTTATAAGAGCAGCTGACCAGCACACAGTGCACCGTACACCCGACAGTTATCTAGAGCAGGGGTTCCCAAACTTTTCAGCCTGTGACCCCAAAAATAACGATGCCAGAGACTGGGGACCCCCATCGAGCCTGGAGGTGGCATCTAACGTTGTGCACAGCTGCACAAACACACCATTAGGCCTACATGGGCATTAACACAACACAAAAAAACAACAGCCTCACAGCCATAATATTATATAAAAGCAATTCAAGAAAGTATATAATCAGAACTTGTGCAATTAATTTTTTTTTTTTTTGGAAGGCATTTTGCGACCCCTCTCTCTGTGTCTCCCGACCCCCACTTTGGGAACCACTGATCTAGAGTTATCTTGTAACCACTCTCACAAAAGGCAGCAGTTACAAGCAGGTTTCCTCTTTATGTCTAAATAATGACATTTGCATTCCTTGAGGTGCCAAGATATTCTCACCACTTTCCACACTGAGTTTGCACAAACCAATGATTTTTTAGACATTGCCTCAGTCTCAACTGTCTGAGAGGATTAAAGCAACAGGGTCAACTCCCCCTTCCTCTCAGCTTAGGACTTCTCTTTGTTTCTTAGTCAAAAGTTATTCCGAGCAGTTGTGCGAACAGCCCTTTATAGGAAACCCATTGTTGCAAACTTTTAGCTTCTAAAGGTAAGATACAATTATTTTGAACACATCCACAGTGAACCCAAGAATAGACTGTAAATGCAGAAACAAGTGAGAAAGAAGTTATAACAGTGTTTAAATGCAGGAATGGCCATCGCAATCAGCAGAAATTATATTCCTACAACGAAAAGTAAAACAGCTTTGTATTTCTGTTTGTTTATTTTTTCTTTTTAATGATTGCAGACACAGTGAAAATGGCAAGTAAAATTAAAAACACTGTTTAAAGGAGGTTACTGCGTAGTTAATGACCTAAGAAAACACACAACTGTAATCCTGCCATGCCATGTCAAAAGAAATGGTGGTAAATGCATGGACTGATCATATTAAGTTAGGAGATTTAGTATACTGATTTTGTGGTGAGTGTCCTCTCTGGGTTTCCATCTGCCTGTTTTTATGATTTGTGCATATAAACACCTGAATGGAACCACAGAAAATCCGGGAAAAAAATCACGAAATATTGCAGAAAAGTTTTTACGCTTGAGGGAGGTGGAAAAGTTGGCGTATCCACAAAGGATAAATGCAAATAAGTGCAATGGAAACAGATTTAGCAAATAAAGGATAAGATTTAGAAATCACATGACTTAAACATCACTCTAGTGACAGAAGTCCTCTGCACGGAGAAGCAATGGCAGTAGCGACAGACGAAAACACAAGGTATGTGTGGACTGATGAGGGAACTTCAACATTTCTTGACTAGGAGCAAGAAACAAACACAAATGCCATATTAGATGGGAAGCAGCAACGATGTCGTTTACTTGCACCTTTTACATCATCATGTTGCTCTGTTTTCTTCTGCTGTGATAAATGACACCTGACTGAAAAATGTTACACCACCTACTGCTTATCTCGATGAACCTACTTCTAATATTCGCGCAACAATAGCGGATGGGAACACACAAATGCACATTTTCTTTTGCCGAATTTCGAAAAACTCAGTAAAAATCTGCGATATATTTTAATGGACACCCAGCTCTAGTCTCTCAAAGCCATCTCACTCTCACTATACATTCATCACATTCGCCTCACTGCTGACTATACTGATTCCCAAATGTCATTGTGTTTTTCGTTAAATTTTGCTGCTTTTGGTTTCACTAAGTTATTTATTTCTTTATTTTGTTTGTTGTCGTCGATATTTTAGTGCTGTTTGTCTTATGTGTTGGTGAGCCAAAGACAATTTTCCACCACAGTGGACAATAAAGATCTATTCTATTCTATCAAACCTGTATCTCTCTTCCCTTTCTTTGACATTTTACACTAATGTAAAGTTTAAACTGTGGTTATAATGATGATTTAGAATCCATCGTTCATGATTTTTATCACACAGTGATCAGTTCTTGTTTGCCATTCAAGGTAAAATCAAATCTTTTGAGAGATTTTTTTTGTCTCACAAGCAAGTGACCACAAAACTTGCCTGCGGCTTTGTCTCCGACTTATTTATGTGAGCAGATTTGTTTCAAACAACAAAACACAAAAATGTAGCGACATACCTGGCGATGGCGCGTCGTAAGGGGTTCTTTGCCTGCAGTGATGTGTAGATCAGGGACAGGGTGTGTAGACAGGCCTCTAAAAGAGCTCCATCAGGTGGCTCCTCACTCAGTGACTCCAGCTGGGACCCTGCCTGTTTCAGCACACACATATACAATCACATTTTCTATGGTAGCACTCAATTTATTTATAACGGCATGAGGCATATCAGGTGACTGCACACAGATCCTGTTGTTGTTACACACTTTCACATTGCTCCTCATACCAACCTTTTTAACCATCTGGATCTGCTGCACTGGCTCTGTTTGCTCCAAAAAGCCCTGCAGGGTGTGAGCAAGCTGCCGGACTCCATCCTCTCCTCCATCCACAGAGAGGGACGCTAAGAGAAATCATACATAGCTAAATACAAAATATGATGGTGTGTGTAGCACAGTAGAGGAGTGTACAGTATAAACATCTGGACTGAGATTGCTCTGTACTCTACATTGGTATGTAGCATCTTCTGGAGAGCATCAGCTAGATTAATAGCACGTTTTATGTCTTTTTAATGACCACAGTTACTTTGCTCATCAGTAGATTTGCCACATTACCTATCAGCTTGTGAAGTTTCTCCTCATCCAAAACAACAGCCTCGACTTTGGCTGTCTTCTTCCTCACCACCATGACTCTGCCCTGTGCGAGAGAAGTAGCGTTAACAAATGTAACAAATCTAGTGTCACACATTTACACACACATTAGTGCATTTTTCGCTTTATCTTGGCTTATAAGTCTTGCCGTTAGGACTGACGTTCATGTTAGCTAACTATTGCTAACTTAGCTGTCTGCCACTGACTCAACGTTCAGAGTAAAAGCCCAGACAGACCCAACAAACACTGAAGCAGCAAAACTACAAAACAAAGCGAAATTAAGTTAAAGTTAAGCTAAATGCTGTTAGCTCCATTTACCATCTTAACTTACTTCAATTCAGCATGTGGTTCACTTGCAGCTCTTCTGCCTCAGCTGAGGTCTTTACTTCAGTTAAGCTGGATCGTTAAAAGTTTCGACTTCCGGTATTTATTTTCAGAATAAACTCATCCTGTCCAACAAAAAAAAAGAAAGTAGCACTAACATCTAATTTTTGCTTATATTATGTTCTGTATTTATTTATTCTTGATGAAAAAATAGTTTTGTGTGAAAAATAATTTTCTGAGAAAACTTACAGACTTATTTATATATTCTAAAATAGAATTTGAAACCAGATTTTTTCAACTTCCTGCGTTGTTCTCGTCAGTTTGATACATCAACGGTCCATGCTGCACACGTAAGACGTCACTTCCGATAAACCACTGCAGACCTCCCTCAGAAGACGGTCTGTCCATAAAATAGCGCTCCTGCTTTTTATTGGTGCAAACTATCTGTCGATCAAACACACATTTCGGGGTTTTGCGGCGCAGAGAAACGCCTACCGAGTACGTGATTGGACGTATTGTGTGAAATCACACCCTCTAAATCCAGCCCGTGTCCAACTTTTGCCCGAGAGCTGAAATGAAATGCTTCAGGAAAGCGAGAAATTCACCGTTTTGAGTCATTTATAAGGATTTTCTCCACAGAAATATCGGGAATTATATAGATGCTGAAGTCGACATGGCGTGAAATCCCTGGT
>JAQFJA010000003.1:3757580-3770223 GCA_029874485.1 Naso brachycentron
AGTCACTTGTTTACTGAGATACTTGTTACTTGTTTACTTGATTTACTACTTCTCAAAGGCACACATGAAAGATACTAGTCCCACAAACCATAAGAAATTAAAAATACCCCACCGAAATTAACTTCAAGAAAGGAACTATCTTTTGCGTAACTGGAGTTTCATTATGTTTTTATTCGATAAAAGGCTTTATTTAACACAAACCTAAAAAAATAACTAAATTATTATGAAATTACAAAGAAACTCATGTGATTCACAGCAGTGTAGTGCAAATCACAGCAAATTTAGAATGATACTAGATATTTTAAAGTTTTGCTTTACTGAGTATCCAAATATATTTGTAGTATTTTTCTTATGCATATGTTATAAGAACAGGATAAGGATATAATGGTAGGACAATAAATCTTATGAGATGGTTTTCTATAGGTGTTTGTAGGCCGGATCCACTTTGCTTCAGTTATTTATTTTGTTTTGTTTTGTGGGATGAGAGCTCTTTCCTGCTTTGCCTCCGTCAGTGTTTACCGCAGCAAACGGGCAACAGGAATAAGCCTGTGGAAACTAGTTTATGGCCTTCCTCCACACATGTTTGCAGTCTCTTTGTGAGGAGGCCAGGCTGGTAATGAGAGGTTATTACTTGGAAGAGAAACCCAGACTTTCTATCTTCCTCCTGCTGCTCTCCTCCGTCAGAGATCCTCATCTGTCTCTCTCATCTCTAATCTCTCTCCCTCTCTCCCTCTCTCTCTCTCACTCTCTCTCTGTGTATTTGCCGCCTGTTTTCCTACAATAGCGCTGGAAAACATGATGCAAGTCCATCCCAGGAAGAGTGTTGAGGTGTTTTGGAGGAACAGTGGTGTTTTTCTGTTGGCTCAGCTAAAGTGATACGCCCACTGCCCACACTGGTCCAACTGGGCTTGTCCCTGGAATATTTCAGGTGCTGGCTAGTAGCAAAACATCTGTACAACAACAAACCAACTGTCTGGGCTTTTTCACTTTTTTGGTTTGTGCACGGATACTTGAATGTTTGCGTGTATTTGGGCAGAAGTTCAGGGTGCAAGTATTTAAAGTCCCTACGAGGAACTTTTAACTGGTTCTGAGGCCGTCTGAATTTATTACTGATGCCTCACATCTTACCTACATCTGCAAATGAGACCATCAGTGAAGAGATTGCAGATTATTATCCTGTCTTTTTACTATACCTTTACCCAGTCTGCTCAGTCAGTAGAAACGCTACTAAATGATTTTATGACACTCAGACAGCAGGATCGATCCACTGCTTTTTTTAAGATAATTTTAATATTGTAGCCAAACTAGTGATTGGTAAATAAGTGGCATGTTTCTTTCACTCTCTTTCAAAACAAATGCAAGACATGATCTTTACAATAGTAAGCAGTACCGCTTTTGTCCACACGAGCCACTTCAGTCATTACAAGATGAAAGTTCCTCTGATGGGATTTAAGACAGTTATTGGACTTCAGTTGTTGTCTATTAAATGATAAATATGAAGTTTGATTAATTTTATGGTGTTTAAGGGTTATCAATTTAAGCATTTTTTTGTCCATTTACATAAGTATGCATCGATCAGCAGGAGTTTAAGTGCTGTTTTACCTGACGACCATAAAATGTTTAATAAATGATAGATATTTTGACTTTTTTTCTTTGCCAAAATAAAATAAGTCCTAAGTTAAGTGCATCCCCATGACAGCGAGCATTCACTGTTGGAGTGCCCTTGAGCAAGATGCTGAATCCCGATCAGCTTCAAAGACTGTTGCCTCCAGCTGACCCTGATCGCTCACCTTTCTGTGGATGGGGAAAATGGCAAGAATACTTTCCCACAGGAAAAATAAAGTGGGATCTCTGTGTTATTATGAGCATAGTTTAAACTCTCTGTCTCTTACTACTGTGTATTTGTCTGTGTGTATTTTCCAGAGGGTCGGCGGTATGGCGGAGGGGGAGGAGGCCATGAGCCAGGAGGACTGGAAGGAGAAGTGTCTGGTCCTGGAGGCGCTGCTCATGAAGTTCAGAGTGCAAATCATCAAGATTCGAGAGCTCACTGCTGAGAAGGTCGGTTCAAGGAAACTTGGTGCTGTAAATTTTGTTGAGTATTGGCGTCACAAAGTGTGACTGATAAAAATAGAACCAACAGACGATCAAAATGTGTTTACAGAAAGAACAGAACAGATGTGAGAGAGAAAGGTGCTCTATCTAAAGTCTTTGTTGGTTTTTATAAAAAGCTGTTAAAGTAATTCTGCCCTTTCAGCTTCAGGTTGATATCTTGGGACAAATAACGACTACAACTGTGCAGATGTGTAGGACAAATATTTGGATGAAACTCCTCATTTTTCCTGAATTGGACTCTGTATCGAAGTCTGTTTGAAATGAAATTTAAGAGCATAAGAAGTAGGGCTGCCAATTAATTGAAATTTCATTGAAATCTCAATATAACCTATTGCAATTTTTGAATCGCAGGGAGGCGCAATATTTGTTATAGGTGAAAAGTTTGTCAAAATACCATTTAATTAAAATATTGCAGCCTACACATCATATTCTACAGACTTAAGAAAACATTTTTGTTTGGTAGAGATCCTTGCAATAATCAGACCACAGTCATTTTAAATGAAAAAGAGAATAATGATGTAAAGAAAGACCATTCCCTCCTGTATCACAAATCATATCACAATCGCAATATCACTGCAAAAAAATCACAATTAGATATTTTCTCAAGATCGTGCAGCCCGAGAGAGAAGGAAGTTAAGTCTTTTTTGGCAGATGAAAAAAAGTGGACAGAGTTGTTGAAGTGTTTTTATGATTGAAGGTTCAGATATAACTAACATCTAATCATTTTTATGGTTTGAACAAACATAGAATAATATGTTTTCCACAGTATTACAATCATGTAATAATATTAATTTTACAATAACACTGTTTTAATGCCAGGCAGCCATTACTCTACTGTCCCATCTGTTCAGATAACTAATTACAGAGCTGATAACCCTGCGAGTCATTCTAAATAGAAACATCAGTACAGAATACTTCTGTGCCTCTTGCTTCTTTTCACCTCTGAGATCATTTTAAAGGGTTAGAGCCTCCTAAATATGGCAGAACTCAGTTGGTTTTCATTATACAGGCTGGAGGATGAGGCAAGGACAGGGGAAGCATAATTCGCTGAGTGAAAAGCAAATGAAACAGTTCCCTCTTCAGTCACTAGTCACCACACATAGTCGACAAAGAACAGGTGATCTCAGGGAAGACTTGGTCTCTGCACACTGCATCAAAGACTTAACCAGAATTAGAAAGCTGTCAGCATGTTGTCCTCATAAATACAGGAATACGTCCACTCTCAACAGAGAGCTGTGGTGTGTCTGGTGGGCAAAGAGCAGTCCGTCCCTCCCAGCTGGTCGGCACTGGGCCGGCCCAAACTGTTCGGTGGCCTAGATCTGAAGCTGCTCTCCAGGGAGGCTGATTAGAGCTCTAATGTAAACAGCAGTCTGACCACAGGGCTCCGCCATGCACTGCATGATGGGATTGACCCAGCTCCAGTCAATTACAGAGTCAGAGTAAGCTCAGCTGGACGGCAAAACAAAACTCCCGGAGAGACTTGGAAGAACGATTGACTTTGATGGGGTTTTCATAGCCCGCGTAGCACATGTGAAAGTCCCTGCTGTATATTTTTGGCCACATCCATCTTATGTGACAGGTTGAATTGTACTATGTTTAAAGCATTTTCCACGCAGCACGTTAAAATGCACAATTAAAGGGACAGTAACCCTAAAATCCAAACACATTTTTTTCCTCTTACCTGTGGTTCTGTTTATCCGTTAAACTTGTTTTGAAGTGAGCTAACAAGTTTCTCATAGGAACTATTTTCTCTCTGCCGAATTACACCCACCAACAGTATCACTGAGGTGCAGGAAGCAGTGTGATGTGATGTTGGCTAGCTCAGTGGTGCTAGTTGCATTAGCGGTAGGTGCATTCTTCCTGTAGCATAGTGATCCTGTTGGTGGGTGTAGTTTTTTAGAGGAAAAATTAAATATCTTTAAGAATTTGCTCTCAACAAGGTCCATCAGTTGTCTTAAAGATGCCATGAAGTGGTTTTTCCGTGGTGACTAACTGCCATTTGGTGACGTGAAACAGCTTCAAACAGGATGTAGAGGCGGGACATAACTTTGGGAGGAATTTGACTGAAATGCTGAAAATTCACTGAAAACTGTTGCTAGGGAAGCTAACTAGCTAGCGAACGACATACTGTACTAGCATTGATGTCGCTAACATTACTACGTTACTCTTAAATCTGTCGTGGTCTGAATCTACCATTTCTGCTCTCTCTGATGAATTTGAGCTCAGAGCCGCCTGAAATCTGAATAATGATTGACAGGCAAATGTCATAGATATGATTGGTTGAAAATTGGTTGGTTCTCCTCTGCGTAATCATTTGGCGGATTTTTTTTTAACATTGATTAAAAAAAAAGACAGACCTTGATATAAGAATAAATTTTTGTAAATTTTTTGCCATACATTGTCAAAGAGGTGCACAGTATGACCAGGGATATGATCCAGAAGGATTAAAAATGCATTTTTCATTCCATCCTGACTTTAAGGAACCAGTTCATGACTTCAGGAAAAAGAGAATGCTGTTGAGTTTAATTATTTTTTTGTCTGTTTGTTTATTTTCCTGCTCTGAGAACCACAAGCAGAGTGTCATTTGGTTCCATTAGACAAACATCTCTACAGCCTGTATCTCCAAATCACAGCAACTTGCACTGAAGTGACCATAGTTAAATATAGGTAAGGGCAAAAATATATATATTTTTTACTTTTGGAGTGAACTCTCCCTTTAAAATCAGAATAACACAAATGTGTCTTTGAGAAGCGTCTTGGCATTTATAATCTCATATAATTTACCTTGACTTCACCAGTTAACTTGTTCTCCCTCAGTGTGAGTTTCACTCAGAGTGAGTTTAGTAGATTGGAGCTTAGATGCCTTTTCTGTGTGTGTGCCTCTTTGAATTTCAAGCAGTCTAATGTTACTTTGAAAAAGCTTTTTTAAAACTGAGGTCACCACCTCATAGCCCTCAGGCTGTATTAAACTGTTTAGCTCAGTACACTGTGTTTGTTGTAAATCTGATGAAGAATAGCGGTAATCCTTTCATCTTTACCACATATGGAAGATCTGTGATTTAGTTCCCAAGAATCCAGAGTTCAGCCAGAGGTCAACTGTGTTTTTCTAGGACTAATACTGACAAAAGCATTTTTGGACCACAGGTACTTCAGGCTGATATTCAGTATCTTTTATTGTCAGTTTATCCTTTATGGTAATAAAGACGTAATCAGCAATCAGACCCGTTCATGCAGATAAACTGCACGCTTGGATGAGGATAAGTTTCTGTTCCAAAGCAGCTGCCAGAATGAACATATTGTAATTTTACTCATGTAAGTTTGTCGTCAGAATAACCCGTCACCTTGTGCTCACTGACCCCCTGATGCGATGAGCTCATCAAGCTAACATCCAGATCCCTGCTGCTGTTTTTTCTCTACTGTGGCTCCCACCGCCTCAGCCAGAACTTGTTGTTTTAAAGCTGCGCAGGGGCACATATGCGTCACTACAAATCTCTCTGCGGAGGGAGCTAATGAAACGATGAAGAATTAGTTCAAACTAGAGATCCACTCTGTTTTTGCGGCTTCTGCTGCTGAAAAACCTGCAAGGTTGTTTTTTTATTCATGGGTGCCACTGCTGCATGACCGCACTGGACACTTACGGGTGGAGAGAGGGTGTAGTACAAGATTCAGATCCCACAGCATCCTTATGAGATGCAATGGTAGTATTGTAAAATAAACAAAATATCATTATTTTGAAAACAACTGTCTTTTTATGGCCAAACCACAAGTCATGCTCCTTTAGCAAACATTTATTCATAAAGCACTAAGTAACTTTCATCAAAATTAAATAAATATTTGGCTTTTCATTTATTTTTCTTGGGTTTTACTCAGCTTTTTGAATTTTGAGAATTAAAATAGAAAATGATTGCTAATCAGTGGAGCAAGAACACATTTAAAATAGTAAAACTAAACAATTTGCTTTAGAATAAAATATATATATATATATATATCTTTGCTAACTGGCATATTCTGTGCAGTTTAATTGAGCAACATAATTTAATCAAATGTGACTAAAGATTTGTTGAGGTGGATGTTGTTTGTTTTGTTTTTTAACTCATTATGTGTCCGTTTTACATCTGCCTGTTGGCATGATATAAAAATGTCATTTTGGATTTAAAATGAATCTGTCTAATTGAGTCAGATGAAAATGAAAGAACATGAATCTGTGTAGTTTTGCCAAGTTGCTGAAGTCCTAGAAAGCCTGTGTGAGTGGATGGAGAGGAAATGTGGAGAAGAAAAAGAAAAAATGAAGCCTTGTGTAAAGATTGAGCTGCCCAAGGGAGGAAATACCCAGTTTAGTAAATAGCAAGCGTGTGTGTGTTTTCATGCTGCACAAGAAGTAGGTTTGCGCGTCTCAGCAGTCAGTCATTCCGTGTGTATGAATGCAGGTCAAGCCAAAGTCATCCACAACTGTTTTCTTCATAGATTTTGGACAAAAGAGAAAACTCTCAATATGCGTGTGGGTGCAGCTATTTGGGAGGGACGTTAGTTCTGGCCAGCAGGGCCTCCAGCTGTAACAGTGGGCTACACATCACATGATGGAGACAAAGGGGCCGTGTGTGTTGCATTTTCTGTCAACCTCCCCCTTCAACATAACACTCTCACTGATCATTTTTATTCTTTCTCCCTGCATGTGTGTCTCTCTGAGAAAATCTGTGAGCCTCACCCTTATAAAGAATGTAGCAGCATTTATGATCACTGCAGATGAAAAGCAAATGATAAATGAATACTGCAGATTCCAGCCTTTTAAAAATTAAAGATGGTTTCTCACAGTACCATGGCCAGTAGAATCCTGCTGAAAGCTAAATCTTTAAAATGACTCTCAGTTGCATAGTTTAGTTTTTTATTGGCTAAGTAATTTCCCAAGACAACCTGTAGCTATTAGCAAACATTACTCAAACAGAAGCAAACTGTGGATTGTTTGGGGACTATTTTCATCTGTGGATTAATACAAATTTGGTGCTCTAGTGAAAATATTTACATCAGAAAACATGTCGCCCTGTGCAAAAAGTATGTTTTCGAGGGTTTTTTTTTGTTGTTGTTTGTTTGTTTATTTGCTTTTTTAATTTACTGTGTATCAGCTTTGGACTCACACACACACACACACACACACACACACAATGCACACACACATGCTGTATTTCTATACTGTCCACACAGTTGACAGACACCAAACCACAAAGGGTGGAGTGACATATTCTGGTTTTGGTCTTCCACTGTGATTGATTCCACATTTTGGAAAGAAACAAAATGTCTGCCAATGTATGTGGTGGGTGGGGTTTACCGCCGTATTGCCAAATAAGATCAAACATGGTGGTCACAGTCAGCAGGTTCCAAAACAGTACTGTCACCATCACCTGGAAATCAAATTTTTATTTGTTTAGAATTCTTAATCTCTGTCTATGATTTACACAGTTGTTGTTGGACAGTAAATCATCTAAGAAATAATTTAAAAGGTAAAAATACTTCATCGTTCACATATACAGCGTACAGTGAAATTTGGTCTCTGCATTTAACCAATCCCTGAGGAGCAGTGGGCAGCCACAGTGCAGCATCCAACTCCAGATCTTAGCCAATACCTCGGTCAAGAGTACTGACTGGAGATAGACCTAACATATGCCTTTATATGACATACCTGTTTTGATGGTGAGGGAAACCGGAGCTCCCAGAGGAAACCTGTGCAAACTCCACACGGACAGCCCTGCCAAGAGCTGGGAATCGCACCCGGGACCTTCATGCTATGAGGCAACAGTGCGAACCACCGAACCACCATGCCGTATTAAATAAACTAACTAGATACTATTGTTATTGTAACACCTTTTTTTCTGTTGATATAATGATTATCTAATTGCATAATATGCTAATACATCCTTTCAAAGAGCAATGAACCTGTAATTGTTACAAATATTAAGATAATTGAATTTAAATGTATAAAATTGTTAAAATATGAATAAATAAAACATAAATCAAATAAACCAAACAACTAAATCAATAAATTAAAATAACACTCTGGCTCAGTGAACAAAAATCTGCATTTAATAAATATTACACATTTGGCACAGGGATAAAGAGTCAGTCATGGTTTAGGAAGCAATGTAGCGCCTGGTCAGTTATTGGCACATTTCATTGTCATGTATCGATAAGCAAGAAAAGATATTCATGCTGAGTCAATGGTAACATAATTTTTTGTAACAGGTCTGCGCACACATTTGTTATCTGGATACACTTAACACATAAATGTCCACATTCATCTCTAGCTACCCAGTCACGCCACATAGATGCCTTCAGCTAACCTTGAGATATCAGACTTGCCCTCCACACAGACGTTGCTTTACTTCATACATGTCCATCTCCATTCACTTGGTCTGTGTTTTTGTATGTGCTCAACTGTGTGCTGGTTAACCTAGCATGTGATTCATAGGAGACTGTTCATGGTCTTTTTTTGTCCTTCATTTTCATTTCGTTGAACATATATTGGACAATTAAGTTTGAACTATACTCTTATAGTTTTGGTGAGCATATTTGTGTGTGAACAAGTCCTAACTGTCACTATATTTAACCTGTGGGTCAGCACTGTGAGTCGACAGAGAGAAGCTTTGTGAGCTGGCTGTCTGGCTGCGGATGGAGCGATGGGGGACGGTGGATGGAGTTCAGGGGGAGGTTGGCCACAGAGCGCCAGTTGTGGAATTCCAGGAATGGAAGTAGAGCTGAAGTTTGGATCTGAAAAGGGAATTGAGCGCAGAGGTGATAGAGCGTTATTTCAGGGCCTTCGCAGGCTGAGGCAGAGGGGAGGGGTCACGTGTGTGTATTTCAGGAAAAAAAAACACAGTGAAGCAGCAGGAGTAATGTGTGAGAGTACATTTCAGAGAGCAGGTTATGGGCTGAAAACCTCAACATTTCATCTGTCATCCCAAGTGAGCTGCACAGGATATGACACACACGCACACACACACACCCAGACTTAATTTATCCTATATATAACATACAGAATGACGAAAACATACACACTTACACTCATGGTCTGATATATCACCATCAGACGTATGTTTATGGGTTTTTGATATGTTGTTGTGTCTGGTGTGTGTGTGTGAGTGTTTTTGTGTGTGTGTGTATGTGTGTTTGTATATATGTGTGTATGTATGTGTGTGTGTGTGTGCGTGTGTCATCTCCACCTTTAGCCTGCAGTATAAATGCCCTGTAATTAGCATGCTGTCTCTGCCAGATGCTATATCTGTTATTGAGAGGGGCACATGTGGTCTGTCTGTGGTGCTGCAAAGGATCTATATAAAGTGTGTGTGTTTTTGTGTGTATGCGTGTGTGTGTGTGTGTGTGTGTACTTGTCTGCAGTTTACTAACTTATTCATGTCTGCTTCCCGTCAAAATATAAAAGTTGGGTTCTACTGGCAAATGTTTTTTAAAAGTGAAGGTATTTGTGTTTCTGTAGTTTTTAAGATTAAAAGAACAATGATCAGGAACATCCATGCAAAGAGGTCATGTATCTGTACGGGTGTATGTATGTACTATGTATATTGTTGCATTTGTTTCTTCAGTGCAGTTTTTATCTGCACAATACAATAAATTTCATCACAATATCCCCTAAAACAGATGTTATAAAGAAGTACTCAGGCTCCACTGACAAAAATACACCCATAGGATATATACAGACGTCATTTCCACTACGAGTGTGGACATACAGTGACATCATTTCATAAAATCCCTGGAAACGAATTCTCCAAAATCACACTAAAATGTCAAGTGAAACAGTGGCTATGTAACAGACTCACTCCTGCTTTGGTCCAAAGAACGTTGTGCAGTGGAAACACTGAGTGGCTCTGGCAGGGTGTGGCTGCTTTTGGCCTGAGTTGGGTCCACTTCTTCTGGTCTCTGGTGTTCAACAGACGCAGAGGAAAACTGGAGCACAGCCATGCCAGTGTCCAACGGCTGCATCCACACTGCAGCAAGTTTACACACAGTTTACTTATCAAACAGAACAGAAGATGGATTAACTAATCAGACTGTTGTTTCGTCAATTTCTACATTAGAAATTTGCATTTAAAGTTATTTAGCACACGAGAAGTGATTTAAAATAAGTAAATTAAAAAAACAAATATCTCAGGAATGGAGAGGTAAGAAACCCAAAGGGGCTTATAGTCAAATCTCCCCTCCAGGATTTACAGTGTATCCCAGTTGTATGTAACAAAACCAGCATGGACACCAAGTAGTTGGCAACATCAAAATACATATTATGCAAGAGTGTTGGCTATAAGTCATTTTCCACTTCTAAAACATTTTTCTTAGTCAAATTACCAGGCAAACAGATTCACGTTGAGGAATTTTGTGTGAGAAAATGCAAAAATTCTGAATGAAGCCAAAAGCAATCTCTTTCTTGTTTGTTTGTTATTTTTAATAATATAGCGTATGTACTGGTCTTGAAAAGTCTGAAAAAGCACTGACATAATTTCCAAATTTAAATTAATTGTCTTTGTGTCCAGAGAAGTTGTGCATCTGTAAACTAAAAGAGGGATTGTTGTGGTATTGTTGTGAAAGTTGGTCAGCAGCAGCAGCAGACCTTCAGTAAATACTGTCACTAATACACACTTTTAATTTTAAGTGATTCTTTTTTTTTTAGCAGGCTAATGTATCCATTTTTAATTCCTTGTCATTATACACTGCTGGGCAGTACTGAAAAAATGTGACAAAAAAATAATCAGTCAAGGCTATATTATCTCTAATATGCTTTCTATCATATTATTGTAGAACAAGTGTTAAATTCCTTTCTAAATGACAGAGGTGCCCACTCAAGTTGCGTGACTTGTACTACAGTCACACTTTGGTGGCAAAATTGGTTACTTTAAACTGGACTTTGTAAACTCATAAAGACTTGCAACTGGACTTGAGCCTGAAGCCAGTGACTTGTTACAATACTTGGAATTGAGCCTTTTGACTTGAAAATACTTAATTCTTTCCCCAGAGTCCAAAAATGAGAAAGCATGTTATTTAAAAGGTGTTTGATAAATCAATTAGTTTCCCTTCGTTTCCTAAATCAGCCGACATTAATGCTGTTCATTCTCAGCAAGTAGACGACGGAGCCCCCAGATCCACTTTATTTGAATGGATCCAACAACACACAGTCAAGTTACAGGAGAGAACCATGAAGAACTAATGTCACACGAATGAGCTTCACTTGGAAAAAAATGATGACAAAATATTCTCATTTGTGTACAAAAACTATGTGGTCAACAAAAAGGAAACTCAGTGTTTCGGAGCTGGGACTTCGATGTTCACTTTGGACTCGGTTCAGAACGTAGTTCCACCTCGGTTGACTGAAAGTTCAGAAAAAGTCTTGAGTTAAACTTGGTGAGCCCTGCTGAAACCCTGCAGTCAATCTATCGCTGTGCACAGGTGCAGACAATAGTAGCGAAAAGATAAACCAAATATTTTGACATTAATCAACATTGTCATGATGTGAGACTAGATGTTGTCATAGATTTGGATTTAACTACACATTGATAAAGCCTTGTTGTTGTCCTCTGCGGATTTTAAAGGCTGCGTTACAATAAAATGATGTTTGTTAAATGTCACCTGTACCTTCACAGGAAAAGTTAAGTTAGTCTTGCCTGCCATTGATGCATGGAGAGATGCAAGGAAACCAAAGAAGGAGAGAGGAAATGAGACGTTCTCAGCGCCATCACTTGAAGTGACATCCCTTTATGATGACACAGAGCAGCTGGATTTGCTGCAGAAAGTGACTGGAGTGTTTCCCCCCTACTGCTGTCTTCTGTGTTCCTTCTTATTCAAGCCAACTGATTGGAAATAACTGCCCATTCATATATTTCCAAAAACACTTCAAATTCTATGTAGAACGAGTCTTGTTCTTTCCAATCTTCACTAATTCCTGATAAGACGTTTTTTTTTAGTGTATTATCACACTCCTATTATCTACGAGTTAAATACCTGTGCTCTCTGGACTCCTTGATGTCTGTACGTCTGAATTAATTCATCGCCAAGAAAGAAGTGAATATGGGCCGGTTAAACTTGAATTGCTTCTCCACCATCATGTTCAAATGTTCCAGCTGTGAAGGCGGAGTTTGTATACCCAATCGTTGAGCTTAGAGAATTCAGAGAATTTAGGATGCACTCGTGTATCCTCACTCATCGCTCCTCGATCCTCGCTCCTCGGTGCACAAATAAGAGACTTGGGACGGTCCTTAAGATGGCGGCGCCAAACCAACTTACAGTTCAAGCGAGGAAACAACAAATAAGGGGCTTGAGACGCAGCCATGGAATGAATGAAATTCAAGTTCTTTTGACAAGCAAAGTTATTGCACATATACAAATAGGCATTGTGGCTGAAGAGTGTTGTTGCATACCAGAGGGTCGGTGGTTTGATCCCTGGTCTTCACAGAGCATGTCAAGATGTCCTCGGGAAAGACGCTGAACCGTTTTCCATCAGTGCAGTGTTAATTTCGTCGGCTGTTTTTCAATTTAGTTT